>BRXU01000022.1:1820000-2135000 GCA_030267565.1 Pleodorina starrii | reverse complement strand
ATGCTTCTGTCACTCTATCGGCGTCCCCTTGAAGTATCTAACAGTAGCAGTTGAGCTCGATGACTCGGACTTTCTTTTTACCGTTGCGGCTCACCTAAACAGTTAAGCCGCATATACATCATGCCAGGCCGATGGCTATGAAGGGCTGAGATCATTTATGCTGATAATGTTCTATGCTGTTATTGTTGGAAGCTAGTATTTCTACCTGCTTGATGTGTACGACTTTGGGAACTAAAATCGAGAAATTGGGCGTGCATGTGCATGAGGAACGCAAATCGATGGAAAATGCATCCACATAATGTATTGGTGTAAATACGGTTCAAGGCAAAAGCGTTCAGAACGGGCCACTCATGCGTGACCGTGACCTTCTATTAAAGTCGTGGGACCGCCGAAACCCCGTAACTTATACTTTCATGATCTTATCTTATTGTTTTGGCTCGAATTACAAGACACCATGCTGGCAACATAACTGAGAAAAATGTATGAGACCGTTACATACGACTTCAGACTGGGACTGCTCGTTGTGGAGCGTTGCGGTGTGATGCTCTTACACACTGGAGCCTGCGAATGCATTACAGGATCTCGCTACAAAAATCGTGAGATTGCGAACCACAGCCATGTCGACCTACCATGACGCCATCGAGCCTGTCCGTCCAGCGACAAGACCCGAACAAGAAACGAACAAAACATATCTCTGTGTTGTCCCATTTCCGCATCTGGGTTGAGTCAGCTGGCGACTCATGCCAGTCTTGCCGTCTCAGACGTGGGCGTGCGTGACATGGGACCCTTCTGCGGGACGCCCTGGTGAGAATTGAGAATCCAAACCCTGGTATTCCTCTTAGGTGCGTCTTAACCAGGCCTATGGCTATCAGGCTGGATGCTAAAAAAATGGGCAAAACATCGCAAGTACGCATCGCGTCGCATCATCCTCATCGAATTTTAAGGGGACGTTTGACCGCCATCTAGCAAGCGTGAGCGAACGGACCATTGCTCGGTCTGGTCTGGATTGACGCAACCGTCGTTACGTTTTTTTTGAAGTCCCGAATTAAATTCCCGGGTAGACCTGTGAATGGGGCTATTAAGAGCCCTTGCGATGCCCGTGGGGTGGGCGACGTGGGGCGACGGGGTGTGGGGCGAGGGGAGGGGGGAATCCGGGGAAAGGGCCCTAGCAACCACCACTTCCCAATTGTATGACAGCCTGCCCGGCCGCACCCAACCCTGCCCACACATCCGAAACCACCGCCGTGCAGCGTGCAACACGCTGCTTCCGATGTGGCATACGGTAGTTTTACACCATGGGCCGGCAGTCGGATCGTCACCCAACTGCCGTACAAGGGCCACGGCTGACAGCAACACTGAGCAACAATCAAGTGCACATGACACGCAACCGGCCGCCTCGCGCGCAGCCAGCTGCTATGGGCCGCAGGGATATGCAGAGTCTTGGCGTGCGCAGCGATCGCGCCCATAGCTGCCGTACACAAGGACTGTACTACCATCATCGGCTCAGCAACGCTGGCGCCCCGCAATGCCAACCCCAGGCTACTCGCGCACCAGAGGAACGCTTACTGGGCGGCCTGGGCCGTGTACTCCTAGCCTCCTGGCCATCCTGGCAGACGCCGCCTACACTGCTCGTCTTCCTTTCTTCCTTCCGTCTGCCTCACCAGCACCCGCGGCCGGCAGGGTGATTCCTTCCACCACAATGGTACTATCGCCCAGCTTTTGCGCGGCGTGGAGGGTGGCCCGGGAAGGCAACCTGCGACGGTAATCACGGACAGCGGGAGCAGGGCGGTGAGGACCGAGGGCCGGGTCGGCCATGTGTGTCGCAGCAGCACAGCCACATCTCCCCCTGCAACACCACGGTGGGTCCACCACCAGGGAGGCGAGCCAGAGGACACAAGGGAGAAGGAGGAGGCCGGGAGGGCGGGTAAGGAGGAGGAGACCGAGACGGAGGTCGGGGCAGAGAGGTGCTTGCGGCTGTGGGTGTTGGTGAGAGAGGCGAGGAGATACTGCTATTGCCGCTGGTGGTGCCGCTCTGGGTCATGGCGGTGAGATACCCCAACAAGTCCATCACCTGCCTACAGAAGGGAAGGTGGAAGAGAGGGAGGCAAGGGAGGGAACAAGTGTTGGGAAAAGGGTGAAGGCAAGGTGAAGGGCGGGGAGGAGGCGGGGCAAGGACGAGGGCGAAGATGAAGAACGAGAGCGAGTGAACAAAAGCATTCCGAGGGCGGGTTGCTGAGTCTAAGCGCGCGCCATATACGCACTGTGCCGCAGTCCTGCTTTCACCCGTATGCATCGCTATGCGACATTCAGGTCTCGATCCCAACCCCGCGGTGCTCGGCGCCGTTGCCCCCGAACCTGTCCTCACCACCACCCCCGCTCACACCACGTTCGCCATGCTCGCCGTGAACTGCGCCGTGTAGGCGGCGTAGGCCGCCTTGTCCGTCCTACCCCGCCAGCGCAGTGCCAACACCAGCAGCCGCAGCAGCCGTTGGAACGATGATGCCAGAGCTCGCTGGGCCCCGGTGTCGCTGCAGCTGCACCCACTGTGCCAGGCCTCATGAGGTCTCATGCAGCTGTTGACGCCTCGCTGACTTCGGCTGACGTTGCAACAGCGGCGCCTGTGGCAGCAGGCGTGCCCGTTCATCAGTGTTGCAACCCGCTGGCCGCGGTGGCGGCGGCGGCAGCGCTGTGTCCCAGTGACGGCTACGCCGCCGCCATCACCCTCGGTGTCGCTGGCGGGCACTGATTAGTCGGTGACCAGTGAGGGCGGTTCCGGAAGCTGTAACGCCCGAGTGAGTGCGCCGATGTCACCAAAGGGGCCTTCGGTTACGGCAGCAGCAGCCTTTGTCGCATTGAAGTCGGCACATGAACCCGAGCTGTCGTACGATTCCTATGCGCGACATGAGCTTATCAAAGGCCAATGGTTTCATTGGCAGTCGCTGCCACTCGTGATGGACTGTGGTGGCACGAATGGCGGTGCACGGGCCGCGGCTCCAAGTGCGGCCGTGGGCCGCGGCAGTGGCGGCAGCTCCGCCGCCGCGGCGCCCACAGGCGGCGACGGCGGCACCAGGCACCGGGTGGAAAGCTGGAAGGGCGGGGGAGGGGGTGCTGACTAGTGAGGCGGCGGTGGGGGCACCACGGACTCGGGGTGGGAGCTCAGGGGTCCCTGCTGCACGGATGGGCGACCTCTCGCATGTGACGGGAACAGACCAGATACGGACAGCTACACCACCTGCCGAGCTTGCTCGCCCTACCGTCCGCCGTACAAGGCCACGGCTGACGGCGCCGGTGCCTAGGGTGTCTAGGTGGCTGGATACCGTGAAACAACAAAACCTCGGGACATGCAACCCGCCATGTCACGCGCGCCAGCTGCTATGCAAAATGAGCACCGGTGTCCCAGCCGCAGGGATGATGTGTCCGTTGATAAAAAATCCTTATGAATGTAGGATCATTCGAGCACTCTCAAGCAGCCTTTGTCTCGTATTTCAGGTCTCAAAACGAGCGAACGCAACCTACGGCAGCATGCCCCCTTTGTGCTTGTAAAGCCTGGATAATACGGTTATCATAGTGACAACAGTTTCCGTTACTTCAGCATGTGGACACGCGTTTGCAGTAAACATCGTTACTTGGAAGTTGAAATTTCGTTCGCCAACGAACCCGTAACCGAGTTTGTTGCGAAGGCTGGCTGACCGGACTCGTGGTAAAAGGAAGAGCCCAAATTCGACCAAGGGTCGAATGGTAAGTAAATAGAGAAATATAAATGTTATGATCCTCGTTTCTCGAAGAGAGTTGCCAAACTCAAATCGTCGTCACATCGTAAGGCTGGCGCTGGGCTTGCGTGTCGAAGTTCGTCTTTAGTCGCCAGCGGGCGTGACGAACGCAAAATGGCATAAACGGCCTAAATCACCGGCTCGGCCTTAGAAACAAACCGCCACCCACCTGGCCTGCTTGTTCGCCCGTTCTCGTGCTCTATACGAAAGAACACAAAACTGCCTCCACCCCTGCTGCACACCCAGAAGACGAGACAACTTAGCCCCTGGCGCCCGTAATGTAGGTCGGTGTGATCGGTAAGTTTTGTCGTTGGGGAGACGGTGCTGGGATGGCAAGTTTGATGCGAGAATGGAGTTGCATCAATGCATTATTGAATAGGATGAGGCCCGGCTGGGGTAGGGGGGCTGCTGCCCCCCTCCCCCAGACCCCCTCCCCCCGCTGGTGGGGGGCGGGGGGCTGCCGCCCCCCATCCCCCCACACCCCCCTTCCCCCCCGCGCACTATGAATTGCAGTGTCCTTTCTAACCGTGAAAATACAATGGATCTGACAGTGATTCGGAAAATTCAACGTGCAGCCATTCACCTTTCGCTTAAGGTGCACGTCCTTAGCCCAATTGCAGTGGTGCGTCAGATCGTCAAACGGTATGACGGATTGGAAGAGAAAAGGATGGCGACCTCGGTCTCTAAACATTCATGTTTCGGTCTCTAAACATGAACGCAAACACAATGTGCTCATTTGCGGCTTCCAAGGCGTCCAACAACCACTTTGCCACTCATAGTTTGTCCCTTGCCATCTTTGTTATTCTATGCAATAGAAATATGCGCCAAGGCCGTCGGAAAGATGAGGCGCCGTCATGTAAATATTAGACGAAAATGGTACAATATGGAATGAACAGAAATTCTAAAAGTGTTGGAGGGAGTGCGGCCTCAGCGGACCATGCACTTGCTTAGTCTAACATCTTTGATACTGATACATGCACTATTGCTTTTTATTTTTTAATATAGTATTACGAATATAAAAGACTATTAATTTGCCTTTATAGCGTATCCAGCCATCAAGGTTGTTCGTCACACAGCCGGCAAGCCAGCCAGCCTTTCATACTGATTCATGCACTATTATTGCCTATCCAATTCTGATGTAGTATTACGAGTATTAAGGGCTATTAATTGGCCTATATAGCGTAGCCAGCCATCAAGGTTGCTCGTCACTCAGCCGGGCAGCCAGCCAGCCATTCATACTGATACATGCACCATTGATTTTCAGTATCTATTATGGTCTTACGAGTATTAAGGGCTATTAATTGGCCTTGTTAGTGTATCCAGCCATCAAGGTTGCTCGTCACTCCGCCGGGCAGCCAGCCAGCCACGCAGCCACGAACAGGGCCAACAAACCCACGCAACAGAGATTCAAATTTCATATAAGCTTCACGATGATCGCCTTCACGAGGTCGCTTGGAAGTGTTAAATCGTTACACGCTCTGCCGTACACAAGCATTACCCTATATTACGGTTTCGGCTGTTGGCACAGGATTCAGGCCCCTGTATGCCAAAGACCCGGGATCGAAACCCATCCCGGTCATATGGGTGTAGTCGCTGAATATACTTGCGCTGAACCACTGAGTTACCACTGCCTAGGCTGATAGCCTCTGGGGCTCAGTGTGTACGCTGACCACGGGAGGTTCGAGATGCAATCGGACCGAGTGATCTGGCGGGGCTTCGGCCCCGCCCGGGGAGTGGGCCCCGTGAACAAAGTGGCCGTCTGACACGTTGAGATGTAGCCGAAAGGCGGCGCGGAATTTACGTCCGGCTGAACAGGTTGGCTCCTGTCCACTCAATACCCCCACCCCGCATCCTAAAGAAACAGCCTACCCGGGTCAGACATGGGCCCGAGGGGGAACCACTCCGACCCTCCCCGACGCTGGACGTCGCTTGTTACTATGGGCTCTAGGCCTTCGTTTGGAGGTTAGGGACAGCGTACAAGCTGGCCGTGCACTGCAGGCATAAAATGCCAGTGCAAAGGTACGTAAGTGGATGGAATATGTCGTGGTTTTTCTTCGGCCCATAATCTGTTGCGGATGTGCAAGTATCTTCGGATGTGCAAGTGTCTTCGGATGCCCTGCGTTTTTGGGCGGGGCCCCAGCGCGAAGCGCCCAGGGGGGCCCCGCCCTGTAGGGTTGCCCATGTCCGTGCCTGCCTGCCTCTGTCCTTGGACAAGTGCAGTATCTCAGCCAGCAGAAACACTGCATAAGTAAAATATTACATTCTTTATTACAGATTGAACGGGGCCCCGCCCTTTTTCCGGCTTCAAGGAAGCCGACACCAACCCCTTGTTGCCTCATGCCCTCGGCCGCTCAACCCGCCCACGGGTAGAGGGCGCCCGGGGGCTGGACAGGAAGTATAGTTGTCAGGATCTAAACTGCGGTACTGCCGTATGATACAGTATGGACGACGTCCTCGCTGACTGGTTGACTTAAGAGGGAGCTTGAGCCGACCGACTGATTGCGACGACGAAGGATCAGCCAACGGCGGCGCCTTCGCGGGCGTTTGTGGGGAGCAGATGCAGGGGTTAATGCTCTCATGGCGGCCGGCACTCGTCCGCTCGTCCTTGGAATGCTCGGCCCATTAATACGCCACCGGCAGCGGCAAGCACTCGCCTGAATCGCTGCTGCTGGCGGCGACCTGCGAAACTCTGCGACCCCACCAGAGGGTGGGTTTTGGGGGCGTGCGGGGGCTGTGTTGGGGTGCAGGGTTGAGTTTACGGTATTCGGGGGCACATCTCGGTAGTACGGGGTGTGAGAAGAACATTGATAGTAGGATAATGGAATGGTATGGTAGAAGTTAATAGTTACTACCAGGACGGGAGATGCGGGTGCGGCGGGTTGCAACTCACAGCCCCAGACAATTGCGAGCGCCTCTTACCTCTCCTTTCGCGCGCGTGTCTCGTCGGCGGGCGGGCCTGGCGGCCCTGCTGCTGTGGCTGCTGGCGGTGCAGGGCGGGCTGGAGCAGCTGGTCACGCAGCTGCTGTGCGGCTGTGGCGGCGCAGCCGTCGACGCGCGACGGCGGCTGCGGCGGCGCCGCATGCGGCAACATGAATGCGCAATATAGCGCGAGCTCGACGCCGCTGCAGGCCCCAGCGACCCACGGCCATCGCCTGGCGGCCGCTGCTGCGCGCCGGCGCCGACCCGAACATCGCCTCCGCGGACGGGCCGGCTGCCGCTGCACCAAGCCGCCAGCAACGGCCACCTGCCTTTCTGCGCTGTGCCACTGCCGTCGTTTGGTTCCGGCGGCTGCGCAGGCTGGCTCCCGGTGGAGGCTGTGGAGGTGCTGCTGCGCTCGGGGGCCGAGGTGGGCGCGTCCACCAGGAGAGGCTGCACGGCGCCGCATGGCGCCGCTACGAATGGCCACGCCCATGTACGACATCGTACTGCACTGTACAGCGCCCTCTATCCACTCCAGTGTACGGCACCCCACCGGCCTCACCTTCCGCGTGGTGGGCACTCATCGGCCGGTGCGCTCTCCGCCCTGGGACATGGCTCTGGCTCTCGGCGCTCCGGTCCCAGTACGCTACCCGTCTCAATGACACATTGCACTTGTGCTGAACGCCCTCGAATCCTGCAACCCGGCCCACCCGCCCCCGTACCAACTTGGCTCTGCACTTATACAAGTTCTGGTCTGAATTTGACGCAACCGGCTGCCGGTTTAATGTCCTGGGTTCGATTCCCGGGGAGACCCCCCGACATTGTCGGGAGCGGCGAGATTATGGCTAGCTGCTGAGATGTGGAGTTGGGCCCCAGTTGAATGGGCAGATGACACGGTTGATTGGTGACAATCGCTGAACCCTCTGTCTCTACGGATGTTGGGTGAACGGATGAGGTGGGGTTCTGGTTGGCAGGACCAACCGCCTTGGACTCACAGTTCGTAAGGCGTTGGACAGTGTGACGGTGGTGGATGGTGCTCTAAGCGAACAAAATAAGCCCCCGCCCCCCGCACCCCCCATGTGGAACAAGGTCAACTACTCTGCGCTCATCGACCCGGACCTGCGACCAGCACGGCGGCTGCTCCTTCGTGCGGGTGGGCATGGGCGGCAACCAGCCGCCGGCGCTGCTGCTGCATGGCCCCCCGGGACGCCACGGCTCCATAACGGGCTTGCTTGGCCTGGTTTGTTGTGGCAGTTGCCCGGTTTTGTTTGCCGTTCGTGTTGCTGTCGCCCTGGGTGTAGGGTTCGCCCCTGTCTGTTGCGGTTGTGCAGGTTGTTATTTTTTATGTGTTGTCGTTGTGGTAGCTGTTGGGGCCTTTTCCCGGCCCTGGGGTGTGTCCCCGGTGTCGGGCCCTGGTGTTGGTCCGTGGTGCTGGCCCGGGTGATGGGCCGTGGTGTTGGGCCGTGGTGTTGGGCCCTGGTGTTGGGCTGTGGTGTTGGCCCTGGTGTTGGGCCCTGGGGTTCGGCCCTGGTGTTGGGCCCTGGTGTTGGTTTCGGTTCCCTCCTCGGTGTCTTGGAGGTAGGGGCGGCCGTGTGTGCCGCCCGTGCAGCAGAGGCAACTGGCCTCTTGCTGCCCCCGTCCCTGTCCCTGTCCTGTCTGCGAGTTTAGGCGTTGCTTGGTTTCTCTCTCTTCGGCTCCTTGCGGTGGTTTTTTGGGCTTCTCGCCAGGTGGTTGTGGCTTGCCGGTCTTGCTCGGCTTGTCCGTTGGGCTTCGCTTTCCCCGTCCTTGTAAAGTCCCTCGTAGAAAAAAAGCACGCCGCCCGTGCAGCGGAGATGGCGGCGGCGGCGATGACGGCGGCTGCCGCTGCCGCCGCCGTGCGCACCGCCGTTTGCAGCGACCACGGCGGCCACGGGGCGCGGCCTGGGGAGCTGGATCCAGGGTCGGACGACGAGAGGGGCTCGCTGGTGCCGCTACCCTTGCCGTACGGGGAAGCTTCGGGGTCGCTTCCGCTTCCGCTGCCGCCGTGCCTCTCCAATGTGCAGGGGAGCACGAACAGCGCCGGCGGTGAGGCTGGCGGCGGCGCTTGCCGCCGCAGCAGCGACGACGGTGAGTACGCTGGCACGTCTAGCGCGCCGTTACGCATGGTGGGGCGGCTGCAGCACTTGCTGTTTCCTGGCTGGGGGGGTTGCAGGTGCCCGTACTGTGGCGCTGCAGCGTCGGGCGGCCGCCTCTGAGGCGCCGTCCATGGATGGCTCCCTGCGCCATCAGCATGCACCCAACCCCGGCCCCAGCTCAAGGCCAATCGCCAGCCTACGTTCTCTCCGGCACCTCTGCCTCTGCTTGCCCTGCTTCTGTTCCTGCCCTCGCCGGCCCGCAAGTTTGGTGGCCCTCCCATGCCTCCCTTGCCTTGCCCTTGCACGTGCCCCCCTGGCCCCCCGTGCTTTGTGGCCCTCCCTCTGTATGCCCCCGACCTGCGCTTGCCCTCACCAGCCCCGCATGCCTGATGCCCTCCCCCTCATTTCGCCGGCCCCCTCTCCCCCCCGGTATGCCCTCGTCTTGCCTCCGCCTGTGCCCCCGCCCTGGCCTTGCCCTTGCTCCAACGCCCTTTCCTGCAGTCACCTCGCCCAGTGTTCCTCATGCATGGTGGCCTGCGCGCTCGGCCGGTGTGGTTGGGAGCCGACTCCTCATGGTCCGCCACCCGGCCCCTCTTGCACATCGCACCCTCCTGCATTTCGCACCGTATGCACTGTCCAGCAGCAGGCAGAGGTGGGTGCAGTTCGGGGGTGGATGCGGTGGTCCGGGGTGGGTTTGGGTGCGAGGGTCTTGCGTGGGATGGAATCCGCGCCGCCGCAGCTTCGTACCGCCGTGGGTCGACCCGGACCATCCGCTTTATTGCCGGTGTTGTTGTGTGTTTTTAGGTCTCCAATGGCGGTTGGGGGGGTCCGGTGGTGTTGGTGAAGCTGATTCGAGCCTTGGTTTGTTCACCACCCGAGCCGCCCACCTGTTCTGGGCTGCTTCCATCTCACGGCTGTATCCAGTTTGCCTTCATCTACCGTATATATTCAAACACCCATCTTGCAAGGCTCTCCCCCGGTCCCCCTTGTACGTGTCCTATGCTCCCAACTTTCCACGCCTGCACACAGCTGGAGGGCCTGAGCGGAGTGTTGGACGTCCAGGGGCAGCTGGTGTCGCGGCTGTGGGCCGGCCTGATGCTCCGGTACCATGGAAACACGAATGGCCGCTGCTGGTGGGTGGGTGAGTGGGGCCTTCGTTCTCTCCGGAACCTCTCCCGTGACAGCAGCTGAGAGGGCATAACTCCGCCGGCCCGCGCGGACTTGAACGGGGCCACCGTGCACCACTGTTCACACGCCCAACCAGCAGCAGCGTCCACAGGACCTGGCGGCGGCCGCTGACGCCAACATGGCTGGGCTGCTGGAAGGAGGAGGTGGAGGAGGAGGAGGAGGCCGCGGCGGCGGCGACGCCCGTCCCCGGCACCGAGCCGGCAGCAGCGTCCCCGTCCGCGGCCGAGGCGGCGGGGGCTCGGCGCCAGCGGCGGGGCTTTCGGCGATGATGACGGCGGCCCCGGTCGGGCCCTGCCAGTGAATCCTATGCTGCGGCCGGGAGCTTTGCAGGCTCCGTCATTCGTGCAGCAGCAGCCGCCAGCGGCGGTCGGAAGGCCGCTGTCATTGTGGCCGGCAGTGGAGGCGGCAACAGCAGCGGCGTCGATGGCGACGGCTCGAGTTCGGCCGCAGCTGCTCTCGGCGCAACGGCCACCAAGTGCCAGTGCATCCCCGAAGAAATTCGGCGGCGGCACCTTGCGTTATGACCTGTGTGTTCGTTTGCATTTTTCTCACATTTTTGGGGGTTCCAACCGTGACACGCGTACAGTAGTACGATAGCATGGCGTCGGCGGTCTTCTATTCTACCGGTAAACGTTTTTCCCTGCATATTGGGTAAGAACTGCAAATATGCCGATTGAGTTTAATTACAGTTTGCGAGAAACGTTTGCGAGGTTCGTTGGGTATTCTTTTTATAATTCTAAATATTTTGTTGAAGGCAGCAAAGCGCCCGGCCCCTCTGTGGACTGTGGGCCGTATTGACTTATATGACTTCTCTTCGTATCTGAATGTTGCTCAATCACAACATATTTGCTATGGACCCTTTCGTGTGTTTCTTGACACTTTGCGGGGTTTCAACCAAATAATCATTTAGGCGGGGTTCACATTTGAGGCAGAAAAGGTCTGAGGCAAAAAAGGACAACGTTACTGAAATGAGTCAAAAAATCAAATTGCGTTCACATTGCCGTGGAGTTTTTACCTCAGGTTTATGCGAAATCCTAGGCTTTTTTGACCTTCTGACTCAGATTTTCTATTTTCATCCACGCGTGTGCTTGAAAATAAACGTGTCAGAAAGTCGCTGTCGTACTGAGTCTTTTAATACTTTCTGCCACATAGAATTACGGCATCACCATTTTCTGCCTCAAATGTGAACCCCGCCTTAATTGCAAATATTTGTTGTTAGCAGTACGGTAACCTGCAGATAATTGTTGCTGTTGTTGGCTTACTTGTTGCAAGTGTGTCACGACACACTGCGTAATTGACACAGCGTGTCGAAAGCCTGGATTGTACGATCTACACCAGGAAACCCCTCCTCGGTCAAGGATGGGGGAACGCCGCGAAATCTACTCCGGAAGACGGGATCTGAGTGCCGTCACTCCGGCGATCACTGCCTGAGCGGGAGCTGAGTGCCGCTCATGATCCAAGTACGGCAGGATCCCTAAGCCCGGCTACGACAGAAAGGCCCTGCCCAACAAGCTCGAGTCACCTTTACCAGTCTGCAGTACGATTGCAGATGTCCTTGGCCGCTAGATTCAGTCATATATGGGGGGAGTTGCGGGAACCCCGTCTAGCGGTACGCGGCGTGGGTTCGAATCACACGGCCGGCCACTGGTAAGGTGTTCCCCACGAAGAACCCAGGTCGGGGTTTCTGGTGTGGGGGGGTTGGGCGCGGAGCACTACCCGATGTGCCAGAGACGCAGTGTGTCGTGACAGCTGTCACGACACACAGCGTAATTGACACAGCGTGTCAAAAGCCTGGATTGTACGATCTACACCAGGAAACCCCTCCTCGGTCAAGGATGGGGGAATGCCGCGGAATCTACTCCGGAAGACGGGATCTGAGTGCCGTCACTCCGGCGATCACTGCCTGAGCGGGAGCTGAGTGCCGCTCATGATCCAAGTACGGCAGGATCCCTAAGCCCGGCTACGATAGAAAGGCCCGGTCAGGCCTGCCCAACAAGCTCGAGTCACCTTTACCAGTCTGCAGTACGAATGCAGGTATCTTTGGCCGCTAGATTCAGTCATATATGCCGGCCACGAGCGCACGGCATGCATTTGTTGGCGATGCGCGAGCGGTGTAGTCGAAGATGAGAGCACGTCTTTGAAAGGTTTCTTGCCTACGAAAGTTTGCGGTCGAAGTTCGATAGGCTTGCAAGGTTACGACAGGCATACAGGGTGCATACCAGTATGGGGCAAGCATGAGGCTCGCCAATTGGCGACGGGCCCGTTATTATGAACAATTGCCATGCAAAAAGGCCGTCTTTGCTTTCGTGACAAGACAATACTCTAACCTTTGTATAACGTGGATCGTCGTGCGGTCCCATGGTTTCCGCAAAATAAACAAAGTGAAGTAGGCGCACCAACAGACCTGACGGCAACTCCAGGGCTGCAAATGAATGGACACCTTGATTACAGAAAAAAGGATCTAAATCAGCGTTCAGGTGATCTTCCGTCTGTGGCCGCCGTGGTCGCGAGCAGAATAATTCGTCCGCCGCGACCTTTCAGCCCCACCCTCCCCGCGGTGTGCGGCTGAAGCCCCGAAGACGATCCTCAACGTGGGGCCGCCGGAGTAGCCTTTATGGCGCACGACAAGCGCATGTAGATTTCAGAAACGCTAATACAGAACAGCTCCGATGAAACTTCGACGAAAACGTGAGTAAGACAGCCGGACGGCACACATCAGTAGCACCCTAAAATCTGCCTAAGCGAAATGGCCTCCTGACGCTGATTACACCAGAACTAGAATATGCAGCAGAAGAATGTATGCACTGAACAGCAACCTCGCTGCGGGGCGGCAGTACAGGGCCACCGTCAATTTGTCATGCAGCCGTGCAGCCGCCCCGAGCACGCTGGCGGCGAAGGGCGGGCAGTTGCCCCGGAGCAGCCCTGAAATGGGCTGGAATGTCGTGGATGCTCCCTGTAGGATAGCGGGACAGATGTGGAGAGGACACAGCTTGCCGACAATAATAGCGGTTAGGCGGGCAGCGAACACCGGGTGCCGTGTTTGTGAATGTGAAGCCAAAAAGATCACCCTTCATCGTAAATACAAGAGAGGTGCTGACGCAGTGCGAAGCGCCACAGCTTTCTCCGAATGGCCAAGAAGGTGCAGCGCCATGACCTGGCCTGACCTCGCGCGGTTTTGTGCAGATGCGGGCCCATGCTACCAAGACCCTGACACAGGCGTTTATGACCACAAAACCGAAAGCGAAACCATATTGTAGAGCCCCTCCTTCCCGTCCTTTCCGATCCCGCCCTCCACGGCCGTACCTGCAGGACTGCGTTCTCGGGGTCATACACGCCCGCCAACTGTGAGGCCATTTCGTCTCGTTTCTTGTCGGCGGCTGCACCCGGCGTGCGGCCTGGGCTTGAAGAGCCACCAGGGCCGCCTGCTCCGGGGGCCATGGCGACGCCGGCGATCGCCTGATTCCGGCGTTGTTCTGCGCGGAGTGCCGTTTCCAGCTGTACGCGGGCATGGCGTAGCGCTTCCAGCTCCGCCATCAGGCCGTCCACCTGGTTGGCCCTGTGGGCGTGGGCCGGGAGACAAAGGGGGCGGGAGACGGCGATTAGGGGACTGATAGTCCCTCGCGGGTCCCGACAACAGACGATTGGAGAGTCAAGTGTTCTTGTGACCGTGCCAATGGATCTGTAATGAACCCGAGCCGAATAAGAGTTCCGGCCGACATCAATTTGCAAGGAGGCTGCTCCATCGAAACCAACCCCCGTTCTTGCACCATTCTATGCCCGGCGTAGCCAGAACTAGCGAACATGGGCCGGAACATTGGGCGGCCACCTCGTGCCTTAATCTGACTGGGCTGAATGGGCCTGTAGCGCCCGTTGAGACCGCAAAGGCCTCAAATAGAAGGCCTCATGAGGCCAGCTGCACCGAAACTGAAACGGCATCGACAATCTTCGACACCAACATTCATGACCCTCCTTTTCCGGGAGGTCCGTTTCAGGGAAGGCACGAATCTCCAAAGCATCCTTTCACTACGATCAAAAATGTAAGCGTCACACACTTCGGAGGAAGCCCGATATGCCACCGTGCCCACCTGGACATGAGCACAGCGTGCTCGCTCTGTAACTCCACGACCTGCCGCCGCAGCTCGCCCACAGTCAATGCTGTCCCCGCGCCGGTGCCGTCCCCACCAACTGGCGCTGCTGCGCTGCGCAGCCGCTCAACCTCCGCCGCTGTGAG
The DNA here is from genome assembly GCA_030267565.1 of Pleodorina starrii. Classification (NCBI taxonomy): domain Eukaryota; kingdom Viridiplantae; phylum Chlorophyta; class Chlorophyceae; order Chlamydomonadales; family Volvocaceae; genus Pleodorina; species Pleodorina starrii. The sequence goes on along the minus strand of BRXU01000022.1, from coordinate 2,120,778 downwards.
GGCGTACTGCTGCTGCAGCTGTTCATGTGCCTCCCTCAACGCCTCCAGTTCCGAACTCGTGCTGGGTGTGACCCCAACGGCACTCGTGGTGGTCATCTGATGCTGCAGGTTCTGCAGCTCGTCCCGCGCCGCCGCCAGCTGCAGCTCCAGGCCGCCGGTACGAGCTCGCTGCTCCTGCAGCGCCGCCTCCTGCTGCTGGGCCCGTTGCGACGATGCAACCGCCTGTTTGCCTGCCTCCTCCCGCTGCCGCTGCAACTGCCCTATAGCACTGTGCGCCTCGCCAAGAGCTCGCGATGCCTCTCCCGCTGCCGCCAGCTGTGACAGCAAGTCTTGGGTGTTCTCCTGCGGTCAGGGCGTGTGGCCCCACAGAGCAAAGATGCTTACAACTTCGGCGGTGTGGGTGCAAGCTCTCATACGAACGGCCTACCGCCCCAGTATTCCCACAATTTCCCCTCCCGAGCCCTTTCTCCCCCTCGCCTGCAGGCGATGCAGCTGCACACTCTGCTGGTGCAATTGCTCCACTTGCTGCTGGCTCAGCGCATCCAGCCCCAGGCATCGCCCCTCGAGCTCCTCATTCTCGTTGCGCAGCCTGGACAGCTCCGCCTGGGGCAAGAGCCACGACAGCAGGTCAAACCCCAGAAGATAGGGAAGAACGTAAGCCAGAGACACAAGCCGTTCGAACAGACAGTCTTGCAAAGGTTTGCCCGGACGCATGTCGGCCGAAGAAGACGCATGTGGTCCTCGTTGGCCATCAAGGCTAGTTACAGTAATGAGGTTGTGACACCCCGCACGAAAGCACTCCGTCTCCTCAAAGATTTGCGTTCGTAACATTTCCGAACAGACCAACAATTGAAGAACGAGGCAAAGAAGAACGAGGCAGGGCGTTAGGCAAGGAAGGAAAAGCACATGAAACGTTGGGGATCGTGTGCTCCTGCCGTTTCCTTGGCTGTTCGTGCTCGCTCTCGTCCTGCGGTCGCATTTTTATTGCCACCCTCAACTACAGCATACCGACCTACCTCGAGATGGGAGGTCCGTTGCTCCAGTGCTCGTGAGGCTGCAGCCTCCGCGGCCGCTTCTGCCTCAACACTGACACGGCAGGCCGCCGCCGCAAGCTCTTCCTCCCGGATCCTTTCCATTTCGCCCAGCCGCCGCTCCAGGTCAGCAGCGCGTCGTGCTGCTGTGGCCAGCTGCATCCGCTCCGACTCCAGTTCCGCCTGTGCCTCGTGCAGCTCCGACAGGTGGCGATCGCTGCAGATACGCAGCTCGACCAGCTGAGACCGCAGCCCCTCCACCTCCAATTCCAGCCTTGCCCGGGCCTCCTGTGCAGCGTCAAGATCCGCGCCCAGCTGCTCTGTCCGCTGCTGCAGCGCCCCCATAGCCTCACTGCAAACCGCCCGAGCCTCCTCTGCGCCCTGACAACGCGCCTGCAGCACCGCTTGCGCCGCGGCCTCAGCCTCCGCGGCGCGGCCTTCGGCCTGCAACAGTTCCGTCTGAGCCCTCTCCAGCTGCTGCTCCAGGGCGTGAAGCTGGGCCTCCGACTGGCTGGCACGCGCTGCGGATGCCGTAGCGGCAACACGCGCCTCCTCCAGCTGCGCCTGCAGCTCCGATGCGGCGCGTGCAGCGTCCTCCAGCATCTCCTGTGTCCCCGCCCCCTCGGCGCCCTGCTGCTGCAGCTGCCGTTGCGTCTCCTCCAGCTGCGCCCGCAGCGTCTTGCACGCCTCCTGCAGCAGCTCACAGCGGTCCACCGCATCGGCGGCCTCCATAGCAGCCACCTGTGCCTCCTCCAATTCCGCCTGCAACTCCGCGACTCGGCCCTCAAGCTCCGAAACCCGGCCCTGTGACGCCTCCAGCGCCGCCCGCAGCGCCTGTGCCTCCACGTCCGTCTGCGCCAGCTGTGTCACTTGCAACTCCTCGTTCGGCGCAAGCCTGGAGCTGTCCGTAAGGCCGCTTTTGGTGACTGCAACCGGGACTGCAGTGGCAAGGCCCCATGATGCGGCGGGGTTGTCCTCCCGTGTACCCACACCGCCAAGGTCGTGTGCATCCCACGCTCCCGCATCCTCCAGCGCCGCCTGCAAACGCTCAGCCTCATCAACCGTCGCGTCCTCCAGCTGCCGGTCAGGCGCTGCTGCTGCGCGGCCCGCAGAAGTGGCCGGCACTGCTCGCGCCTCGTCCGACTGCCTCCGCAGCTCCAGCACCTCAGTGGCGGCATCCTCCATCGCTTGCTGGGCAGCACGCTGCACCTCGGCCAGCTGCTTGCGGGCCGTTTCCAGCTCAGTGGTTACCTGCACAGCTTCTGCGCGCAGTGCTTCCACCGTAGCCTCCTGCGTTGACATTGCGATCCGCAGCTCGCTGTAACGCGCCTCCGCCTCCACCAGCGCCTTCTGAAGCTGCGTCACCTCAGATCCCGCCTCCGCGAGGGCAGCCTGCGCGGCAACCAGCTCGGTATCGCGCGCCTCTGGTGTAACTCCCACGCCCGCCGCCCCCTGCTCCAACTCTGAGTACACCACGGCTGTCTCGCGTGCCGCTTGGCGCAACAGCTCAATTTCCAGCGCTGCCTCTCGTGCGGAATGCTGCGCTTCAGCAAGCTCCTGGCGGGTTGCCTCTGGGACAGCCGACGCGTTGGCGCCCTGCGCCTCCAGCGCGGCCCGGAGTCCGGCCGCCTGCTCCTCCGCTTCTGCAAATTTGCGCTGCAACTCCGCCGCTTCTGCCCGTGCCTGCGACACTGTCCCCTGCGCCTCTGCCAGCTCCACGGCTCGCGCCTCCACCATGGCCTCTGCATCCGCGGAACGCTGCTGCAGCTCAGCCACACGCGCTTCTGCCTCTGACTGCGCTACAGCCGCTGACTGGACCGACTGCTGCGCCACCAGCAGTTGCTGCTGAAGTGTGGCCACTTGCTCCCCAGTCGTGTCTCGCACTTCCGACAGCTGCGCTCGTAAGTCTGCCAGCTGCTGCAGGAGCCCCTCCACCCGCCCGTTCGCTTCCGCCGCCTCAGCTGCACGCGCTTCCATTTCAGCACGCGTCGCGTCCAAGCCCTGCCGCAGCTCGTTTGCCTCTGCCCTGGCGGTCGCAAGCTCTGCCCGGGCAGACTCCGCCTCCGCTGCAGCGCTGCGGGCACGGTCTTGCACCTCATCCAAATTGCGCTGCAGGCCAGTAAGCTCTTCCTGCTGGTCGCCCACGGCTTCCTTGAGCGCTGCGACCTGCTCGCGGCTCGATTCCAGCCGCTCCAACACTGCCGCCACCTCCGCCTCCGCACTTTCACGCGCCTCTGCTGCCACCTGTTGCACGGCCTGTGCCGCCTCGAGGTCCGCCTGCAGCGCCTCTTGCAATTTCCATGCCTGTTCCAGCTGCGTTTGTAGCGTCGCACCCTGCTCTGCCTCAGCAGCTCTGTGCGCCTCGGCCGCCGTGGCGCGCTGCTCGGCCGCCGTGGCGCGCTGCTCGGCGGCCAATGCGGCGGCCTGCGCCTCCTCGCACTGCGCCTGTAGCGCTTCGGCGGCCAACATGAGCTCCCCGCACCGCTCTTGCAGGTGCTCCACCTGATTGGATGACGTCGTGGCGTCTGCCGCAACGGTCTGAGGTACCAGAAGGTGAAATGGCGAGGGGTTTCGTGAGTGGAAGGTTTTACCACAGGCACTGACATCCCTACTTTAGGTATGAGACATCAACCAAAGTGCAGCGAAGGGTGAAGGGCGGGTGTACACATGTACATACTGACAGAGTTCAGCTTCAGTTCAGATGCCATCAGTATTACTGAGGTCACGCAGAAAGTGACGATGTGCACCGGGCCTCAGTGAAAAAACAAACACGGCAGCTGAAGGCCATGCGACCGATCGGACCTGTATGTATGATCTGAAGGCAGAACCCCACACGAAACCCGGCAGGTAAGCAGTAGCATCATCATTGGTCGATTGCCGTGGGCGGCCATGCACAATGCTTCGCCTCGGGACTGGGTACTACACGGTAGAACACAGGGTACGCCTTTGACGGATTGATGCCGTAAAGCATACCACCTTGATGCCTATCCATTCCCTTCCCTTCCCTTCCCACCTCGCTTGTCCCAACCCACCTTCGCCTCCGCCAGTTCAGCCTCCAGCGCTGTCTTGGCCGCGCTCAGCGCCTCCACCTGCGCGTCCAGTTCCGCCAGCCGCTCCTTCAGCCTGGCCTTCTCCTCCTTCATTTTGCCAAACTGCGACTTGGCCACGGCCATGCGGCTCGACTGCTCCGCCAGCTTTGCCTCCAGCTCCCCGACCCGCGATTGCAGCTCCGCTGCCGTCTCCTCCCGTCCCTGCCGCGCCTCCGCCAGCTCCGCTTCTTTCGCCGCCAGAGCATCCCTCGCTTCCGCCGCCTCTGCCTCCGCCGCGTCCGACTTTGCCTTCGCCTCAGTGAGCTTCGCCTGGAGCGCTGCCGCCGCGTCCGCCTGCATCCCCTGCTGCGAGTCCGCCTCCGCAAGTTGCTGCGTCAGGCGGACAAGTTGGCTCTCCTGCGCCTCCACCCTGTCCCGGAGCTCGCTCGCCTGCTCCACCGCCTCAGCAAGCTTGCGCTGCAGCTCCTCCGCCTCACCCAGCGCCGCTGCCACCTCCGCCCGCGCCTCCGCCAGATCCACCGCTCGCGCCCCCGCCAGGGCCTCCGCGTCGGCGACACGCTGCTTCAGCTCCACCGCGGCCACCGACTCCGCTTCAGCTGCGGTCAGCCTGTCCGCGCTCTCCTGCAGTCGGGTCCTGAGTGCGGATATCTCCGCCGCCTGCTGGATCAGCTTAGCTTCCATCTGGTCCTGCGCGTCCGCCTGCTCGCTGTACTGCTGCTGCAGCTGCTCTTTGTCGGCACTTAGCATCTCGACCCGCGCGTGGAGCTCCACAACGGAGGCCTTGGCGGTCTGTGTGGAGGCCGACGTGGGGGTTTGAGACACACCAGGGGCTTGAGAGGCGCGTTCAAGGAGCGCTCAGAGCGCAGACTCAACACATACCAGCAGACAACTAGTCAGGAGCATGACAATCCGTGCGCGCATGCACCGCGGCTGTCGACTTTGGGCAGGCACCCATTCCAATCGTGACCCTGCAATCAGGCGCCTTCCACTTCACGCGCACCTCAATATGCTGCTTCAGAGCCTCGGCCTCCGACTGCGCTTGCATCAATTGCGCGGCGAGCGCCCCTGCCTCGCTCTCCCACTTTGCCGCTGCCTCACGGGACTGCTCCGCCGCTGCAACTGCCGCCGTCGCTGCCTGATCCCGTGCTGCCGCCGCGACGCTCGCGTCGGCTAGGGCCAGCTTAGCGGCTTCCAAGTCTTCCTTCGCCTTGGCTACCTCCTCCTTCAGCCGCCCGTTTTCCTCCTTGGCCTTCTTGAACGCCGCCTTGCCCTTGGCCAGCTGCGCCCGCTCCTTCGCCGCTTCCTCCACCGAGCGACCCAACTCTTCTTCAAGCTCTGCTACCCGCGCCTTCACCGCTGCCAGCGCCAACTCGTAGCGCTCCTGTGCTGCCGCCTTTGCCGTTTCCACAACCGAAGCTGCCACCTCTTCTGCGTCGGGCCGCGCCGCTAGCTCGGCACGTAGCTCTGTCAGCTGCTGCCGCAACGAGTCAGCGGCTGCGGCACCATCCACCAGCTCGCGGCGTTGCGCCTCGCATGTAACCGTCAGTCGCTCCAGCTCCGCCGCCTGCGCCGCTGCCTGTGCCTCAAACTCCGCGATGCTGCCGCGTAGCACAGCGGTAACGCCCTCAAGATGCTCCAGACCAGCCACACGAGCGCTGGCGTTCGCCGCGTCCTGACGTGCGCTGGCCAAATCAGCCTCGAGCTGCGCCAACCGTCCTTCCGCATCGGCACGCCACGACTCCATCGCCGCGGCTTCCTCACTGCGGGTCGCCTCGAGCCCCACCACTTTGGCATCTGCTGCTGCACGACGCTCCGACTCCGTCTGCAACATCTCCTGCGCCGCCGCGAGGGCCTCTTGCGCACCCGCCAGTGAGGTCTGCAACTCTCCGGCAGTTGCCTCAAGTTCCGGAACGCGGCCGGCAGCCGCGCGCAGCTGGTCACGCTCGGCGATGGCGTCCGCCAATTGCTTCTGCAACTCCTCCGTAGCACTCTCTGCGCTCTTAGCCCCGACCTGCAGCTGAGCCTCCAGGTCGGCCTTCTCCTGGGACAGGGCTAGGATCTGGCAAGGGTGGGCATGGGCAAGCACGCGCATACGCGAGATGTGGGCGTGAGCTGTTACAGCTGATTACCGGATGCCTCTTTGCCAAGACAGAATCCCGAGAAGCAAGCACGTAGTCCCGTTCTGCTATATTAATCCATAACCTTGGCCATTTATATTGAATGCCTCTACGAACCTGTTGCAGTATGACGTGAGGTGGGCGAAGCAAGGCGCCAAGCAAAGATGGTATCGTCACCCATACCGGTGCAGTCTCTTTCGTAACGCACCTGCTGCCTCGCCTCGACCAGCTCAACCTTGCGGTGGTTGCTCTGCTCCTTCAGCTTATCGAACCGCACCTTGCCCTCCTCTTTGAGTTTCTCGTACTTCATCTCCAATACAGCAGCCTGCGGGAAACAGATGCATTGGCGCCGTCACAGCAAGGCGGGGCAGAGCTGACCGGGGAGACGGACTAAGCCACGATACCGCCGGCACTCTACGGCACCAAATGCATCGACAGAATTGCGGTAGCTTTTAGACAATTGCCTGTTCAACTACTTGCGTTTCTTCCTCGCCTCGCGAGTGAAAATTGAACTACACACAAACCCTAAACTCTAAAACCCCTTCCTACGCACATGCTGCGCTCGCGCCACGAGGCTGCCCACGTCCTCGTCCCCCAGCTGCTGCCTCAGCTGCTGCAGCTCCACAGCGGCCGCCTGCGCTGCCGCCAACTCGCGGTCCTTGGCCTCCAGCTGTTCGCGCAGCTCGTTGTAAAGGGCCTCCCAGTGCGCTAGCTCCTGCGGATGGATACCGGATTGGAAGGCGGGAACGCGCCATCCCAGGCCATGGCGGTGGCAATGCATGGCGGTGGGTGTCTATGACTCTCTGGCAATTAACAGGGACCCAGGGTCAGGCATACCCGCTGTTCAAAGGACCGTACTGCAGCCATGCAGAGTGAGTGGCACAGCCGAGCAAAAAAGAGAGTTTGCGGTAGCCCTACCGTTTCAGCTATTTCCACATGTCAGAAAAACGCACATTAAAACAGCTCCACAATACACTGGCTGCACAGGCTTGGAGATAATCTGGTCTGAATCCGTCCTGCACAGGAGCCATAGTCCCATGGCCTGCAACCCAAGCCGAGACACCCTGCGGCACACATCCCACCTCCTTTGCCTTGCGCTGCAACTCTTGCAACTCCTCCACCTCCGCCACCAACGCGTCCCGCTCCCGCGCCGCCTCCGCGTCCGCCGCCTGTGCCTGCATCCGCTCCTCCAGCTGCTCTCGCAGCCGCAGCACCTCCGCCTCCAGCGCCTCTCGCCCAGACGACAGCGCCGCCACGTGTGCAGCCAGCTCTGCCTTGCCAGCGCCCACTTCCGCGACCTCCCTGCGTAGCCGCTCCACTGTGGCGCGCAGCTCTTTGAGTTGAGCCTCGCGCTGCTCGAACCCGGCGTCCAAGGAGGCAGGTGCATCTGGCTGCGCGTCCGTCGGCTCGCCCACGGCTTGCAGTGGCGCAGGCAATGGTGCTGAGTGAGCGGAGAAGTCGGCGCGAACCGACGGCTGCGCCACGTCAGTCCCTGACTCTGACACCTGAATAGGTTCAATTGCACCTGCAGCAGCAACCGGAAGCACTGCCGCACGTCCCCCTGACGGCTGCAAATCCTGGTCTCCAGCGAGGGTTTGTTCAGCTGTTGCCCGGCTGCTGTCCTGTGCTGCTATCTGCTGTGGCGGCGGTTGCACGGAACCAGGCACTGCAGTAGCTCCGGGATGTTTCTGCGCCAAGGGCGAGTTGGTACTAGCGATACCTGCTGCTGCGGGCGGCTCCGCTGCGACGGGGCCTGGCGGCGCAGGCTCCTGCTGGGTGACGGCGGGGGCAGGTGAGGGCAGGTGGGCCCGTTCGATGGGGTCCACTCGCACAGCGTCCTCCTGTTACGTCAAAGGCGGGTGTTCAGTATATCGTCCCGCATACAAAGAGCTGGATGTCCCGCACACAGAGGACTGCCGAAGCGCGGTGGGGACCCACCGCGGCAGCGTTGATCGGAGCATGATTTGCGCTTCCATTAGCCTGCAGGTACAATATCAGCGGCATCAACGTAAAGCATTCCGTGGCAATTAAATATTTGCTCGTCGCGGCGTAGGGTACGCGGCCACGCGCGAATGTCGCACCAGAGCATAGGACGCTGACTCCACTTGCACTGGACGCGGCGTAGCTGGTAATGAGCTGACCGCCTTGTGCGTCGCGCGTTTGCTCTTGAACTTCGCCAACTGCAAGCCACGTCCGGGAAAGAAGCAAGATCCGTTCGCCAGGAGCGTTGGTAAAACGCCATTCGAACTTCATCCGTGTGCAGCCCAACTCAATGACTACGCTCTGCATGCTGGCCCAAAACTGGCTGCTTTCTCCAACTCCCTGTAAAGGTGCAACTCACCACATCCGCCCCAAGGTTCTTCAGCTCTTGCGTCTTCTGAGACATTCTTTTGACGCTTTTATTCCTGGCTAAAGTTGAAATCAAGCATAACTTGTCAAGGCCTTCAACTCCTAAGTGTACCCCCGTTGGCGAGCAAAACTCACAAGGGAGATTTAATTAAAGCCCTATATACATCAACAAAGCTGGTAATTCTGAAAACAAGAACTCATAACTAATGGATACTGGCTGAAGGAGTCTGCAGCAGTTTGTCAGTCGGCAAAGGTCGAAAAAATGCGATCTTCTTTCCTTGCGTCATGATATGCGTAAAGTCGTGTCCGATCCCTGCTGCTGCACACTAACACCTGAATCAAGCAAGCGTCAGTGGCCGAGTGAAGGAATGGTTTCAAACAACTATCCGTACGGGCGGAAAGGTTAGCTGCTCGGGCTTGCGCCTTGCGGGCGGAAAGGTTATGTTCACAAATACTCCGCTACGAACCACTACGCGACTACGCAGTGTATGCAGATCAGTGTACAACAGGAAAGCTCAGTCCTTACTTCTTAGCCCTTTCAGTGGAACTTAATCTTATTTTAGCTTCAATCTTTGTCAGTTTGTCCTAAAGCCCTGTATGCTTGACGAGCTTTATGGACTACTTAAACACGAGCAGTTGCACTGTTCGCGTCAAACTTAGCGTCCAAGTGTTGAATTCTGAAGGAAGCGATCTTCCTCCTAAATATGGATGGTTGAAGCAAGGCTTCAATCGTGGGGCGGAGGTAGCTGATAACATTTAGCCGACCTGGTGAGCCGGCTATGGCTGCGTGTGGGAAGGGCCTGGCAGGTGCGATTGGTCATGGCAGCGGGCATAGTCAGAAATTCTGCTTTAGGGGTTGGTTCAGGCACGGTTTAAGTGGAACGGACTGCGGAACGTAGCTTCGATAGGGATCCGCGGTGTGAACGGAAACACTCGCGCTTACCTTAAGTCGTGGCGTCTTCTGGCCAGCTGGCGACAGCGAACGGCTGGCTGGCGACGTCTTCGCTGTTAACTTGTTGTTCGCTGTCAGGCCTCGCCTGGCCATGTAGCCTTTTTCGCTGGACCATTTTCCTGGAAGGCTTCTCGGCACGCAGGCCGGGCTTCTACACCTACTACCCCTCCAACATAGTGGGTGGCGCACACCTTGCGCACCATATAGACCGTTTTGAAACACAGGTAAGGTGGCGTTGTTTCGGAGGGGGGGCGTGCTGCGTGTCCCGGCGGGGATGCCAGCTTGATGACGGACGATGACACCACGGCGCGCCTAGAGACTGGGAGGGGCTGACTTATTCGAGCTCCTCAGGAGGTACCGTCAAGGACCGGCTCGGCAGTACAGCCGAGCGCTGTCTCCCATTGCAGCGGCGTGTATCCCTCTCCTGCCATGCATCGATCTCATGCTTTGCATCCACTACATCACGGCACGCTGTCATTGAATCCGTGCGCTGTTGCACCAGGAGAGCGTATTTGTGCAGATCGGGCAGGTATCCTGGGCTAGGCCGCGTCGGCGCTGCCCTTTCTCCGTGAGTCTGCGGCGAGATTGCATGCGTAGTCGTTCGCTTTGATGGTGCACAGACCTGGTGTTAGAGCCGCGAGCGAAAGGTCACTCACAAACATGCGCCTCGCCGCGTAGGCTCTTCGTTGGACACTCTTTTCGTACAACTGCCGCGTGTGTCGTATCGAATAAACCTCGTTCCTTGCACCAGCTGCCCTGAACTGCGCAGCAGCAGACCGAAGTCGGCGGTTCTGGGGCACGCTTTGGTCGAGACATCGAAGCGCGTCCCCGGACTTCGGCCGAGTGCGGGCCGGCGGGCCCTGTTTGATTATGCCGAAGACTACAGTGATCATCTTAATATGGGTCTTTTGCATGCAGGCAATCAAATACGGTCATGCGGTGTGGCGTATTGCTTTGTTTGTACCGTACGTGTCGTGCGATGTGGTGCATTATTGGTTCGCGTCAGGTGCCCTGCATCTCCCTGCCGTACCAACCGTACCGTATCAGTGTACTGGTCATTCCTTTTTCGGCTCCGATTTTGCGGCTTGAAATGCGATGACGGGAGGTAAGGCGGGCGGTGTAAATTTTATCTGCAATCCGTGCAGGATCGTCGAGCGTCTAGACATCGGTGCTTAAACGAATGGATCCTAGTCACAAGTGGCTTTCAGACCGCCCGCGGCCCAGGGCGAGAGCCGCGAGGGCCACGCTATACTGAGCGTGGATGCGGTCACAGTGGGACTGAGCTATACCGAAATGCTCTGTGCACCAGTCGTAAAAGAAGTTGCGAAGCGGACGAGGAGCCGGGCGAGCTCGTGCTAAAGGACGCGCACGCCTTGCATTATGCCCCGCCGAAGACGTCTCGCAGGACGTGGCGCTCAATTGGGCAGCACAAGCACACATTCCGGTTGTGCTGTCGCTGATGTGTGTACGCCTGCGCAGGGATCTCCTGGAACGATATCTTGCTGGCGATTGATGTTGCCTTGCAGGTTGATTGGGGTCCATTCAGTGATGGTTCGTTCGTCCCCGCACGGCGCACGGTGATGGTTCGTTCGTCCTCGCACGGCGCAGGGGGCGCAGAACACTTCATCAGCCGGCCGGCTCGCGCCGTGCATTACAGGATTGGAAGTTTGACAGCCCTGATATTTTTAAGTCTGCATTGTCCTGTCCTTGTAAAGAGGCTATTCGCATGTGCAAAGGACGGTGACACTTCGGCGTATGGCTCGCTTGTTGGTCGAAAACGTATGCTGCGAGGTTGTGGGTACCGGCATCGCGATCTTCGCGGTTGCGAAGATCGTAATCTTGTTCACTTATCTGCATCGCTTCTCTGCATGCAGCAGCAAACGTACAGACCCTCTTTATGTAATCAAGACCTTGTTCAATCATCCAGTTGCGGGCATCGTACATGTTAGTTGTACGTGCGCTATGTGCGCTGTGCCTGTGTTTGGTCCCATTTGAGGGATCGACCTTTCTTGGTCGGATCCAGCCCAACATGTCCGACAACATAGTTTCAATTCTCTGACGCTATTCCTCCGCCGTCTAAGCCAGGGCGTCACGGTGCGCAAGCCAGGACCCTGCAACAGATCCTGCCCCCGCAGCGAGACGTACACCCGATACATTGGCATAGCAGTGAAGCCGCACCAAATGCACGGTTGTTACCGCGCTGGTGGTCGGTGTTTCAATTCGCTCACCGCAATACACCAAACCATGCGCCGTTGGGACCATAACGGCACAGAGCCACAAAAGTGCCTGACAGGTTCACGCGGTGGCACGTTAGCCTCATGTTAAGCGGTTACAAATTGACTGACCTCTGCTGTGTTGCCGAGGTAGAATTCCCCTCAGAAACTACCATGTCCCGTCGCTCTGCCCCTTCCTCACAATTTCATGACTTCCAGTATAACCACAATGACCAGCGCGAAATCGCAGTATGGAACCAGCTTTTACCTAAGCAAGGCAACCTTGCGGCGCTGTGGGGGACAGCAATTGGCGCACGCCGCGTGTAGCCGAGCAACATAGCACTACACCACATCTAGACCAATTTCGTCACGTCCACGCACGTCGCATCGTTAACACTTGTCACAAGCTGGTTCCTTCTCATCAGCCCCGAGCTACCGCCTGCACGGCTTCAAAAGCTATATCATCATAGCCCTCGGTTGCATTCCCGCCAACGCACGCAACTGCACACAACTTCCAGTCCGACCCCCAATCCGTCATTGCATGGCAGAGGCGTCCAAAAGCGGCCGCTTACCGTGTTGCCCACAACGAAGTACGCGCGGCTTTGTGCTACAACTCGCCTGCGGGCCCGCTGGCTCTAGACCGGTTGCTGGTTGGAGGCCACGTAAAACAACAACGACCCACGTCTGCCAACGGCAAACACGCCGTTCTGAAATTGGCAATGTCCGCCTTCACGCATGTCCGCGGGCAAATGTATGCACAGTCACACACATGTGAGCGCGACGCGTCAGGTGATACCAGCACCTTTTAATGCGCACCTTCCCTGTCCGTGTAACGTCGCTCCCAGAAAAAGAACACCTCGATCCCGTCCTTACGCAACGCAACGTCCGCAGCTCTTGACGCAGTAGCCCTGGGAGCTGAACCAGACGCTCGAACACTGCCCGCTGCGCACGGCATCATCACAGCCTTGCGACCCAGGCGGCGGCAGGTCCACGCACTGCGACATCACCCAGCAATCGTCGCCACCATCGCTGCCGCCGGTGCTGTTCAGTACGACACCATTCGTAATGTCGCCACGGCGGCGCTCTTCAATGGCAGCGCCAGCAGTGCTATTGCCGCTGGCGCCGCTGCACTGCCCGCAGGTTTGCCGGCACCACCCCGCCGCCGCCAGCAGCCCGCCCGCGGAGCAGTGGCCCGCGTCGCGCGCCGCCTGGCAGCTCTCATTTATGCCCGACGGCCGCACATCTATACACGGTTCCACGTAGGTGCAGCGGCCGCAGGAGCCGTCGCACACGTGCCCTGCCACCGCCCAGTCCGCGTTGCAGCCACCAGCCGTAACCAATTCACTGCAGCTGAGCCGGCCGCCCGCCGGCGGGACGTCCGTGCAGAGGGGGCATACAGGCAAGCTGGCCATGGCCGTGCCCTGTGCCTTCTCCGACTCGGCCGCCGAGAAGCCGCTGGCGCCGGCTCCGCTCGTGTTGGTGATCAGCAGCGACGAAGCCAGGTCTGTGCTGTTGATGAAGCCAAAGGTGGTCACAGGCAGGCCGAGGAAAGACCGGTAGCCCACCGCACCTCCCATCTGCACATCACTGCCGCCTCTGCTGCCGCTGTCGTCGGTGCCGCCCTCCGATGCCGCGATGAAGGCAGCTCCGTCTGTGGCTGCAGCCGCGGTCACCGCCGCGCGCAGCCAGGCAAAGTAGAAGCCTGGCTTGGGGGCGCCCAGCGGCGAACCGGGCGATGGGATGGATGTTGTGTTCTCAAAAGGGTTGAAGGCCCGGTCCGAGGTGGGGCTGACGTCCTCCTCCGACGCCGCCGTTATGGCGGGCGCCGCGGCACTTCCAGCGCCGGGGCTAATGAAGGTGACAGTCATAGCGCCGCCCGCCTTGGTGGCGCCCACGCCACCGCCGCCGCTGGCAACGACGCTATCCGCCGCCGTCCCCGCTGGCGATGCCGCTGCGCTGTCCAGAGCGTAGGCCGGGTCCGACAGACTGGCGGCGCTGGCAACATGATGCGCCGTCTGGTATGGTCCGTACGATGAGTTCGTGCCGTACAACAGCACGCTGGCAGCGGCGGCGCCTGAGGGCCGTGCGACGGTGAAGGGCGAGGCGACACCCAGTGGGTTAATCAAGAAGGCGCTGCCGCCGGGGGCTGCCGTCGCATCCTCTGCCATTGGCCCCACGGCCTGGTCCGCGCCCCCGCCCCCACCACCATCGGCGGTCGTCGGCTTGACGCTGCTCACGCCGGTGACGGCGTTAGCTGCCGCATTGCCACTGCCGTTGACCACGGCAGCCCCATCGCTGCGATCGCTGGCAGCGCCACCTGCGGCAACGCCTGCAGCGTATGGAGAGATGAAGCGGTCGCTGCCGCCGCCGCCGGAATCGTCCTCGCCGTCCCATGCCGCCGCGAAGGTGCCACTGCCGCACCGGCCGCAGGTGGTGGCGCAGAAGCCCTTCGGCATCAACTGTGGGTCTCCGCACTTGCCCCAGGACGCCTGCTGCGCGCAGCTGTATTCGGGGGAGGGCTGCACGTCGTAGCAATTGCCGCCCCCCGTGCATCGGCGGCACGTGACAGCGCAATAGCCGTACGGTAGCATGAAGCCCTCATTGCACCGGCCCCAGGACGCCTGCTGCGCGCAGGTGTAATCGCCGGGCGGGGCTATATCGCCGCAACCGCCCCCGCTGGTACCGCAGTTGTTGCAGGTAGCGGCGCAGTAGTTGTTACTGCGCATGAAGTCGGCCGAGCACTTGCCCCAGGCCGCCTGCTGCGCGCACGTGTAGCCACCTGCGTCAAGTTGCGGCACCGTCCGGTCGAGTGGGGTGCGGTGCGGCGCATGGGGCAAGCCCCGAGCGGAAAGGCGGCGCGATGGGACCAGACAGGGAGGCATCTAGACGTCAAGCCTAATTACTCGAAGCGCTTGGGCCAGCTCATTGATTCTAGAACTAATGTAGTCTTTCGTGCAGCCTTCCGTTCCAGTAATTCTACCACTAGTCCTTCAAACAACACGACAGCACGTACTGGATAGCACAGAACCGAACAGAGCACTCACATCCGCGAGCGGAATAGGCGGAGTGCACGGAAGCGCAGCGGACACGAGCGCTCGCGGCCATAGTGGAGCCCCCTCCCGCTGCGGTATCCCCCCTGCGCCCCAACCCCTACTTGCGTCGGTCCACCCAGCCACCCACCAGGGGGCGTCACGTCCACGCAGCCCGCGGGAGTCGAGGGCTGCTGCTGTTGCTGTTGCTGCTGCCCAGCACACAGGCCACAGGTAGCCAGGCACCAGCCGTTGGCCTTCATCCAGGGCTGCGTGCACTGGCCCCATTGCAGTTGTTGCAGGCAGCTGTACGTGCCTGTACGGTGCGGTAAGGGGTGAGGAGGGGCGGCAGTAACAACGCGGGATCCACGGCGGGATCGGGAACGGCCGGCGGGAGATGTGCGCAGCGCCAGGGAGGACTCACCAAGACAAACCCACGACCCGTTACAGCGTACCAGCACGCCTCTGGGCCCTGGTCATTGCATCTTCGGTATGCAACTTGCCGCGAGCTACCTAGCCTAGAAGACCTAGTCCTCCGCTGATCACCCTGCGCGCACCGTGGTCCAGGCGCCAAAAAGCGCGACGTTTGTTTCGAACACGCACCTGGAGGCACAGCCTTATCGGAACAGGTGGGAGCCGGCGGCAGGGGTGGCAGGGGCTCCACGGGGGTGCAGAAGCCGCACGTGGCCGCGCACCAGGCCCCGCTCTTGAACCAGTCGGAGGCGCAATTGCCCGTCGCTCGTCGCTGTGTGCAGGTGAGCCCGCCTTGACACACGAGCGGGGTTGAGGAAAGGAAATGGGATCTAACGTGAAACAGCAGGCAGGCAAGGAGGGAGGGAAGGTATGATCAAGGGAGGGCGGAGACAGGACACGGACACACGGGGACCCAGATGATGGTTGCCGAACAGGACGGGTCGGACCAGACCAGGCAAGGCCAAGCCAAGCTGGCTCAAGAGCTGGCTATCGGTATGAAATATATCATCTGGGCCCTCGGGACGTCGCAAGCCCACCATCCACCACAACCCAGATCCGCCACAAGTCGCCCACAACGGCCACGAGCCGTCGCATCGCAAGATCGCATCGCAAGCCCAGTACCCGTCAAGCGACCAGCTCCATTCCCCTGCCTCGCCGTGAGGCTCCCAGGCTGACCTCTCCCTTCCGGTTTCCGACGCCCTCTTTCCCCCGCCTCATCCAGATTCGATGGCATCTCCCCACTTCCCAAATCCACCTCCCCCGGACAGCCGCCCAAGCCCTTAATTACCCTCCCAACAACAATAACCATCACCTCACTCTTTCCCGCCCTCACCTGGCGGCACCTTGTCCACGCACGCCCGGTCGCCCTGGTTGCACAGCCCGCAGCTGACCGCGCAGTATCCGCCCAGCACGCGCACGTGAGGGTCCGTGGGTCGCCGCACCGCGTCTGTGCTGCACAGCCCCTGGGCCACAACTTGGATGCATGTGAGCAGGTTGGTGCCGCCGCCGCCGCCGGATCCTGGGGTCAACATCAGGGCGCATTGAGGGCAGCGGCGGCGCATGATCGGGATTAGGCGAAGATGACGGGCTTGCGTGGGTAACAGGATAATGAGAAGGGGCGCATACAGGTATGTGAAGCGCGCACGAAGAAAGGGTGCTTCTGCCAAGCACTTCTTCCAAGCGGCGTCCGACGGCTGAGAGAGACGGGCAAACATGCGAGAACAAAGACGAATGGTGGAACCAAGTTGCTGACGACCAAGGGCAAAAATGCGAGAACAGAACACGCATAGCGGGGCCCTACAGTCACTAGACATTGTAGGGGGTATGGCGGCACTCCACATCATCCCACCTGCCGCAACGGCTGCGGCATCAGCAGGTGCAGGAGGCAACTCCGAAGCCGGTGCCGGCGCATCCGGTGTGGGAGGGGGCGAAAAGAAGAAGTTGGGCGAGGGGAAAGTGAAGGCGGGAATAGGAGAAGGCGAAACCGAGAATGCCGGGAGGGCAGCTGGTGCAGGCCCCGGCGCGGGCACGGGCTCAGATGTTGGCGCTAAGCCCGGAAGCGGCCGCCACATGCCGGCCGGCAGTAGGGGCCATTGCAACTGCGCTGCAGGCTGCTGCTGCGTCTGCTGCTGCGGCGGCGGAATCGGTGGTGGCGAATGCTGCAGGCTCGGTAGTGGCATTATGGCCAACGGGCCAAAACCGAGAGCTAGTTGTGGCGGCGTAGGGACCGATGGGAGCGGCGAGAACTGGAACTGATGCAGTTGCCGGCGGCGACCAACGCGGCCAAGCTTTACACGGAGCGGGGACGGAGCGGGCGATGGAGAAGGGGACGGTACTGGCGGCGACGGGGCTGGCGCCTGCGCCACTGGGCTGGGGCTCCTGGACTCTATGATGGGAGACAGTTGCACAGAATCAAGCGCAGGGCTCGGCGGAGGGCTGGGGCTGGGGCTGGGGCTGGGGCTGGGGCTGGGGCTGGGGCTGGGGCTGGGGCTGGGGCTGGGGCTGGGGCTGGGGCTGGGGCTGGGGCTGGGGCTGGGGCTGGGGCTGGGGCTGGGGCTGGGGCTGGGGCTGGGGCTGGGGCTGGGGCTGGGGCTGGGGCTGGGGCTGGGGCTGGGGCTGGGGCTGGGGCTGGGGCTGGGGCTGGGGCTGGGGCTGGGGCTGGGGCTGGGGCTGGGGCGGTGGCTGGGGCTGGGGCTGGGGCTGGGGCTGGGGCTGGGGCTGGGGCTGGGGCTGGGGCTGGGGCTGGGGCTGGGGCTGGGGCTGGGGCTGGGAGGGATGTCTGTCTGCATCCCCAAGGCCAGGTTAGCTGCGCGCAGCACGGCAGACGAACGCACGATGCTCAGGAAATGGGACAGTATACAGTCCCCGCAAGACAGGCCTCGGCGGTCAAAAGACTCCTCGGTCCAGAGGAAGGCCAAAGGAAGCAGCGGGTCATTGGTTTTATAGGAGAAAATACTGCGTGTGTAGGTACGACAGGGAACGTGTCCGACGAAGGCAGCCTTGAACAGGAAACAAATGCAGGGGACAGATAATTATGGGGTTGAGAGCTTCGGCGGGAGATTCACGGTTCAGGCGACCGTAGCTCAAGTTCTATTGGGACGCAAGGGCCTTGTGTGCGCCGTGCTTGTTGCAAAGCAACTACGCCAAGCTCTTCGCTGTATTGACAGATGTTCACCCTGCATCGGTGCGATTAAACAGTCCCTGGCCCCGCCCCAGGCGCTCATCACCCTCCCACCCCTTTCCCGCATCTCCTCACCCGGCGGCGCGACGTCAGTGCAGAAGGGGTCCACCCAGCTGTTGTAGTAGGAGGGCAGCGCGTCCGGGATGTCGGTGGCAGGGTCAGCAACCATGGGGCAGAAGCGCGCCCCGGGGGCGGCGGCTGTGCCGCCCGCCACCCAAGGACACGTCCACGGGTCCTGCAAACAGCCAGCCAGCCAGCCCCCACAGTGTTGCAAGCGAGGAAACGAACTCACAGCAGTGAGGCGAGGTAAGTTCAGAGTCCAGAGTCGGGGCAAAGGCGTCAGGCTGCCAATCAGTTGGCATGTGCCTCAGTTGAGGCCAGGCTGCCGAGGATGCATTTCACTGTCCTACAAACTCGAACACAAACATGTCCAGAGGGAGTGCAAAAACGACTGCGGCCTGGCCCGGGTGATCGTGCGGCGACAAGCGACGTAGCCATCAACCGGCGAACGGCCGCCCGGCATGCCCACCCCCTTCTCTCCATGTTTTTTCCACACTGCACCCGCGCCGTGTTCCCGGGCCTCCCCGTTTCACGCCCCCACTCGCACCTGTCCACCCATACTGGTGACGTTGATCCAATACCACGCCGAATAGTACCTGGTTCCCCTGGGTTGGCATGCGAGCAGCAAGCGAGTACGAGCGAGCGGGGGGGGGCACCATGCATCACTCGCTTGTGCCTCGTGCAGCATGTTGTCCTTGCAGGCGTACGCAACGCATCCGGCTTCAGCAACCTACCGTAATGTAGGCATGCGACCAAGTGCTTCATCTGAAGGGCCGGCCTCTCCCCAGCTCGGTTGCCCCGGCCACCCATCAACGCGACAGCACAACGGGGTGCTTCGTTACATAGCACTCATTTCAGCAGGGCTGTTTGTGCGAACACAGTTTTCTTGTATAGACATCAAAGCGCACGTGGGTTGCGCACGCCATTTAATAGAGGGCAGGGACGCCAGGCGGGGTAAGACACAGCACCGCAAACACGAGGGAAACCTTACCAGACCGTGACGCCGTCCACGGAGAAGGGCGGGTCCACAGATCCGTCGCCTGAAATGGAGGGAGGGGGGAAGAGGGAGGGGGGGGGACGGGGTGAAGAGAGTGTTCGTGGCAATGTCAGGTCCGGGGTGGGTGGACAAAGGTGGAGGTCCGGCTAACTTCGTGGGCTCGAGGCAGTCCACGACTGGGTACGGTATGCGCACCGCCGGTCCGTGCAGGTCGCCCCTATCACTCCAGCCCCTCCCATGTCCTTACCAAATCCACACCGCCTGCAGGGGTAGATCCTTCTCCATCCCCCTCCTACAGCGGGTGTGCGGCTGACGGACTCGCCCCCATTTCTCAACCTTCTTCCCTTCGCTGCCACACGCCCACACCCACAATCCGCCGTTACACCCCACTCGCTTTCTGCTGACCCCTCCTCTCCCGTATCGCCTCCCTCTACCCGTACTTGGCCGGCCAACCCGCTCTCAGCCGGCCCAAATACGAAATTCCAGATCTCAGTCCACACCAGCATGCGGCACAGCGGCAGACCCTGTCTTCCCCCTCCCAGCCCACCGTGTCTTCTCCACCCCGCCCACCCCCCCCCTTCCCCTCACCCGGGTCCACCATCTTGATGTACAGGTGCTTGCCGCTGAACCAGTAGAGGTCGCCCCCGCCCCCCAGCACCTCCGCCAGGCTGCCCGCCTGGGTCACGGGGGAGCTGAGGGAGGTGTACCACCGGAACTCGCGGGAAACGGAAAAGGTGCTGCCTGTTGGGGGGGGGGCCGCCAAGCGATACACAGATGGGGTCAAAAGGTGAACCGGGAAGGACAAGGGGTGGGCTGAAGTGATGTGACTCCGGGTGTTGCGGCGGCTGGGGCAGTCAGAAGTGCGGCGGGGCGGGACGGGGCGGGGCGTAGCGAGCAGAAGCCAGTAAGGCTAGCCGTGAGGCAGGGCCTTTCAAGTTGGGAAAACCGTGACGTGACGTGACGGCCGGGCGCTGCAAATTCCTCCAACCGACGGACCGTCCGCAGGCGTCTTGCCGCCGGGAGGCGGGAACCATTGAACACGCACCCGTTTGTTCCCGTCCCGTCCAAGGCACCTCGGAAACCCCGGCGCCTATTTACCCCCTTCCGAGCCCACCTTGCGGATAGCGGGTGGCGAACACGAGGCTGTTGCCGGGCGGTATCTGCGTCATGAACACCTAGAGAACGGGAAGAAGGGGCGGAGCAGAGGATAACAGTGGGGAGCATGGGTGCATGGCGTGTATCGAGCGGAACCTTGGAAAAGAAATGCTTTGACCCGCCATGCCCATGCGCACGACGTCCATGCCACTCACCAAGCCGCATATGCATGGTCCTGTCCCGGGGTTGGCGCCGGAGGTCCCGATACATGGATACATGCACGGCAAGTGAGCCCGTGTAATACTCGTCTGTCCGCACCCAACCAACTGAAACCGACGAGATCAAAGCCCACGAGACTGCACGCCGAACAACTCATGTAACCCCGTGCAGTGCGCCGTTCCCTTTCCTGCACGCCGCAGTTGCCCCCCCATCTCACCTGCAGGTTCTGTGTGCACCCCGCGTCCATGTGCAGGTACCAGCCCCCCGAACCGCTGACTCCAGTAATTCCCTGCAGAGGTACGAGGCAGAGGTGTTTGATACGGTGGGCTCCAGACCCTTCACGAGGCAGATCAAGGATAAGCGGCCGTAGAGGGGAAAGTAAGGGACACCGGAAGATCCGGAGACACGTGGGGGGGGGTTTGAAAAGTGAATTTGCAAGAAGGGGGGTTATCCACGTATGGGCCGGAGCCCGTGAAGGGGGATGGCCGACATCGTCTGTCCACACATCTGTCCACGTGTCCGCCAGCGCTGGGACGAAAATGCCACCCCCTGTCTTACTGTTAACCCTACAAGCTTTAGTGAAAGGAAGGCGGCTTGGGTGCAGTCGGTACGGGTGTGGCTACTGCTCGGCACTGGCTGACACCGCGTGCCTTGCTCACCTCGTTCCGCGTGACAGTCATGTTGCGGGTATCCGAACCCCTATGTCCGAACTGCGCAACGTAGCCCAGGTAGTAGGCGGGGTCGGGGGAGAAGGCGTTGCCCGTGTCGACCTACAGCATAGGGGAGAGAGGAGACGAGAAGAAGGGACGGCAGGCGGCCGGAGGCGGGCAATGGCACAGGCGCGAGAGGAGCGACAGGAAATGAGGCAACACCAGGTAACGAAGGACGACCATTGTTCTTATCCCCCCGTGCATAGGTCGGTCAGCGGCGGTCAGCAGGGACGCCTCATCTGGGCCTGCTTGCGCCGCTTTCCCTCCCTTCCCGCCCGGGCGTGCACGCAGACAGCATGCAGGCGGACGGACAGTACTGTCCGTCCGCCTGGCTGTCGATCTGCCTGCATCAATCAGTTCGCTTCAGACAAGTGGCTTTCAGGCTGAGGCTTTCATCACGATGACGCGATGGCAGCCGCTCTTAGCAATGGTAATCCCAAGCACCGTCACTCCCGTTCGCACTTTCGCACTTGTCTTGGGCCGCGGAACCCTTCGCTTCTCCGCCTCCCAAAACCCCTTACCGCACATGCACATGCAATATGTTCAGCCCACCAATGAACCATCCCTTCTCCACCCACTCTTCCTCAATCGCGCCAAATGCTGTTTCCGGTGTTTCCGCACCCTTCCCCCCCGCTGCGGTCCCCCTTTTCACCTTTCCCCTCCCCGCTACCCCCGTGTCGTCCGTCCCTCCACTCACCGGCACCGTGTATCCCGGCACCCGCACCTCCAGCCGCGCAACGGCCCTCCAGGGCAGGTAGTCGCACCAGTACACATTGCCCAGCGGCTGGTAGGTGCAGTCCGGGCCCAGGTTCCACCAGGTGGGCCAGCTGCCAACCAGCGTGGGCCGGCCGCGCAGAGTGGCGGTGCCGTCCGTGTCTGTGGGGCCGGAGGGAGAAGCGGGAAGGAGGGCGTGATAAGGTGGACAAGGGGGGTCAAGGAGAGAGCCATGACAGAGGAGAGACATGTGGTGCATGACACATGTGCAGGGGAGGGCAGGAGGGAAGGGGATGGCATGGCACAACGAACGCAGCTGGTCCCTCCACTGAACGAGATCCCCGCTCAAGAGCTGGCGCCTGGCTGTAGCCGTGATGACCTTGAAAACAGCAGAACTCCCACGCCTCCGTCCCCTCGCTCCCCGGGACGAGCTTACCAATCCAGTTGAAGTACCTGCCCGCACCGGTGGCCACGGGCGGGTTGTTGACCAGCGCCCGGCCATCGATGTTGCGGTAGGTGATGGCGCGGCTGGCGGAGATGTAGGCGGGCTTGTACTCGTCACTAAGGGAGGGTGGCGGGAGGCAGGGCAATGAGCTGGGTGGCGGGCCGGTTTTGTGGGGCACGGAAAAAAGGGGATGGGACTGATTGTCCAGCACATGTGCGCACAGCCGCCAAACAGCGTGTAAAGATGACAAGGGGTGTGATGGACGAAGGGACGAGTTGTATGGTATGCGAACGGCATCGCTCACGCGCCCACGTGGGTCCTGATGGCATCCTGCCCTGCGCCCCCACCGCCAATATCCATCCACAAGTCTAGCATCCCCTGCCCCATCAGCTCCCATTGGCACAACCGTCTCCGTCGAAGACGAATCACCGCACCAACTACGCGCGAGTACAATTGGTTCATGGTAGTACAGTAGTACGACTGCGCAGGCAGATGCAGGGAGGACGTATCACCTGTTCGCCACCCCGCAATGCGTCCATTTTCGCCTACACCCTGACATGGCGGCGGCCACCATCCAGGGACGAAATAGACCGGGATGCCTTAAGAGGGCTACTCAGCTCTGCACGACCACACTCCTCGCTCTCTTTCTGCTGCTCAACTTAAAAACCTCCAACAAGACTCAAAATGCCGCTCCCGACTGCCAACGCCCCATGCGCAACCGCCAACGCCCATCCAGCCGCCCCATCCCCACCCACCTGTGCACCATCGAAAACCAAACGCTCTGCCGGCCCACCCCCAGGTTGGGCTGGTAGACATAGTTCTGGAACGTCACGTTGGTCAGTACAGTCATGACGCGGGTGTCGTACCACCGGAAGCCAGCGATGGGGTCGTGGTCGCCGGCGGGGTACCTGGGCACAATACCGGTGGGCGGGCGTGCAGGCAGGGTCGTGTTTAGATGCTGTCGAACAGAACCGGAAGACACGAGGGGGTCACAAAACCAATTAGCACCAGGGCACACTCAGTTCGCAGCCCCTTGCCACAACCGCCCCCACGTTTCACTTCTCTCAACTTCTCCACGACGAACCGAACAACTTGCAAACAGCTACCGGGCCGGCGACACGGCAGCATTGCAAACAGCACGCCCCGCCAACCCCTATGAACCCGACCCCCAACCCCATCACGACCCGAACCCGACCCAACCCCGTCGACTCACTGCGCGTCAACGTTGCCCGAGCGGCCATTGACCACCGCGTCCGCCAGTTGCGCCAGACCGAATATGTTCGCGCCGCGTACGCAGTCGTGCGCCTCCCAGTCCCGCACCCGCACGCGCGCGCCCCAGTGGCTGATACCCCACTGGCCCAACCATACGCGGTTGCGGGTGAAGGAATGGAAGGCCAGGGCAGTGCCGGTGTCGTCACTGCGAAGGGAACAAGCAAGCATGCAGATAGCGAGGCTACCAGTCAGTTTGTGGAGCCCCGCGACGACTCCTCCCGGCCTTCCAGCCGCCCTCAGTCCCACCCACCCGCCCGCCCGCCCTGCATCCAGCCCCAAACCCGATATGCACCCAATCTGCTCACCGCGTATCCATCTCGTACCGCCCGTTGCTGTAGTACAGCTTGCCGCCGTCTGCATCGTCTATCCACAGCTTGCCGCCCACATAGATGCTCCCCGCCATGAGCCTGGAGACCAGCAGGTAGGGACGGACAGAGTCAGCAAGGTGTGGCGGGAGCCTTCCTACCCGTCATCCGCTGTCGTCACCGTGTCGGTCGGCGGGGGTAGTCGGGTAGGCAGGTGTCAGGGTGGCCGGGCCAAGCGCACCGCTCGAGGGGGGGGGCGCGTAAGGGAACGACAGACGGTCCTGGCCTCGTGCAGTTCGGTGGTGGGCAGAAGCGGCCGAACTGCTGAACTGCTAGGGTAGGCGAAGGCTGACTGTTCGAACACTGAAGCGAAGGCGAAGGTACGAACACTGACCAGCCAAGCACGCACCAAAAGTATCCGGAGGAGTGAGCGGTGTTGCCGTCGAAGAGCCGCAGCGGCCGCTTGCTGGGGTTAAGCGTGCTGCGCATCCACCGGTGGTCCTGTGGAAGGGGAGGATGGGAGGGGGGCCATGTAGCAGCGTGTGGACACTGGACCCGAGGGGAGTGCAGCGGGCGGGTTGGTAGCGTTATCGCGAGGTCATAACGGACGAGAGGACGAGGTAGGGCGGGCGGCCTGGGAAGGCTTTAGCCTTCCTGGAGGTTCGGCGGGGCCCATTCGAGCAAACAGGAGCAACGCAGCATGCGACAACGCGAAGAATGTGACATCATACCGGTGGCAATCCGGTAACGCGACCGACCCCCTCGCCAGCCCCAACACGGCCGTTCAAAACCCCCCGGGTTAATTGCCCGCAGTCGTCATTCTCCCCACACAGCATCCGAGCAATATCCTGCCCCGCCCCGCGGCGCCCTGCCCCTGCCTTCTCCGCTCTCCTCAGCGGCGCCACAAGGGGCGAATGCTTCGACGGTTCCCGCGCCCGTGCGACCATGTGCCCCTCCCGACCACTAGCTCGGTGGGCCAACAAACCACCTCCGGTACCCCGCCTCCCTGACCCTCTCTCCCCCACCTACCCCGATGGGCTCGGGCAGCACGGGGAAATTGAAGCCTGCGAAACCGCCGCTGGCCGCGTTGTCCTTGAAGGCGTTGTTGGGATTGGCGGCGTAGAAGACGCCCGCGGCGGCATCGGCGGGGTGGGCCAGGCCCGGACCCTGCGGGGAATCGGGGTGTGGGAGACCTTAAGAGGGTCCTGCCGCCTCGGGAACCCTCTTCTTGATGGCCGGCAGAGAGTTCCGTGCGCAGACGGCCCAAGGCCGTAGTGTCAAGTGCGCCTTTATCTCAAGCCCCCGCCCAGATCCTGTCCCCGCGGCCGCCAGCGCAGCGGCAGCGGCACTCGCAAATGTGCGCCACTCAGACGGCTCAGTGCCCTCCCCGAGACCGTCCGCGCGTTGTCCCGCATTCCCATGCCGCCTGCTGCGCCCTGCTACCCATCAACCACCCGCAAAGGCTCTTGACCTCTCCCCCTTTCTGTGTGAACGTTCACCGACAGCGAGACCAGGCCGCAAGACCCTTCCCTCGCCCCGGGCCGTTCTAATTACCCTTCCCCCCCCCCCCGCATTCCGACTCCGCGCACCTGCACGAACACCTCTCCGCTCTGCGTGACACCCCCCGCTGGGTAGCCGATGACGTGCACGAAGGCGCCCAGGTTGTGCTGCAGCCAGTTGCCCTCCTCAACGCCATCCTGGGGGAAGGAACGGAAGATGCGATGGTTCAGAACATCAGCGGCAGGGTTGGGGCCCCGCTGTTGTTAAAAGAGCAGAAAGGTGTTGGAGGGCGATATTCAGCTGCCTTTGCCTGCAGTGGGGGTGGCAAGGGATTAACGGCGCTTGACCGACCAAAGCAACCCCTACCAATGCACCGCCGCGAATGAGGATCGGGCGGCCTGAGCCGTGGCAGGTCTATCGATCCTTCCACACACACACACGACCTCCTCCCTCGCTATTGCTCCCTTCCTCTCGGCCCCCTCCCTCCCTCCCTCCCTCCCTCCCCCACCTCCAGGTAGAAGCAGCTGCCCGTGGCGTGGAAGGCCACATTGTCGGACAGGACCAGGTTGTTGGTACCGTGGACCACAAAACCTGTGTGAGTGTGTGTTTGGGGGTGTGGGAGTGGGACCGATGGCGGCGGCGGGTCAAGTATCAAAACGAGCAATGCCAGACTCGAAGATGGTTGCAAGTCAAGGTTAGAAAGCGGCATTAGAGCGGGAAGGCTTACGGGGTGCGGAAGGCTTTGGCGGACGCAGCAAAAGGCCCTTGGGACTGCTGCAGCAAGACGATAAAATCATTCTGCAGGATACCACAAGAGCATCCGGCAGCCAACTCACAGCGGTAGTACGAAGCATATACCGCGCAGTCCTTTGCATAGGACACGCCACCCCCCGCGTCGCCAGCGTTGTGCCTGCAGAGGGGTTCGGGAGGGGGTCCAGCTGCGTCATCTCACGGCTTCCTTCCTTCCTTGGGCAGTGGTTGACGCGGTTCCAACGGCTGCACTGACGGCTCGGGACAACGAAAGACAGGACGCCGGTCGCAGCGAACCAGAGACCAGGGCCAACCAGCACACGGAGAGGAAGTCGGGTTGGTATAGAGCTGGCGGCGCAGCAGGGCGGGGCGGGGCGTCTTCGCGGCGGCAATGCCACTTCCGTGTGGTGTCGCACTCACCAGTGGATGGGGTAGGCGCCCAGCATGTTGAGCTGGCCCATGCGGTACGACAGGACGCCCTCCAGCCGGCCCTGTCGTGCGGTGTGGGTATCCCGGGACTCCGTAAAGATTGGGTTCGAGAGTCGCGGGGTAGGGCAAGGAACACATCCCAAAGAGTCGCCGTCACGCACGGCAGCGGAAGCAGGAAACGCAAGTGTGTGGCGTAGCGCAGACGGAAGGGTCCCCTCGTCCATCTGCGCACGCTCGCCGAGCCGACGCTCCTTCCTTCGCCTCCAGGGTCCCCTACCACCCATCCAGCCGTCCACGCACCTGGCCCATGATCCGCACGTGCGCTCCCCGCGATGTGGCTCCGGAGCCAGGCCAGCTCTGCAGCAGAATGGAGCGGCTCAGCAGCCCCACCTCCGTCTGGTACTCGGGGCCACTGAGGTCGAGGCGGAAAGGGAGTGGCGTGGGGCTGAGCGGGCCGGTGTGAAGGAGAAGATATGCCGGCCCGGAAGACAAGACGTGTTGGAAGGAAAGCTGTCGCTTCACACGAGATGACCGGGACGTTTTGCCCGATGCGGGAATGCATTCATGTACGCAAAATAGGGCACGACAGGTCGATGTAGTGAGGCAATGTGCTCAAATCGAGCGCAAGTGCAGGCTGGGCTTTCACGATGCGGCATTATGCGGCAATCACACGCTGGTCGTAAGGCGCAGCCTCTCCCTCGGGGTGTCGGCAGTGTCCAGTGCTGATCCGTGCCCGAAGGCCGTCACCGACCCGCGAACCGCTGCGCTGAACACGTGACAGGTCGGTCCCTTCACCAGGCTTCCGCCGCGCATCGGCCCGGACTGCGCCCTCGCCAGCCTCAGCAGACCCCACGATCCCTCTGCGCACACGTCTTGACACCCAAGCGCACAAGGCCCACACGCGCAAAGCCTTTCCATCTCAGGCCTCAACTTTGCTGCCGACCGCACACGTAACTGGCGCACTGCACTGCCATCGCCGGGCCCCGCAAGACACCACCGCCACCACCGCCCTCACAGCACGCACACGTGCACACATGAATGAGACCCCGCTTTCCTCCGCCTTGCCAATCCGCTTGCGCACACGCACCCGTAGTGTGAGTACTGGAAGGGCCGGTCGACGACGATCGTGCGGCCGTCGGGGCTGACGGACTGTACGGCCGCCACCTCATTCTGGTTCTCGTACTCGTCCCGGTAGATGCTGGTGGCGACGAACAGGAGCTGACCGGGGCGCCAGGGAACCCAGTCCTGGGGCCGCGAATGAGGTGACCGAAGGTTGGGGTTGGGGCCTTATGGACGCACCGAACTGTACAGGGCGGCTAAGCGGATGAATCCGATAGCGGAACAGCGCGAAGGAGATGCAGCGATTCCGCACTAGAGGCAAGCGGAGCGCGAGCGGCATGCAAGGGCTATCGGAGGGAACATTCCACGGCGCGTACAACCCAACCAAAGAACTGAACTTGACACTCCGCCGACAACTCCGGGACGGATTTCGCCACCCCAACCCCCACCCCCACCTCACCGCGTGTTCCACCCAGCCGAACCGTCATTCCGCATTACAGCGCCCTCGTCCCTGCCCCACGTCATCGGATAAGCCCGCACGCACCTGCAGCGACAACCAATTGTTGCCCCTCTGCACGGTGGCTGCCAGCCGGGTCCAGGTAGGGTAGTAGGCCGCGCCGTGCAGGTCCAGCAGGCCACCCTGGAGCACCTGGATGCCCAAGTCGCTCTCAGGGACACCTGCAGGCAGAAGGGGGAAGGGGCGGGCAGGGGTCAGGGAGTGATATGCTCCTTTATATAAAATGAGTCACTGCGGACGTTGTTGATCAAGCTGCTGCAGCCGCTGAACCTCCGGAACTGTTAATTGTAACCCACCCATTCTTATACGACAGGGGAAGGAGGGAAAAGGGGGACTGGGAACGTGGGAAGGCGAGCAGCGTGCATCGCACCAGCTGACATCCGGTTACGGCAGGGCGGACACAACACAGCAAGACACATCTCCGCGGTGCGGTGCGGTACGGTATGTGGGTCAGCATCATCTCCACAAGCCTGTCTACATTTCCCAGCCCCTCTCACCCGCCGACGGTTGGAAGGTGATGCTGATGGGCGCCCCCACCCGGCAACCCTCGCCGCCCGCCCGCAGGCGGCCGTACACGTAGATGGCCCCAACTACCAGATTGATTTGGGCGTCGTCGAAGATCAGCTGTCGCAACGGGCAAGAGGTGTGGGCGGAGCGGGGGCATCAAGAGAAACAGAGGTGAGCAATTGAGGGGGCCGAAGAAGGGAGACGGGGCGGCCAGAAGGGCAAGGGCAGGGCGGGGCGAAGGGAGCGTCAGAAAAGACGTAGACAAAGTCATTTCAACGTTTGATGGGTTTGTCTACTCGAGTTGAGAGATACGTGAGCGACAATGAAATGGTCTCGGGCGGAACCGAATGAAACCAGCGACAAGTGCGCCTGCGTGGGGCCGAGGACATAGCGGAAGGTCTGTCGAGGTAGCATAGCGTGAATGCGGGTCGTGTATGAGTTGGGCGCAACGTATGTTCGGCGGCACCCCGCGACGGCTGCCACCCACCCGCGCGCCCTCCCCCACACGCACCGCCATACGGCAACCTCACCTCAGAGCTTGCGGGAATGCGAATGGACGCGAACACGTTGCTGCCGCTTCCCCGGAAGGAGCATCCCGTGATCATGACGCGCGTGTTGGCGGGCAGCACCACCGCCGAGCCCGACCCGGGGGTCGGTTGGCCCCCAGAGGAGGCGGCCCAGGTGGAGTACGACTCCCACAGCATCACGTCGGGAAGCAGGTGGGGACAGGGGCTGGAGCCGGACCTGTAGCGGGGGGCGGATGTGCGGCATCGAGGGGACAAGGGTGGGGATGGGAAGGCAATGGGCGCACGGTACGCCCTCATCCAGCCAGACCGTCATGCAGCCAGCCGGATGCAACGGTGTGGACAGACGTCGTCACGCAGCCAGCCAGGCCGTTACAGCCTTGTAACGGTCCGAGACTACAGCGTTGTAACGGCCCTCACAGAGACAGACAAACCACCACCTTAAGTCTGGCCCTTACCGCGCTCTGGTGGTGGGGTCGTAGTTGCAGCTGTTGGGGGCCGCCGTGGGCGCGGGGTAAGTGGACGGGTCGATGCCTGCCGCAGAGGGCGTGAAGCCGCCGGCAGCCAGGCACGCCTCCTCACTGTCGTACGTGCCCCAACCTGAGACCAACGCAAGCGGCAGCCAAGGCACAAGGTCAGGAGGGCACGGGCACAAAATGCCGGCAAATAATTTGCAAACCGCTTCCGCTGCAGCCTGCCCAGACCCAGACCCAGGAGGAAAAAATATGTTTTCATTCACGACACATAGTACGCTTCGATAATACGCTACGGTACGATACGGTACGATGCGATACGGCGCGCCCGGCCGTCCGCAGGGCAGCGCCGGTCCCGCACGGCAACGACCGCCCCTCCCCTGCAGCTACCGGCCGCGTGCTTGCCCAGTGCGCAAGCCCGCGCGCCATACCCATCCTCCGCATACTTCTGGACTCCAGCACCCATTCGTCCCGTTCGTCGCAGCCAACAACCGCCCGCTTACCCTTTCCAAGTGCGCCCAGCCCCCCCCCCACATCTAGCGCCCGGCCGCCGTCACCCGACCCCAGCCCGTATGCCCGTTACGTGCTCACCCCTGCTGCACATCATGCAGGCCTCCACCTCGGACGCGTTTGGCACCCGGCAGTTGTCCACCCAGCGGATGCACTCGCGGCGAGGGAAGTCGCGCGGGGACACCCAGCAGCTGGTGCGGTTGGGGTTGAACACGCCCGTGTCGCCGGAGCTGGGTGCAGGACCGGGGCCCAGCGGCTGGTGCTGCGTAGGAGCGCCAGGCGCAGGTGCGGACTCGGATGGCGAGGGGCTGAGGGTGGCATTGGTGGCTTGAGTTAGATTTGATGTATTAGCGCTGCTGGGTGGCGGCCGCGGCGGTGGGCTGGGTGGCGAAGGCAGAGGTTTGGTGGACGGGACGCCGCCACCGCCGCCACCGCTGCCGCCGCCGCCGTCGCTCACGGTGGCCGCTGGGGCTGGAGAGGCGGAGATGTTGGCGGCTGCGGGCGAGGTGGGTCCGGCAGCAGCTGGAGTTGGAGGTTTGGAAGGCGCTGAGGCGTTGGATGGATTGCTGGCTTCACCTGGCGCCTCCGCCGCAGAAGACTTGTAGCCGCCGGCGGCCAAGCACGCCTCCTGGCTGTCATACGCGCCCCAGCCTGCGAATGGAGGAGGGAACAACGCAAGGTCTATTTGTCTAGTACATATGCGCCTGGTAAGGATAGCCAATCAATCTGCCCACATCTGGTAATCGAGGCAGGGGGGCAAACCCCTACGCTCAGTCATCGCCTTGACCGCTGACAGCTCTCCTGATCCTCAGCAGCAGCGGGGCGGCCCCTCGGGCTGGCCGCTAACTAGACGTACCTTCAACCCGCACCATTCGCCCTGCTCCTTTCCCGCACCATCACGAGTCCGCGCGCCCAGCCCTGCCCTGCGCCCCCACCGCCAACATCCATCCATACCCCTAGCCCGCCCTGCCCCATCAGCTCTCAGCGGCACAGCCGTCTCCGCCGCATCCCAGCCCTGCTCCGAGCCCCTAGCCAGGCACTCACCCCTGCTGCACATCATGCAGGCCTCGGTCTCGGACGCGCTGGGCACGCTGCAGTTGTCCACCCAGCGGATGCACTCGCGGCGAGGGAAGTCGCGCTTTGCCACCCAGCACGTAGTGCGATTGGGGTTGTACACGCCTATGTTGCCGGAGCTGGGCGCGGGTGTAGCCTCGGATGGCGAGGGACTGGCGGTAGCGTTTGCGGCTCGGGTGGCATTGGCGGTGGCGTTGCCACCGCTGGACGGGACCACCGGTGGTGGGGTGGCTGGCGGCGGCGACGGCGATGGCTTGGCGGCGAGCACTCCACCGCGGGTGCCGCCCCCTGCGGAGGCGTTGCCGCCACCGCCGTCGCTGACGGGTGCCGGAGGGACGGAACTGTTAGCGGCTGCGGGCAAGGGGGGCCCGGCAGCAGCCGGAGGGCTGGGCGTAGAAGCCGTGGAGAAGTTGAAGGGACTGCTGGCTGCCTGGCGGTGCAGCTGTTGTTGCTGCTCCTGGGGCCCCTCGGCCACCGACGGAGGCGGCGAAGATTGAGGAGGAGACGAGGAAGGCGAAGAAGTGCTGCCAGAACTTGCGTTTACTAGCGGGCCCCCGTGCGCGTCCGGTGGCGGCGATGGCGGCGGCCCCACAACGGCCTTCTCCACGGGCCCGAACTGTGGCAGCGGCGGAAAGGCCGGCAGGGACGGCGAAGATGGCGAGGGAGCCGAGGCTGCTCCTTCCGCAGTCAGCTGGCGACGGCTGCGCCGAGTTGGACCCGCGGCTGCAGCGGCGTGACTCGTTAGCAGCAGCCCCACAACCGCAAGGGTCGCCAGCTGGGTCCGCATCGTTGGGCTTGGGGGAGGGCGCCAGCGCTTGAGCGCCCGCGATCGAACCATGCCGTATCAATGGCTGCCCGCGAAGCAGCGGCGGCTCGTCGCAGAAGTAGAGGTAGCGGCGGCGTCTCGTGTATTCGCCGGCGCAATTGTATCTCGAGGTACCGACAGGTCTGGTGGGGCAACAGTGGCGACGGAACACAGACAAGGCATGGATGTAAATAGAGATGAGAAGGGATTGTAGAGAATCCATGCCATACGGCCGAATCCAGCACCCGTCCCCCGCCCCCCAAGCTTTCCCAATCCCCATATCGCCTTCAGGAGCGTTTTATCGCATTCTAAAGGTGTCCAACAGCATGAACGATGTCCGCGGAATGCTGCGTACAGTCTGTGAGTGAAGCTTGTCGGAGGTTGCGTGATGCGATTGACATTGTCCGACAGCGGCACAGCGGCGAAACGGCCATGGCGACTACGAGCTACGGTGACTGCGCTCTAGTCAATTTACGTTTACGGAAAACGTGGGCAGTCGCCGTGGCTTGACGTCGTGGTGGCAAAAATATGGCCGTTCCGGCGTCGCCGGCGGCGGCGGCTGCCCGAATTCCCGTGAAACGTCACTCAATCGCATCATTCAAACTGCCCACAAGTTTCGGTCAAAGATAGACGACCACGATAAGCGTTCCATGGCATCGCTAATGCTGCTGCACATCAGCTTACGGCGATGAAACGTTGCTCGTGCTGAACAGCGCAGAACTCCAACACCACCGATCAGAATACATCACGGTGTGCGATCAGAGTATGCAAATTGACGAAGGAAATGGAAGACACGCATGAAGCCATAGGCCTTGCGTCTTACCAGCAGTAACCGGCCAGCCCTGTGTCGTAGCCGCCGGGCGCGTCAGGGCTCGCGAAACGGAAGGAAAAATGGCGACCGCGCTCGCTCGCTTCACCGAGCGCAAAAAGCGTACGCGCAACGTAATATTAGTTGCCTGACTTCTGGAAGATGGAACACAAACGTAAGCGGCTAGAATTTGGCGCTCGTGCGGTCCTGCGCGCTTTCGTATGCGCACGCCGGCGTAACGGAGAGAATGATACGTCAACTATCAGGCACACATGCCAGCCCTTATACAGCTCAAGGGATCGCAATCGGCGTAATGAAGGCTCATTCGTACATGTCTGGCTCACGTAATGAGACGCACAAAGCCACGTCAGACCGCTCGGAATTTTTACATAAGCGATGGGCCAGCAATTGGCCCAACGGGTTCACCGCTGAAGAACAAGCGCCCTGCATCCGACCGACTTCGCCACGCGTGGCGCAACGACCCGCGGGTCAGTCGACCGAGCGTGACAAATAAACGCGCTACCAATCCACCAATCAAACAGGCACCATTTTTGGTGCGCACCATGTTCTGACTGTTTCTTTGTCGATGGTAAAGCAACTACTTGGTAACGCTGGCATGTTGCCGAAGTGCGCCGGCGTGCGCTGCTCGCTGCCACCCTCATGTGATCCTCGCCAGATGGCGACCGACGGCCGCCGCTCATTTGGGGCCGAACCATAAATAAACTGGATATAAGCTTTAAGCGCCACAGTCCAGTCTACGTAGGTTACAGCGGCATTCGCGGTGGCTTTTGAGGGCGTGTGCAGCATTCGGCAGTGGTCGCGTGTCTACGGCCTTGCCACGCCGCATTTGCTGCCAATATGACGACGCGCCCCGGCGACAGGCTGGGCCCCCTCGCGAGGACCACACGAACGCCGGTAGCGGCCCAACCCGAAAAGCGGCCCCAGGAGCTACGACAGGAACTACGAACTGCAATGCTATTCGCCGCCGAAACCCACCCGGTTCGATGCTGCGAAGGCCACGTCACCTTCCAACTCGCTGCCGCAGCGGTCCTGGGGGACCAGCGCGTGGACGTCACGCTTCGGTGGGGCCCTGGAGGAAAGGAGGGGCGGAACGCGGGGGGGGAGCGGGCGCAAACAGAGAGTCAGTGTGTGCCCTGGTTGGTTGGGTTGGGTGAGGTTGGGAACGCGAAAGCTGCCGTTGTGCTGCCTGGTGCGCGCTGTGGCCTGGTGCGCGCTGTGGCCAGCTTAAGTTCCCGGCTCGGTGGTAATCCGTGCAGGCATCTGGTGCAGGCCAGGGTTCCGAAGGCGACCTGGATGGATGTTGCGCCGTCTGACCATCTTTGGAAATTACACTTATCACGTCCCAGGCATTAACACTCCTGGCATCAACGAGGAGTCAAAGGCTCGGTTCGGTAGTATGGTGGTGTCGCCTAGCAGCAAGCGGCCCGGGATGCATTGTTTCCCAATTCCCCACCATCCGCCTGACCCTCAAGATGCAGTACCCAAGACGGCTACTACAGACAAGAATATCGCTAACCTCACCGTCATTTCGCCTATCCGGGCTGGTGGGCTCTGGCTGCATGTTCCAAGAGTCGACCACCTCGACCGCTTCCGCGTGGCCAGCGAGCATCCAGCCATATGAACACATGTGTTCATATGGCTGCAGCAGCAGCAGCTGTCATGAGCCAGTCTTTCCTTCAAGCCTGGCAGTAGGGGCCAAACGAGCTTTAAGGCATAAGCTTCGCAAACCATTTTGAAGCCGTCGTTAGCCAACATATCATGACGAACTAGGTGGTTTCGGTACAAAAATAGATGTTCGTTGGGACTTTCCCAGTTTACAGTGTGAAAGGCCCTGCGAATATTTTCTACCATCAGACTTGGACGCGCCTTCATTCTGCCTTCATTGCTTAGGGCCCGCATCCCGCTCCAAAGTCCAAACTGCCGCAAGCCGTACACCCTGAGATACACGCCTCTGCGGCAACCGGACGTCCCCACCATAACCGATCCGGAGGATACTTAAAAGGGAAACTTATGTCATCCAGGGTCAAAGCCTTTTCACCAGTCTGCGTATAGGATTTGTGACTGCTTGCAAAAAAGGACGGCGCTGGGGGAGGCTCCATCCATGGCCCCCTCCCCACACACATAGGCCGCAGACTGAAGCCCTATCGCGTGGAAATTTCCCCGCATCCGCACCTCATGAACAGCCAAACGCGACCACGGCTCGTAATGCTCGTTCTCTCCCCCGCGTTGGGGACCATAGAGGCGGGCCTAGGCGGGAGCAGGCGGGAGCACCGTGATTAGGCTTGATAGCTCCCCCACCGGCAAGTCGGACAGCCGCAGCGGGCTGACGCTGCATGGCCGTGCGCCATTTTCAAGTCCGTAAGGACGGAGACCCTCGCCCTACAGCAGTCGGAGGCGCGCGCGATCTCAAGACTGACAAGACGCTGGGCACCTGCCGCCAGTCGATCGGAAAGGAGGGCAGCGGCGGCACCACACGACCACAGCAGTATCACCAACCCCAAATTTACATGGACTGAGACAGCAAGGCCAGTGGCTCAAGGTGCCGCTCAATGATTGTGCCGCGCGCGTGAGGAGCGAATGGACATGTCGCTCATCCAGCCGCAGCAGGGCGGGGATGGCGGTGCTGTCATCCGCTGTCATCCGCACAGCCTTTGAACGGGAGCCCGGCGCAACGCCTCCCGTGGTGGCCGCCGTGCGTGGCCTTCGACGGGCCCGTCTCCCAGCAGCGTCGCGTCGCGTCGCCGACTCCGGCCGACGCAGTGCCGTGCTTCTTCGAGGGCCTTTGCGGAGGGCCTGTCGGCATCGGAGCCGTCATGTGTGGCAGCAGGCGCCGCTGCCAGCCGCCTCGGAGGATCCCTCGGACTGCCACGGCGGCTGTGGCCACGCCTTCACGACCACCTCTCAGGCTGACGCCATAGCGGCCATTGTGGGTGGGGCCCAACCTCGCGACCCATCATGCTGGGCAGCGCCGCGTCACAGGCGAAGACTTCCTGACCGCCACGCACCGACCGTCATCGCGGTGCCCCTCCAGCGATGGGACCTGGAGGGTGCAGCAGATGCCCATCCGCTTTGGCAGCTTGCTGTTGAGTTGGACAGGCCTCGGCATCAGTCCTACGTACGCGGCGCTTCAGCTAGCTAGACTTGCGGGTGCATCCAGGTGCTAAGACATAAAAGGATATAGCCAAGACGGGAAGATATCATATAATGCGGCTTGCGAGAGAGTGCAGGGCGTGTCGAGAGCATTGCGTGGAGTGCGGTGCAGAACGGTGGGTAGCGGTGGAGAGCAATGGCGAGTGGTGGCGGGCGGTTGGGAGCGGTGGTGAGCGGTGGAGAGCGGTGGAGAGCGGTGGGGAGCGGTGGAGAGCGGTGGAGAGTGGTGGAGAGCGGTGGAGAGCGATGGCGAGTGGTGGTGAGTGGTGGCGAGTGATGGCGAGCGGTGGTGAGCGGTGGAGAGCGGTGGAGAGCGGTGGCGAGCGGTGGAGAGCGGTGGGGAGCGATGGAGAGGGGTGGAGAGTGGTGTTGAGTGGTGGAGAGCGATGGCGAGTGGTGGAGAGCGGTGGAGAGGTGGGCCACGTGGGTCTGCCTGTCTGTCTGCCAGTAGAAAAAGGCACGAAGGTATGTGTGCCCCAACGGCCAGCAGATACGGCAGGCACGTGGGCCACGTGAGGCGAGGGCCTTTTACAGTTACAGTTGTACGGAATGGCCCCATTCTCCTCTGGGCACCATCCGCACCACAGAACCTTCCAGACGATCCTTACTGGACACCTGGGATAGCTCTGCCTTCTAGGGCAGACCTCATCCTCATCCTCTCACCCAATCTACCACCGAGACAGAGGGTTCAGCGATCGCCACCACTCAAGACGTGTGAATTCTGGCCAATCAACTCGGCCACCAACTCCACTCATAGCTGTTAGCCATAATCTCACACCCAGCGGTAGCCGAGGGCCTCTCCCGGGTTGTCGTACTACCGGGTGGTTGTGACCTGCTGTGGGCTGCCGACCCTCCGAACGTCCCCTTCGGGGAATGGATCCAAGCAACACACGACCCGGGCCCTTGTCAGTTCGGACGTGGCCCTTCCTCGTCCCCATGACATGACGCGGGCAGCTGCTTGGTTTGGACCAGATACGAGTCGTTGGAGTGAAGCACAGAGGTGCCTGGCCGGGATCTAGAGATCCGAGGGTGGAGGTACCGTATGATCGCGGCCGAAGCAACAACAGCTAGATGTGAGCTGCGTGCCCTGCCATCCGCGGCACCATGCATGTTCCTTGAATACCCCC
The DNA here is from genome assembly GCA_030267565.1 of Pleodorina starrii. Taxonomy (NCBI): domain Eukaryota; kingdom Viridiplantae; phylum Chlorophyta; class Chlorophyceae; order Chlamydomonadales; family Volvocaceae; genus Pleodorina; species Pleodorina starrii. The sequence goes on along the minus strand of BRXU01000022.1, from coordinate 2,083,812 downwards.
TCTCTGGTACCGTAGCTTGCGGGGAGAACGCAGCTGCTTCGCGGGTGTGTTTGGCCTGGCTCGTATACGCTCATGCCTACGGTGCGGCCTATGTTGCGGTGTGGTGCGGGACCTTCCAGACGTGGTGGTGGGAGGCACTCCTGCAGCAGCAGCCACTCGGCTCAGCCCTGGCCCCCGTGCGTCTCGGCCTGTCTGGTCACCAGGACGGACGTTCTCCTTCAGGAAGGGCAGCAGTGGATTAAGAAAGGGAAGCGCTGGAGTCGACATCGGGCAGGGCAACCACGTATTGCAAGTAGAGGGTGGCGGTGGCGGTGCCGGACCCCGCGCCCCCTCCGATGCGGCTGTGGGAGGACCTGGGCAGTGCGTGGGCAGCAGGGTTTGGCGGGAGCAAACCGAACGAGGATGCGGGGCAGCGGAGGGCAGGGCAGAGCAGGGCAGCGAAAGCATGGCAACCGAGCCGGTCTCCGTGACCCACGCACATGAGACACCGCCGCTGCCCTCCCTGGACCCTGCACCGAACGAACACGGAGCGGCGCATTCGCAGGGAAGGCAACAACGCCCGTTCTCGCCGCCAGAACCTCCTTACCCCCACCACCGCCACCACCAATTCGCTCTCGTACCTTCGCCGCGATTTTTCGCTTTCATAATCTGAACCCAGTTCAAATCGCCCCCCCTCCCGGTCCAGCCCCCCCCCCCCACCTGTCCAGCCCCATCGCCGCCATCGCCTTCCGCCGTGCCGCCGCCGCCGCCGAATGCCGGCTGCCCTCCACCCCCGCCGATGCAGAGCGGCGCAGCAGCACCGGCGGCGCCGAGTCGTCGTCGTTGTCGTCTCCCCAGTCGAAGCCGCCGTCGAGCTCTTCACCCCGGAGGGAGCGGAGGGGAGGGAAGCAGGATGGGGCGGGCGCGGGGGGCCAAGGACCGTCACAATACAATCCACCGGTCGATATTGATCAAATCAGCTCAGACCTGATCAGACCAGAACAGCACCCAAGCACCGAAGCCCGAAACCGCCGCGTACCCAGCCCCTGCCCCTGCCTTGCCCCCGCCGCAGCAACCCCTCCCGCAGTCCCGCGCCCTCACCCGGCGTCAATAAGCTGAAGACGTTGAAGGGGTCCGGCGCCGTCGTGGGCCGCCGCCGCAGCTCCCCCGGCCTCGCCCTCCCCCCCAGCTGCACCCTCCCTCCGCCACTGCCTAGTTGCGATCCCACTATGTTTTCAGCCTTTTTCCCCAAGTCCCCCCAAGGGTGTGAGGCCGGGCAGCGGTTGCGGCGAAGTCCGCCAGTCCGCCGTTGAGTCTCAGCGCCAGGGAGCCACCGGGCCCCAATGGGGAGTCCAGCCATCGCTCCAGGGAGCCGCTGAGCAGCAGCACGGGGATGGAGGGCAGGTAGAGCGCCAGGTTCAGATGCAGGGGGATCGAGGGGGTGAGGGGAGGGGAGAGGAAGGGGGTTGAGAGTAACATGCGATAATGGTGGTGGGCGGGAGGAAGGAGGCGGGTGAAGGGGGGATAGGGCGGACAAGCCCGAATGGGCAAGCTGAGGGAGGAGGATTCGGGAGTATGGCAGGTGAGGCGAGAGAGAGATGACGAGTCAGGACCGGTGCGGTGCCGTGCTTTGCGGTGCCATGCTGTGCAGTGCGGGGCGCGGCCCCCCTGCCCCCCTGCCCTGCCTCACCTGTGGACCAAATCGTTTGCTGTAGTGACCCAATTGGGAGGTGACCAGGATCCATAGCACCATGAAGGCGACTTGGGGGGGGAGGGTCAAGGTGGGGTGAAGAATGACAGTCTTAAACAGACAGTAAGCTGACTGGCTGACATACGAGGAGGGGTGTTTGGGAAGGGCAGTGTCGCGGTTAAGAGGGCGCCGGACATGAAGAGAAGCTACGGAAATATGATGAGGTTGAGGGCGATGATGCAACTCGCACCAGTTCCAACGGCGGGAGAGTTACGGGGGGATTGCTGTGTCGGGAGGCGAGATACGGAATGTATGTGCACTCGATGCCACGACCGGCGCACAAGCGGACTGCGCTGCGGCGGCGGCGACGGCGGCCCCAACCCACGGTACCCTCGACGGGGCCACGTCGGCGCGCCCCTTCCCCTCCCCCTCCCCCTCCCCCGCAGCCGCCGTTTCACATACGGGCTTCTTACCCCTACTTCCAAATCTGCCACGAGGCTCCTCGGCCCGCGCCGCCCCTCCCTTCCCTTCCCTTCCCCCGGAACCCTCACCGTGTTCCCCTCCCACCCTCTCCAACCCCTTCAGCCTGCACCTGGGTTCACCCTCCCCCGGGTAGCCGCAGCCCCAGGGCAAAGCACATCAAGCGATGCGGGCCAACTGTGGCGCCTTGTTGGTCCCGGTGCCCGCGTGCCGCGGTTCCTGCTAGCCGGCACAAACTGATAACCGCCACCGCCACCGCCGCCGATCAGCAGCCCGGCGCCCGCGCCGCCGCTATGCGTCAGCACCGGCACGTCCGCCGCGCTTGATGCGCCGCCGCGCGCTTCACTACTTCAGCACCCACACGCAGGGCTGGCGGCGACGGTGGCGGCCGGGGTCGGGACGACAGGCGCGGCGCGGACACGGGGCGCGATGCGGAGCGCGGAGGCGAACGGTCGCGTCGCTCCACGCATGACGGCCGCGCGACACCCGTCTAGTCGCCGTTCCGCTCGTCACAGTCATCTGGCCGGTCGCCGCAGCAACTGCCATTGCCGTCGAAGCCGCAGACTCGCGCCGCCCGAGCGGCGGCGGTGCTGATGGACCTGCCGAGCTCGAGCGTTCGCCGCGGGGCCCGTCGCGCGGATCGTCGCCGCAGCCCCACCGGCCCACGAACGACCACCGGCCCACGAACGACCTTCTCGCCGCGGGAGCGACAGCGGAGGCGGTAGCAAAGGAGAAACCTCAGCGTTGGGACAGCGGCGGCGCGGCAGCAGCGGAGAGGGAGAGGGAGGGGTCAGTTGGCTACACAGGAGGCATCTGGGTCGGCCTGACCCGCCGGCGCCAGCGCACGGCGCCCTAGGCGGCCCTACCGCAGTTGCGGGGACGAACAGCTGGAGGGTGCAAACGCACCCACCGTCACAGCAGCCGCAGCCGCAGCCGCAGCCACAGCAGACAGGGTGGGAGTCGGACTCGGTCTCGGAGCCGCGGGGAGCGATCCGGGGACCCGTCGCCGGCCAACCCCCATGCCGTCGCCACACCCGAACCCGCACCCCTTGCAGCAGCAGCAGCAGCAGCAGCAGCAGCAGCAGCAGCATCAGCAGCAGCAGCAGCACACGTGGGATGCGGGAACTGGCGTCGCGGCAGCCGGCGTCGCGTGTTTGCCCATCGCCGGTGCCGCCGCCGGCGCCGCGCAGCACCGCGCCGAGCGCAGCGGCGGCGGCGCCGTCGGGCAAGGACGCTTACGCCGCCGACAGCCAGCGGAAGAGGTGCAGTGGCCGCCGCCGGCAGCCGCAGCCGCGGGCGCTCTCGCCGTCGGAGGCAGGGCAGGGCCATGGGCAGAGCCGGGGCACCGCCTCCGAGGTGGGGGGATCCGCGGGGGCAAAGGGACGGCCGCCTGTGGCGCCGCCACCCGTGGCTGGCATCCTGCACCGCAGCGCGAGGCGCCATGGCTTGGGCAAGGCCCCCTATTCGATTGGCGGATCTTCCAGGCGCTGCGGGCGGAGGAGCTGAAGAGCGGAGGAGGGACTGGGGAGGGCGGGGACGGCGATGCGCCGTCAGCCGCGCGCTTCACTACTTCAGCACCCGCACGCGTGCACACACATGCACACGGCCGCGAGAGCACACATTAGACACGCGAGCGCCCGGTCTACCGCGCAACCCAGGCGCTAGCGCGACGAGAACCAGGGGAGGGCGGGCACCCGTACCACTAGACCCTAGAGCTGACAACTCCCCGTCGACGGTCTCCCGCAACAAGAAGGCTTGCCTCCCCTTGCGCCATAAACCGCATTTTGTGAAGGAAACCCAAAACCCTAAATACTCAAATACAGCCTGCCTTGTTTTAAACCGTCCGGCCACCCAACCAACTGTATCCCTAACCTCCCATCCGACCGTCCCGTGGGTCGCCTCCTCGCGTACCTCGCTCGGTCATTTCCATTCCGCTCCTGCGTGCCGTACCCTGCGATGACGATAGGGAGCCTTCCATCACGCCCTACGGTCCCAGCGCCACAGCGGCACTATGATGAGGATGTCGTACACCGGCATGCGGCCACAGGACGCATGCAAGCCACGCGTCGGCGCCACCAGCGGCACACAGCAGCGGCGCCATCGCATAGCTCGGCACGCCGACCACGGTGGGGCGGAGTTGCGGCTTCGCCGGGGGGAGGGGGCTGCGCAGGCGCTGACGGCGCCTCCGGTGGCAGCGTGGCGGAGGCGCGGCAATTGTCGTGCCCCAATCACCAGCTGCTGCTGCTGCTACACCAAGTCAAGCTGCTCTTTGCCGAACTCGACTTGCAGCGGCATCGCCGCCGCCATCCCCGCAGTCAGCTTGTCCGAGATTCGAGCGATGGCGATAGTGGGCGGGTGGGCGTGGGCAGCGGTACACCGCCCAGCCGCCGAGACACCCGCTGCACGCACTGTACGGCGACCAGGCTGTCGGGTGGCAGCGGGGCTGACGGCGCCTCCGGCAATTGTCGTACCCCATAGCTGCTGCCGAACTCGACTTGCAGCGGCATCGCCGCCACCATCCGTCAGCTTGATTCGATGATTTGATGCAACGCGCTTCCCGGCTACGGGGGCCCGCAGCCGCAGCAGCAGGTGCAGCAGCAGCAGCCGCTGTTCCCGGGAGCCCAGGCCGCCTGCTGCCCGCTTGATTCGATGAATGGTGCCTGATTATGTCGGCGCAGGGCGCTACGGTAAGGTGGAGCGATGGAGCGGGCGCTTGAGGGCGGGTCCACGGACAAACGACGTGAAGTGGCGGCACAGCTGGTGTCGAGATGGCGGCCTCAAGCGCACGCGACCCGCCCATGAGCCGCAGAGCAAACTGCTCACGCATCCCTGCAGGTACCTTCGCACTTTCAACCCCCGTCCCTCAAATTCTCCACACCGTACTTTCCCCGTGTTCCGGGCTGACGACGGCAGTTGCGGTGGCAGCAGGTTCGCTACTGTCGGACCGCTCCGCTCCGCTCCGCTCCGATCCATTCCATGCCGGCGCCTTCCCCCACAACACCCCAAACACCCATCTCCCCATCTCCCCGCTTACGTTACAATGCTCCATGGGCCGCAGCCCGGTCCGCCAGGGGCTGTCGCTGTCGCTGGCCAGCAGCGCTGCCCAGACAGCGGTGGCGGCGGTGGCGACGGCGCTGGTGTCATAACCCCCTACCGGTGCCAGCAACCATAGCGCAGCGCAGGGAAGACGGACCGGCGGGGGTGTTGCCAAAAAGGGGCTGCAGTGCGGGCAGGGCCCCGGCGTCACATGCCTCCCGTGCGTATGTAGCGTGGACTACCACCGCCGACGCAGGCAACTGCGGCGAGGGGCTGGGCGGCTCCGATGACGGCGGCGAGGAGCTGGGCCGCGCAGGCGACGGCGGCGAGGGGCTGGGCGGCCGGAAACGCGCAGCTGACTCCGGGCCAATTTGCGTTGCGCTGATTCCTAGCGTTCCAAACAGCCTTTAAACTCGATAGTTAGGCCTTCCAGAGGGCTTGCCGTGATTAAGAGAAGAGAACTCCATATGGATTTGGGACACGATAAGTCTGAGTCGGACGTATGATACTGAATTGGCGTCTACATTTGCATCATGTGCGAGCAGTAATTAGCAAAGAGAAAATTCTATTACAGCAGTAGCTGAATAGAGTCCGGAACTCAGCACAAACCGAAGTGGTTGGTGCTGTGGGGCCTTATGCTGCTGGTTTCCGGCGAGGTTTAGGCGAGGCCGCGTCCCAGGACGCTATCCAGCTACTACTGGAATATAGTTTCCTCTTTGCTAATTACTGCTCGCTCACGGTGCAAATATAGCTGTCAGTTCGATATCATACGTCCGACTCAGACTTACCGTGTCCCAAATCCATATGGAGTTCTCTTCTCTTAATCACGGCAAGCCCTCTGGAAGACCTAACTATTGAGTTTAAAGGCTGTTTGGAACGCTAGGAATCAGCGCAACGCAAATTGGCCCGGTGGGAGTCAGCTGCGCGTTTCCAACGGGCGCCTGCAGGCACGTTAATCAACACCCACGTCTAATTGCTGGATATGCAATGGAAATTCATGGATGCTTCGCTGCCGATAAAGGCTCGGGCGTGGTGGCAAGTGCAACATCCTCCGCATTTTCCTCACAGGCACAGATCCTGCGCGGCTACAACTACAGCTGTTGGAAGGAGGTGGGTCGCAACGTAAAGGTGGTTATGGACCAAGCTCGACATGTGCAAGAGTTTGGGCAAGCAACGGGGATGAAGCATCTGTCGTTCTTTTCCGTGCTGTGGCTGATTCAAGGAGGCCGCTAAAGGTTCCTATTAATACTGCAAGCATTGACATGAATGCAATATCGGCTAGTGCATGTTGAGGGGCGCGGAAGCGGGACACGTTCTGCAGCTGTCACCTAAAACGCGAAGCGTGCTTCCACAGGTCTATTCGCGGTTTACCCATCCCTTGTCAAATGGTCATAAATCATGAGACATGCACTCAGCGAGGCTTCTCGGTGGTCGAGTGAACGGCTACTGCCAACTACCGTAAACTTGCATGCTTTTGTTGAGCTGGGTTGAGCGGCTGCATCATTACTCGGTCCAGGCACACCCAAGCTCCTGCACAAATCCTCCACCCTTCTTGTGTGGCCTGCTGCCCCTCACCAGCCGCCGCTGTTCTACCTCACCTTTCTGTCGTCCGTTTTCCCGCAGACCGACAGCTGTACGCCTGTACCCGGTCGGCGACAACCCACGAGGCAACCCCTCCTGCAACGCCAGAGACTTGCGCAACACTACCTACCAGCTACCGCTCGCTGTCCAAGACATTTGCAGGCCCCCGCCGCATCACCCGCCGCATCGCCGCCAGGTACGCACGTCATACGCAATGACCCCAATTTGTACTAGATCCGGAGCGGGGGCTCGCGTAACCGCCGCGGCTTTTACTCCGTCCAACACCGAAGCGACCCGTGGGTGGGGCGGATGGCACACATCAGCGGGGTTACGGCGACCGTGGCGGTTGACGGGTACGGTAGGTCGGTTAGTGCGTGCGTCGGCGCAGTGTGTGACAGCACGGCGCGTGTTTGGGGGAACATAGATGTCCCCCGGGGCTCCCAGCCGCCAGGGCTGGAGGGTTTGTGGCGGGCTGGCGACTGGGGCCCACGTCTGGGCCCTGGTCTCGTGTGCGGTATCGAGGGCGGCTGTTTGCAGCGGCAGGGGGACTGCTGCGGGTGAGGAGAGCGTGTAGGAAACGCCATTGTTCAGCACAGGAGCCTGCCCCGCTAGATCAATGGGGGGGAGGGGGGTGCGGGTTTGGCACTGGAATGAACGACTTGACAAGTGGCAGCCAGCAGACCGAAAGAGCAGACCGCAAGTGCCGACTCGCACCCTCCGTGTTTCTGAACACCCCACCCCCCCCATTGATGTAGCGGCATTGGGGACTGAGGGGTTACAAACGACGAGGAAATGCCCAATAAGCCCTTTTGGGCTCGGGGTGGGTATATAATGCCGGCTGGCACAGGCAGACGGTGCAGCATGTGCGCGCCAAAGCCTCGGGGAAGTGAGCCTCTAACGGCCCCCACCAGACCGAAGAAATCCTCTAAATTGGGGGTGTCTAACCGAATTGAGGAGGGGCACCATCCGGCTGGGGCTGAGGGGTTATGAATGAGACTTGAAATGCCCAATAAACCCTTTTGGGTTCGGGGTGGGTATATTATGCCGGCTGGCAGAGACGGACGGTGCAGCATGTGCGCGCCAAAGCCTCGGGGAGGCGGGCTTCTAAGCCCCCCCACCAGACCGAAGAATGTGGAGGCCAGTCGGATGGTGGGCAGATCCTGTGCTGAATGATGGGGTTTCCTTGACGCTCTCCTCCCCTGCGGTTGACTCCCCGCTGTAGCACATGGCGGCCCTCCCGTGCATGTGTCCAGGTCCTGGAGGTTGGGCACCGGCTGTCAGCTTGCTGCATGCTTTCTAGCGTTGTCGGGTGGGGGGCTCGGGAGGCATTTGTGTTTCCCCTAGGCGTGCTGTGCTAGTCGCAGGCTGTGTCGCGGCATGCACGTACCGCCTGCTGTACTCTGAAACCGCTTCGGGTGCCGTACCTCTGTTGCCGAGGCGTGGTGATGGCGGGATGCAGGGGGGTTGGCTCAAGTGCTGGGTGGAGTTAGGTCGTCTCCTATTTCCCCCTGACCCCTCAATCTTGTCCTTGACCCCGTGTTGGATGCCCCCCTTCCCTGCCCTGGCCCCCACGCGAGGAGCTCACGCATGGTTACGCGAGGAGGACCTCCGCTGTGGTTTTACGGCAGCAGGGCGGAGATGGCGGCGACGGCGAACGCGCCGCCGTCGCCGGAGCCGCCCAGCCCCTCGCCGCCGTCGCCGCCGGAGACCGGAGGCCGGCGGCTGCTGTGGCTGGGAGCGAGGAGGGAACCCTGCTGTGGCCATGAGGCCGAAGGGGAGCGGGTACGGCATGGGCACGGGTTCAGGCTCGCTGCGCCGACCAGCGGTTGGAAGGTGGCTGGGGTAAGTTGGGATAATAAGCACTGCGGCGGGGGTGGAGACGGTCAAAGCAAGCTGGTCTTCAGGCACAACAGCGCGTTAAGGGTCATTGTAGCCGCCTTATTTGCGCCGTTCATTAAGGAGTGCAGGTGCCGTAGAGCCGGTATTGCCATCCGGAAGCGGTGGCACTCATTGCCCCGCGTTTCTCCTGCTCCTCTGGATGGCGAGCTGCCTGGGGCTGATGTATGTGTATGGGGGTTGCGAAATGTCCTGGTGCTGCTGGGAAACGCGGCGGTGGTGCAGCTTTGGCGTCAGATGGCACTCCGCTCGCTTTCCGCTACCTCAATGGCTGCCCGCGATGACTGATCTGCACTGCAGTATCGTATCAACCCCCGGTTGCTTATTGGAGCAAGCCACGCCAACACCTGACGGATATGCACCGCCGCTGACCTGCACTAACCCCCTGCCCCGTGCCTTCCCTTGGCTGTGTCCTCGACGCCGCAGCCACACCCCTTCCGTCCTCCCTGCCTCATCGGTACGGCACTGGACGAGCCCATCGAGGCGGGAGCCCCGGCGGCCGTCCTGCAGACTGCCGCCGGTGGTGGCCCGTGACGGCCCCGCCGCCGCTGTACGACCGCCGCTCGCTCTCGCTCGCCGCCGCCAAGTCCAAGACACGGAGGCCGCCAGCGGCGCCGTCAACATCATCACCGTCACCGGCACTGCCGTCACCTCATGGCCGTCACATGCTCGCCGTCACCGGTACTGCCGTCGCCTCCTCGCCGTCGCCTCCTCGCCGTTACCTGCACTGCCGTCGCCTCCTCGCCGTCAACCTCCTCGCCGTCACCGGCACTGCCGTCACCTCCTCGCCGTCACCTGCACTGCCGTCACCTCCTCGCCGTCAACCTCCTCGCCGTCACCTGCACTGCCGTCACCTCCTCGCCGTCAACCTCCTCGCCGTCACCTGCACTGCCGTCGCATCCTCGCCGTCAACCTCCTCGCCGTCACCTGCACTGCCGTCATCTCCTCGCCGTCAACCTCCTCGCCGTCAACTGCTCGCCGTCACCGGTACTGCCGTCGCCTCCTCGCCGTCAACCTCCTCGCCGTCACCTGCACTGCCGTCATCTCCTCGCCGTCAACCTCCTCGCCGTCACCTGCACTGCCGTCGCCTCCTCGCCGTCGCCTCCTCGCCGTCACCTGCACTGCCGTCGCCTCCTCGCCGTCAACCTCCTCGCCGTCACCTGCACTGCCGTCATCTCCTCGCCGTCAACCTCCTCGCCGTCACCTGCTCGCCGTCACCGGTACTGCCGTCGCCTCCTCGTCGTCAACCTCCTCGCCGTCACCTGCACTGCCGTCACCTTCTCGCCGTCACCGGCACTGCCGTCGCCACCTCGCCGTCGCCTCCTCGCCGTCACCGGCACTGCCGTCACCTCCTCGCCGTCAACCTCCCGCCGTCACCTGCCCTGCCGTCACCTGCACTGCCGTCACCTCCTCGCCGTCAACCTCCTCGCCGTCACCTGCACTGCCGTCAACCTCCTCGCCGTCAACTGCTCGCCGTCACCGGTACTGCCGTCGCCTCCTCGCCGTCAACCTCCTCGCCGTCACCTGCACTGCCGTCATCTCCTCGCCGTCAACCTCCTCGCCGTCACCTGCACTGCCGTCGCCTCCTCGCCGTCGCCTCCTCGCCGTCACCTGCACTGCCGTCGCCTCCTCGCCGTCAACCTCCTCGCCGTCACCTGCACTGCCGTCATCTCCTCGCCGTCAACCTCCTCGCCGTCACCTGCTCGCCGTCACCGGTACTGCCGTCGCCTCCTCGTCGTCAACCTCCTCGCCGTCACCTGCACTGCCGTCACCTTCTCGCCGTCACCGGCACTGCCGTCGCCACCTCGCCGTCGCCTCCTCGCCGTCACCGGCACTGCCGTCACCTCCTCGCCGTCAACCTCCCGCCGTCACCTGCCCTGCCGTCACCTGCACTGCCGTCACCTCCTCGCCGTCAACCTCCTCGCCGTCACGCTCGCTGTCCAAGACATTTGCAGGCCCACGCCGCATCCCCCGGCATAAGCCCCTCGCCGCCAGGTACGTACGTCATACGCAATGACCCCAATTCGTACTAGGACCGGAACGGGGGCTCGCGTAACCGCCGCGGCTCTTACTCCGTCCAACACCGAAGCGACCCGTGGGTGGGGCGGATGGCACACATCAGCGGGGTTACGGCGACCGTGGCGGTTGACGGGTACGGTAGGTCGGTTAGTGCGTGCGTCGGCGCAGTGTGTGACAGCATGGCGCGTGTTTGGGGGAACATAGATGTCCCCCGGGGCTCCCAGCCGGCAGGGCTGGAGGGTTTGTGGCGGGCTGGCGACTGGGGCCCACATCTGGGCCCTGGTCTCGTGTGCGGTATCGAGGGCGGCTGTTTGCAGCGGCAGGGGGACTGCTGCGGGTGAGGAGAGCGTGTAGGAAACGCCATTGTTCAGCACAGGAGCCTGCCCCGCTAGATCAATGGGGGGGAGGGGGGTGCGGGTTTGGCACTGGAATGAACGACTTGACAAGTGGCAGCCAGCAGACCGAAAGAGCAGACCGCAAGTGCCGACTCGCACCCTCCGTGTTTCTGAACACCCCACCCCCCCCATTGATGTAGCGGCATTGGGGACTGAGGGGTTACAAACGACGAGGAAATGCCTAATAAGCCCTTTTGGGCTCGGGGTGGGTATATAATGCCGGCTGGCACAGGCAGACGGTGCAGCATGTGCGCGCCAAAGCCTCGGGGAAGTGAGCCTCTAACGGCCCCCACCAGACCGAAGAAATCCTCTAAATTGGGGGTGTCTAACCGAATTGGGGAGGGGCACCATCCGGCTGGGGCTGAGGGGTTATGAATGAGACTTGAAATGCCCAATAAACCCTTTTGGGTTCGGGGTGGGTATATTATGCCGGCTGGCAGAGGCGGACGGTGCAGCATGTGCGCGCCAAAGCCTCGGGGAGGCGGGCTTCTAAGCCCCCCCACCAGACCGAAGAATGTGGAGGCCAGTCGGATGGTGGGCAGATCCTGTGCTGAATGATGGGGTTTCCTTGACGCTCTCCTCCCCTGCGGTTGACTCCCCGCTGTAGCACATGGCGGCCCTCCCGTGCATGTGTCCAGGTCCTGGGGGTTGGGCACCGGCTGTCAGCTTGCTGCATGCTTTCTAGCGTTGTCCGGGTGGGGGGCTCGGGAGGCATTTGTGTTTCCCCTAGGCGTGCTGTGCTAGTCGCAGGCTGTGTCGCGGCATGCACGTACCGCCTGCTGTACTCTGAAACCGCTTCGGGTGCCGTACCTCTGTTGCCGAGGCGTGGTGATGGCGGGATGCAGGGGGGTTGGCTCAAGTGCTGGGTGGAGTTAGGTCGTCTCCTATTTCCCCCTGACCCCTCAATCTTGTCCTTGACCCCGTGTTGGATGCCCCCCTTCCCTGCCCTGGCCCCCACGCGAGGAGCTCACGCATGGTTACGCGAGGAGGACCTCCGCTGTGGTTTTACGGCAGCAGGGCGGAGATGGCGGCGACGGCGAACGCGCCGCCGTCGCCGGAGCCGCCCAGCCCCTCGCCGCCGTCGCCGCCGGAGACCGGAGGCCGGCGGCTGCTGTGGCTGGGAGCGAGGAGGGAACCCTGCTGTGGCCATGAGGCCGAAGGGGAGCGGGTACGGCATGGGCACGGGTTCAGGCTCGCTGCGCCGACCAGCGGTTGGAAGGTGGCTGGGGTAAGTTGGGATAATAAGCACTGCGGCGGGGGTGGAGACGGTCAAAGCAAGCTGGTCTTCAGGCACAACAGCGCGTTAAGGGTCATTGTAGCCGCCTTATTTGCGCCGTTCATTAAGGAGTGCAGGTGCCGTAGAGCCGGTATTGCCATCCGGAAGCGGTGGCACTCATTGCCCCGCGTTTCTCCTGCTCCTCTGGATGGCGAGCTGCCTGGGGCTGATGTATGTGTATGGGGGTTGCGAAATGTCCTGGTGCTGCTGGGAAACGCGGCGGTGGTGCAGCTTTGGCGTCAGATGGCACTCCGCTCGCTTTCCGCTACCTCAATGGCTGCCCGCGATGACTGATCTGCACTGCAGTATCGTATCAACCCCCGGTTGCTTATTGGAGCAAGCCACGCCAACACCTGACGGATATGCACCGCCGCTGACCTGCACTAACCCCCTGCCCCGTGCCTTCCCTTGGCTGTGTCCTCGACGCCGCAGCCACACCCCTTCCGTCCTCCCTGCCTCATCGGTACGGCACTGGACGAGCCCATCGAGGCGGGAGCCCCGGCGGCCGTCCTGCAGACTGCCGCCGGTGGTGGCCCGTGACGGCCCCGCCGCCGCTGTACGACCGCCGCTCGCTCTCGCTCGCCGCCGCCAAGTCCAAGACACGGAGGCCGCCAGCGGCGCCGTCAACATCATCACCGTTACCTGCACTGCCGTCGCCTCCTCGCCGTCAACCTCCTCGCCGTCACCGGCACTGCCGTCACCTCCTCGCCGTCACCTGCACTGCCGTCACCTCCTCGCCGTCAACCTCCTCGCCGTCACCTGCACTGCCGTCACCTCCTCGCCGTCAACCTCCTCGCCGTCACCTGCACTGCCGTCGCATCCTCGCCGTCAACCTCCTCGCCGTCACCTGCACTGCCGTCACCTCCTCGCCGTCAACCTCCTCGCCGTCACCTGCACTGCCGTCGCATCCTCGCCGTCAACCTCCTCGCCGTCACCTGCACTGCCGTCATCTCCTCGCCGTCAACCTCCTCGCCGTCAACTGCTCGCCGTCACCGGTACTGCCGTCGCCTCCTCGCCGTCAACCTCCTCGCCGTCACCTGCACTGCCGTCATCTCCTCGCCGTCAACCTCCTCGCCGTCACCTGCACTGCCGTCGCCTCCTCGCCGTCGCCTCCTCGCCGTCACCTGCACTGCCGTCGCCTCCTCGCCGTCAACCTCCTCGCCGTCACCTGCACTGCCGTCATCTCCTCGCCGTCAACCTCCTCGCCGTCACCTGCTCGCCGTCACCGGTACTGCCGTCGCCTCCTCGTCGTCAACCTCCTCGCCGTCACCTGCACTGCCGTCACCTTCTCGCCGTCACCGGCACTGCCGTCGCCACCTCGCCGTCGCCTCCTCGCCGTCACCGGCACTGCCGTCACCTCCTCGCCGTCAACCTCCCGCCGTCACCTGCCCTGCCGTCACCTGCACTGCCGTCACCTCCTCGCCGTCAACCTCCTCGCCGTCACGCTCGCTGTCCAAGACATTTGCAGGCCCACGCCGCATCCCCCGGCATAAGCCCCTCGCCGCCAGGTACGTACGTCATACGCAATGACCCCAATTCGTACTAGGACCGGAACGGGGGCTCGCGTAACCGCCGCGGCCCTTACTCCGTCCAACACCGAAGCGACCCGTGGGTGGGGCGGATGGCACACATCAGCGGGGTTACGGCGACCGTGGCGGTTGACGGGTACGGTAGGTCGGTTAGTGCGTGCGTCGGCGCAGTGTGTGACAGCATGGCGCGTGTTTGGGGGAACATAGATGTCCCCCGGGGCTCCCAGCCGGCAGGGCTGGAGGGTTTGTGGCGGGCTGGCGACTGGGGCCCACATCTGGGCCCTGGTCTCGTGTGCGGTATCGAGGGCGGCTGTTTGCAGCGGCAGGGGGACTGCTGCGGGTGAGGAGAGCGTGTAGGAAACGCCATTGTTCAGCACAGGAGCCTGCCCCGCTAGATCAATGGGGGGGAGGGGGGTGCGGGTTTGGCACTGGAATGAACGACTTGACAAGTGGCAGCCAGCAGACCGAAAGAGCAGACCGCAAGTGCCGACTCGCACCCTCCGTGTTTCTGAACACCCCACCCCCCCCATTGATGTAGCGGCATTGGGGACTGAGGGGTTACAAACGACGAGGAAATGCCTAATAAGCCCTTTTGGGCTCGGGGTGGGTATATAATGCCGGCTGGCACAGGCAGACGGTGCAGCATGTGCGCGCCAAAGCCTCGGGGAAGTGAGCCTCTAACGGCCCCCACCAGACCGAAGAAATCCTCTAAATTGGGGGTGTCTAACCGAATTGGGGAGGGGCACCATCCGGCTGGGGCTGAGGGGTTATGAATGAGACTTGAAATGCCCAATAAACCCTTTTGGGTTCGGGGTGGGTATATTATGCCGGCTGGCAGAGGCGGACGGTGCAGCATGTGCGCGCCAAAGCCTCGGGGAGGCGGGCTTCTAAGCCCCCCCACCAGACCGAAGAATGTGGAGGCCAGTCGGATGGTGGGCAGATCCTGTGCTGAATGATGGGGTTTCCTTGACGCTCTCCTCCCCTGCGGTTGACTCCCCGCTGTAGCACATGGCGGCCCTCCCGTGCATGTGTCCAGGTCCTGGGGGTTGGGCACCGGCTGTCAGCTTGCTGCATGCTTTCTAGCGTTGTCCGGGTGGGGGGCTCGGGAGGCATTTGTGTTTCCCCTAGGCGTGCTGTGCTAGTCGCAGGCTGTGTCGCGGCATGCACGTACCGCCTGCTGTACTCTGAAACCGCTTCGGGTGCCGTACCTCTGTTGCCGAGGCGTGGTGATGGCGGGATGCAGGGGGGTTGGCTCAAGTGCTGGGTGGAGTTAGGTCGTCTCCTATTTCCCCCTGACCCCTCAATCTTGTCCTTGACCCCGTGTTGGATGCCCCCCTTCCCTGCCCTGGCCCCCACGCGAGGAGCTCACGCATGGTTACGCGAGGAGGACCTCCGCTGTGGTTTTACGGCAGCAGGGCGGAGATGGCGGCGACGGCGAACGCGCCGCCGTCGCCGGAGCCGCCCAGCCCCTCGCCGCCGTCGCCGCCGGAGACCGGAGGCCGGCGGCTGCTGTGGCTGGGAGCGAGGAGGGAACCCTGCTGTGGCCATGAGGCCGAAGGGGAGCGGGTACGGCATGGGCACGGGTTCAGGCTCGCTGCGCCGACCAGCGGTTGGAAGGTGGCTGGGGTAAGTTGGGATAATAAGCACTGCGGCGGGGGTGGAGACGGTCAAAGCAAGATGGTCTTCAGGCACAACAGCGCGTTAAGGGTCATTGTAGCCGCCTTATTTGCGCCGTTCATTAAGGAGTGCAGGTGCCGTAGAGCCGGTATTGCCATCCGGAAGCGGTGGCACTCATTGCCCCGCGTTTCTCCTGCTCCTCTGGATGGCGAGCTGCCTGGGGCTGATGTATGTGTATGGGGGTTGCGAAATGTCCTGGTGCTGCTGGGAAACGCGGCGGTGGTGCAGCTTTGGCGTCAGATGGCACTCCGCTCGCTTTCCGCTACCTCAATGGCTGCCCGCGATGACTGATCTGCACTGCAGTATCGTATCAACCCCCGGTTGCTTATTGGAGCAAGCCACGCCAACACCTGACGGATATGCACCGCCGCTGACCTGCACTAACCCCCTGCCCCGTGCCTTCCCTTGGCTGTGTCCTCGACGCCGCAGCCACACCCCTTCCGTCCTCCCTGCCTCATCGGTACGGCACTGGACGAGCCCATCGAGGCGGGAGCCCCGGCGGCCGTCCTGCAGACTGCCGCCGGTGGTGGCCCGTGACGGCCCCGCCGCCGCTGTACGACCGCCGCTCGCTCTCGCTCGCCGCCGCCAAGTCCAAGACACGGAGGCCGCCAGCGGCGCCGTCAACATCATCACCGTCACCGGCACTGCCGTCACCTCATGGCCGTCACCTGCACTGCCGTCACCTCCTCGCCGTCAACCTCCTCGCCGTCACCTGCACTGCCGTCGCCTCCTCGCCGTCAACCTCCTCGCCGTCACCGGCACTGCCGTCACCTCCTCGCCGTCACCTGCACTGCCGTCACCGGCACTGCCGTCACCTCCTCGCCGTCACCTGCACTGCCGTCACCTCCTCGCCGTCAACCTCCTCGCCGTCACCTGCACTGCCGTCACCTCCTCGCCGTCAACCTCCTCGCCGTCACCTGCACTGCCGTCGCATCCTCGCCGTCAACCTCCTCGCCGTCACCTGCACTGCCGTCACCTCCTCGCCGTCAACCTCCTCGCCGTCACCTGCACTGCCGTCGCATCCTCGCCGTCAACCTCCTCGCCGTCACCTGCACTGCCGTCATCTCCTCGCCGTCAACCTCCTCGCCGTCAACTGCTCGCCGTCACCGGTACTGCCGTCGCCTCCTCGCCGTCAACCTCCTCGCCGTCACCTGCACTGCCGTCATCTCCTCGCCGTCAACCTCCTCGCCGTCACCTGCACTGCCGTCGCCTCCTCGCCGTCGCCTCCTCGCCGTCACCTGCACTGCCGTCGCCTCCTCGCCGTCAACCTCCTCGCCGTCACCTGCACTGCCGTCATCTCCTCGCCGTCAACCTCCTCGCCGTCACCTGCTCGCCGTCACCGGTACTGCCGTCGCCTCCTCGTCGTCAACCTCCTCGCCGTCACCTGCACTGCCGTCACCTTCTCGCCGTCACCGGCACTGCCGTCGCCACCTCGCCGTCGCCTCCTCGCCGTCACCGGCACTGCCGTCACCTCCTCGCCGTCAACCTCCCGCCGTCACCTGCCCTGCCGTCACCTGCACTGCCGTCACCTCCTCGCCGTCAACCTCCTCGCCGTCACGCTCGCTGTCCAAGACATTTGCAGGCCCACGCCGCATCCCCCGGCATAAGCCCCTCGCCGCCAGGTACGTACGTCATACGCAATGACCCCAATTCGTACTAGGACCGGAACGGGGGCTCGCGTAACCGCCGCGGCTCTTACTCCGTCCAACACCGAAGCGACCCGTGGGTGGGGCGGATGGCACACATCAGCGGGGTTACGGCGACCGTGGCGGTTGACGGGTACGGTAGGTCGGTTAGTGCGTGCGTCGGCGCAGTGTGTGACAGCATGGCGCGTGTTTGCGGGAACATAGATGTCCCCCGGGGCTCCCAGCCGGCAGGGCTGGAGGGTTTGTGGCGGGCTGGCGACTGGGGCCCACGTCTGGGCCCTGGTCTCGTGTGCGGTATCGAGGGCGGCTGTTTGCAGCGGCAGGGGGACTGCTGCGGGTGAGGAGAGCGTGTAGGAAACGCCATTGTTCAGCACAGGAGCCTGCCCCGCTAGATCAATGGGGGGGAGGGGGGTGCGGGTTTGGCACTGGAATGAACGACTTGACAAGTGGCAGCCAGCAGACCGAAAGAGCAGACCGCAAGTGCCGACTCGCACCCTCCGTGTTTCTGAACACCCCACCCCCCCCCCATTGATGTAGCGGCATTGGGGACTGAGGGGTTACAAACGACGAGGAAATGCCTAATAAGCCCTTTTGGGCTCGGGGTGGGTATATAATGCCGGCTGGCACAGGCAGACGGTGCAGCATGTGCGCGCCAAAGCCTCGGGGAAGTGAGCCTCTAACGGCCCCCACCAGACCGAAGAAATCCTCTAAATTGGGGGTGTCTAACCGAATTGGGGAGGGGCACCATCCGGCTGGGGCTGAGGGGTTATGAATGAGACTTGAAATGCCCAATAAACCCTTTTGGGTTCGGGGTGGGTATATTATGCCGGCTGGCAGAGGCGGACGGTGCAGCATGTGCGCGCCAAAGCCTCGGGGAGGTGGGCTTTTAAGCCCCCCCACCAGACCGAAGAATGTGGAGGCCAGTCGGATGGTGGGCAGATCCTGTGCTGAACGATGGGGTTTCCTTGACGCTCTCCTCCCCTGCGGTTGACTCCCCGCTGTAGCACATGGCGGCCCTCCCGTGCATGTGTCCAGGTCCTGGGGGTTGGGCACCGGCTGTCAGCTTGCTGCATGCTTTCTAGCGTTGTCCGGGTGGGGGGCTCGGGAGGCATTTGTGTTTCCCCTAGGCGTGCTGTGCTAGTCGCAGGCTGTGTCGCGGCATGCACGTACCGCCTGCTGTACTCTGAAACCGCTTCGGGTGCCGTACCTCCGTTGCCGAGGCGTGGTGATGGCGGGATGCAGGGGGGTTGGTTCAAGTGCTGGGTGGAGTTAGGTCGTCTCCTATTTCCCCCTGACCCCTCAATCTTGTCCTTGACCCCGTGTTGGATGCCCCCCTTCCCTGCCCTGGCCCCCACGCGAGGAGCTCACGCATGGTTACGCGAGGAGGACCTCCGCTGTGGTTTTACGGCAGCAGGGCGGAGATGGCGGCGACGGCGAACGCGCCGCCGTCGCCGGAGCCGCCCAGCCCCTCGCCGCCGTCGCCGCCGGAGACCGGAGGCCGGCGGCTGCTGTGGCTGGGAGCGAGGAGGGAACCCTGCTGTGGCCATGAGGCCGAAGGGGAGCGGGTACGGCATGGGCACGGGTTCAGGCTCGCTGCGCCGACCAGCGGTTGGAAGGTGGCTGGGGTAAGTTGGGATAATAAGCACTGCGGCGGGGGTGGAGACGGTCAGAGCAAGCTGGTCTTCAGGCACAACAGCGCGTTAAGGGTCATTGTAGCCGCCTTATTTGCGCCGTTCATTAAGGAGTGCAGGTGCCGTAGAGCCGGTATTGCCATCCGGAAGCGGTGGCACTCATTGCCCCGCGTTTCTCCTGCTCCTCTGGATGGCGAGCTGCCTGGGGCTGATGTATGTGTATGGGGGTTGCGAAATGTCCTGGTGCTGCTGGGAAACGCGGCGGTGGTGCAGCTTTGGCGTCAGATGGCACTCCGCTCGCTTTCCGCTACCTCAATGGCTGCCCGCGATGACTGATCTGCACTGCAGTATCGTATCAACCCCCGGTTGCTTATTGGAGCAAGCCACGCCAACACCTGACGGATATGCACCGCCGCTGACCTGCACTAACCCCCTGCCCCGTGCCTTCCCTTGGCTGTGTCCTCGACGCCGCAGCCACACCCCTTCCGTCCTCCCTGCCTCATCGGTACGGCACTGGACGAGCCCATCGAGGCGGGAGCCCCGGCGGCCGTCCTGCAGACTGCCGCCGGTGGTGGCCCGTGACGGCCCCGCCGCCGCTGTACGACCGCCGCTCGCTCTCGCTCGCCGCCGCCAAGTCCAAGACACGGAGGCCGCCGGCGGCGTCGTCAACATCATCACCGTCACCGGCACTGCCGTCGCCTCATGGCCGTCACCTTCTCGCCGTCACCGGTACTGCCGTCGCCTCCTCGCCGTCAACCTCCTCGCCGTCACCGGCACTGCCGTCACCTCCTCGCCGTCACCGGTACTGCCGTCGCCTCCTCGCCGTCAACCTCCTCGCCGTCACCTGCACTGCCGTCACTATTCACCGTCGACTCCTCACCGTCACCTGCACTGCCGTCAACTCCTCGCCGTCAACCTCCTCGCCGTAATCTGCCTTGCCGTCACCTCCTCGCCGTCGCCTCCTCGTCGTCACCTTCTCGCCGTCACCGGTACTGCCGTCGCCTCCTCGCCGTCGCCTCCTCGCCGTCACCTGCACTGCCGTCACTCTTCACCGTCGACTCCTCACCGTCACCTGCACTGCCGTCAACTCCTCGCCGTCAACCTCCTCGCCGTCACCTCCTCGCCGTCACCTGCACTGCCGTCACCTCCTCGCCGTCGCCTGCACTGCCGTCACCTCCTCGCCGTCAACCTCCTCGCCGTCACCTGCACTGCCGTCACCTCCTCGTCGTCACCGGCACTGACGTCGCCTATTGGCCGTCACCCTCTCGCCGTCACCGGCACTGCCGTCGCCTCCTCGCCGTCGCCTCCTCGCCGTCACCGGTACTGCCGTCGCCTCCTCGCCGTCACCTCCTCGCCGTCACCTGCACTGCCGTCAACTCCTCGCCGTCAACCTCCTCGCCGTCACCTCCTCGCCGTCACCTGCACTGCCGTCACCACCTCGCCGTCACCTGCACTGCCGTCACCTCCTCGCCGTCGCCTCCTCGCCGTCACCTCCTCGCCGTCACGCTCGCTGTCCAAGACATTTGCAGGCCCACGCCGAATCCCCCGGCATAAGCCACTCGCCGCCAGCTACGCACGTCATATGCAATGACCCCAATTCGTACCAGATCCGGAGCAGGGGCTCGCGGCTCTTACTCCGTCCAACACCGAAGCGACCCGCGGACGGGGCGGATGGCGCACGTCAGCGGGGTTACGGCGACCGTGGCGGTTGACGGGTACGGTAGGTCGGTTAGTGCGTGTGTCGGCACAGAGTGTGACAGCGTGGCGCGTGTTTGGGGGAACATAGATGTCCCCTGGGGCTCCCAGCCGGCAGGGCTGGAGGGTTTGTGGCGGGCTGGCGACTGGGGTCCACGTCTGGGCCCTGGTCACGTGTGCGGTATCGAGGGCGGCTGTTTGCAGCGGCAGGGGGACTGCTGCGGGTGAGGAGAGCGTGTGGGAAACGCCATTGTTCAGCACAGGAGCCTGCCCCGCTGGATCAATGGGGGGGAAGGGGGGTGCGGGTTCGGCACTGGAATGAACGACTTGACAAATGGCAGCCAGCAGACCGAAAAAGCAGACCGCAAGTGCCGACCCGCACCCTTCGTGTTTCTGAACACCCCCCCCCATTGATGTAGCAGCATAGGGGACTGAGGGGTTACGAACGACGAGGAAATGCCCAATAAACCCTTTTGGGTTCGGGGTGGGTATATAATGCCGGCTGGCACAGGCAGACGGTGCAGCATGTGCGCGCCAAAGCCTCGGGGAAGTGAGCCTCTAACGGCCCCCACCAGACCGAAGAAATCCTCTAAATTGGGGGTGTCTAACCGAATTGGGGAGGGGCACCATCCGGCTGGGGCTGAGGGGTTATGAATGAGACTTGAAATGCCCAATAAACCCTTTTGGGTTCGGGGTGGGTATATTATGCCGGCTGGCAGAGGCGGACGGTGCAGCATGCGCGCGCCAAAGCCTCGGGGAGGTGGGCTTTTAAGCCCCCCCACCAGACCGAAGAATGTGGAGGCCAGTCGGATGGTGGGCAGATCCTGTGCTGAACGATGGGGTTTCCTTGACGCTCTCCTCCCCTGCGGTTGACTCCCCGCTGTAGCACATGGCGGCCCTCCCGTGCATGTGTCCAGGTCCTGGGGGTTGGGCACCGGCTGTCAGCTTGCTGCATGCTTTCTAGCGTTGTCCGGGTGGGGGGCTCGGGAGGCATTTGTGTTTCCCCTAGGCGTGCTGTGCTAGTCGTCGCAGGCTGTGTCGCGGCATTCACGTACCGCCTGCTGTACACTGAAACCGCTTCGGGTGCCGTACCTCTGTTGCCGAGGCGTGGTGATGGCGGGATGCAGGGGGGTTGGCTCAAGTGCTGGGTGGAGTGTGGTCGTCTCCTATTTCCCCCTGACCCCTCAATCTTGTCCTTGACCCCGTGTTGGATGCCCCCCTTCCCTGCCCTGGCCCCCACGCGAGGAGCTCACGCATGGTTACGCGAGGAGACCGCGGTTGGACCTCCGCTGTGGTTTTACGGCAGCAGGGCGGAGATGGCGGCGACGGCGAACGCGCCGCCGTCGCTGGAGCCGCCCAGCCCCTCGCCGCCGTCGCCGCCGGAGGCCGGAGGCCGGCGGCTGCTGTGGCTGGGAGCGAGGAGGGAACCCTGCTGTGGCCATGAGGCCGAAGGGGAGCGGATACGCCATGGGCACGGGTTCAGGCTCGCTGCGCCGACCAGCGGTTGGAAGGTGGCTGGGGTAAGTTGGGATAATAAGCACTGCGGCGGGGGTGGAGACGGTCAAAGCAAGATGGTCTTCAGGCACAACAGCGCGTTAAGGGTCATTGTAGCCGCCTTATTTGCGCCGTTCATTAAGGAGTGCAGGTGCCGTAGAGCCGGTATTGCCATCCGGAAGCGGTGGCACTCATTGCCCCGCGTTTCTCCTGCTCCTCTGGATGGCGAGCTGCCTGGGGCTGATGTATGTGTATGGGGGTTGCGAAATGTCCTGGTGCTGCTGGGAAACGCGGCGGTGGTGCAGCTTTGGCGTCAGATGGCGCTCCGCTCGCTTTCCGCTACCTCGATGGCTGCCCACGATGACTGATCTGCACTGCAGTATCGTAGCAACCCCCGGTTGCTTATTGGAGCAAGCCACGCCAACACCTGACGGATATGCACCGCCGCTGACCTGCACAAACCCCCTGCCCCGTGCCTTCCCTTGGCTGTGTCCTCGACGCCGCAGCCACACCCCTTCCGTCCTCCCTGCCTCATCAGTACGGCACTGGACGAGCCCATCGAGGCGGGAGCTCCGGCGGCCGTCCTGCAGACTGCCGCCGGTGACGGCGCGTGACGGCCCCGCCGCCGCTGTGCGACCGCCGCTCGCTCTCGCTCGCCGCCGCCAAGTCCAAGACACGGAGGCCGCCGGCGGCGTCGTCAACATCATCACCGTCACCGGCACTGCCGTCGCCTCATGGCCGTCACATGCTCGCCGTCACCGGTACTGCCGTCGCCTCATGGCAGTCACCTTCTCGCCGTCACCGGCACTGCCGTCGCCCCATGGCCGTAACCTTCTCGCCGTCACCGGTACTGCCGTCGCCTCCTCGCCGTCAACCTCCTCGCAGTCACCGGCACTGCCGTCACTCTTCACCGTCGACTCCTCACCGTCACCTGCACTGCCGTCAACTCCTCGCCGTCAACCTACTCGCCGTCACCTGCCCTGCCGTCGCCTTCTCGCCGTCACCTGCACGGCCGTCACCGGCACTGCCGTCGCCTCCTGGCCGTCACCTGCACTGCCGTCACCTCCTCGACGTCGCCTTCTCGCCGTCACCTGCACTGCCGTCACTTTTCGCCGTCACCTCCTCGCCGTCACCTGCACTGCCGTCGCCCCATGGCCGTCACCTTCTCGCCGTCACCGGTACTGCCGTCGCCTCCTCGCCGTCGCCTCCTCGCCGTCACCGGCACTGCCGTCACTCTTCACCGTCGACTCCTCACCGTCACCTGCACTGCCGTCACCTCCTCGCCGTCACCGGTACTGCCGTCGCCTCCTCGCCGTCAACCTCCTCGCCGTCACCTGCACTGCCGTCACTATTCACCGTCGACTCCTCACCGTCACCTGCACTGCCGTCAACTCCTCGCCGTCAACCTCCTCGCCGTAATCTGCCTTGCCGTCACCTCCTCGCCGTCGCCTCCTCGTCGTCACCTTCTCGCCGTCACCGGTACTGCCGTCGCCTCCTCGCCGTCGCCTCCTCGCCGTCACCTGCACTGCCGTCACTCTTCACCGTCGACTCCTCACCGTCACCTGCACTGCCGTCACCTCCTCGCCGTCGCCTCCTCGCCGTCACCTCCTCGCCGTCACCTGCACTGCCGTCAACTCCTCGCCGTCAACCTCCTCGCCGTCACCTCCTCGCCGTCACCTGCACTGCCGTCACCTCCTCGCCGTCGCCTGCACTGCCGTCACCTCCTCGCCGTCAACCTCCTCGCCGTCACCTGCACTGCCGTCACCTCCTCGTCGTCACCGGCACTGACGTCGCCTATTGGCCGTCACCCTCTCGCCGTCACCGGCACTGCCGTCGCCTCCTCGCCGTCGCCTCCTCGCCGTCACCGGTACTGCCGTCGCCTCCTCGCCGTCACCTCCTCGCCGTCACCTGCACTGCCGTCAACTCCTCGCCGTCAACCTCCTCGCCGTCACCTCCTCGCCGTCACCTGCACTGCCGTCACCACCTCGCCGTCACCTGCACTGCCGTCACCTCCTCGCCGTCGCCTCCTCGCCGTCACCTCCTCGCCGTCACGCTCGCTGTCCAAGACATTTGCAGGCCCACGCCGAATCCCCCGGCATAAGCCACTCGCCGCCAGCTACGCACGTCATATGCAATGACCCCAATTCGTACCAGATCCGGAGCAGGGGCTCGCGGCTCTTACTCCGTCCAACACCGAAGCGACCCGCGGACGGGGCGGATGGCGCACGTCAGCGGGGTTACGGCGACCGTGGCGGTTGACGGGTACGGTAGGTCGGTTAGTGCGTGTGTCGGCACAGAGTGTGACAGCGTGGCGCGTGTTTGGGGGAACATAGATGTCCCCTGGGGCTCCCAGCCGGCAGGGCTGGAGGGTTTGTGGCGGGCTGGCGACTGGGGTCCACGTCTGGGCCCTGGTCACGTGTGCGGTATCGAGGGCGGCTGTTTGCAGCGGCAGGGGGACTGCTGCGGGTGAGGAGAGCGTGTGGGAAACGCCATTGTTCAGCACAGGAGCCTGCCCCGCTGGATCAATGGGGGGGAAGGGGGGTGCGGGTTCGGCACTGGAATGAACGACTTGACAAATGGCAGCCAGCAGACCGAAAAAGCAGACCGCAAGTGCCGACCCGCACCCTTCGTGTTTCTGAACACCCCCCCCCATTGATGTAGCGGCATAGGGGACTGAGGGGTTACGAACGACGAGGAAATGCCCAATAAACCCTTTTGGGTTCGGGGTGGGTATATAATGCCGGCTGGCACAGGCAGACGGTGCAGCATGTGCGCGCCAAAGCCTCGGGGAAGTGAGCCTCTAACGGCCCCCACCAGACCGAAGAAATCCTCTAAATTGGGGGTGTCTAACCGAATTGGGGAGGGGCACCATCCGGCTGGGGCTGAGGGGTTATGAATGAGACTTGAAATGCCCAATAAACCCTTTTGGGTTCGGGGTGGGTATATTATGCCGGCTGGCAGAGGCGGACGGTGCAGCATGCGCGCGCCAAAGCCTCGGGGAGGTGGGCTTTTAAGCCCCCCCACCAGACCGAAGAATGTGGAGGCCAGTCGGATGGTGGGCAGATCCTGTGCTGAACGATGGGGTTTCCTTGACGCTCTCCTCCCCTGCGGTTGACTCCCCGCTGTAGCACATGGCGGCCCTCCCGTGCATGTGTCCAGGTCCTGGGGGTTGGGCACCGGCTGTCAGCTTGCTGCATGCTTTCTAGCGTTGTCCGGGTGGGGGGCTCGGGAGGCATTTGTGTTTCCCCTAGGCGTGCTGTGCTAGTCGTCGCAGGCTGTGTCGCGGCATTCACGTACCGCCTGCTGTACACTGAAACCGCTTCGGGTGCCGTACCTCTGTTGCCGAGGCGTGGTGATGGCGGGATGCAGGGGGGTTGGCTCAAGTGCTGGGTGGAGTGTGGTCGTCTCCTATTTCCCCCTGACCCCTCAATCTTGTCCTTGACCCCGTGTTGGATGCCCCCCTTCCCTGCCCTGGCCCCCACGCGAGGAGCTCACGCATGGTTACGCGAGGAGACCGCGGTTGGACCTCCGCTGTGGTTTTACGGCAGCAGGGCGGAGATGGCGGCGACGGCGAACGCGCCGCCGTCGCTGGAGCCGCCCAGCCCCTCGCCGCCGTCGCCGCCGGAGGCCGGAGGCCGGCGGCTGCTGTGGCTGGGAGCGAGGAGGGAACCCTGCTGTGGCCATGAGGCCGAAGGGGAGCGGATACGCCATGGGCACGGGTTCAGGCTCGCTGCGCCGACCAGCGGTTGGAAGGTGGCTGGGGTAAGTTGGGATAATAAGCACTGCGGCGGGGGTGGAGACGGTCAAAGCAAGATGGTCTTCAGGCACAACAGCGCGTTAAGGGTCATTGTAGCCGCCTTATTTGCGCCGTTCATTAAGGAGTGCAGGTGCCGTAGAGCCGGTATTGCCATCCGGAAGCGGTGGCACTCATTGCCCCGCGTTTCTCCTGCTCCTCTGGATGGCGAGCTGCCTGGGGCTGATGTATGTGTATGGGGGTTGCGAAATGTCCTGGTGCTGCTGGGAAACGCGGCGGTGGTGCAGCTTTGGCGTCAGATGGCGCTCCGCTCGCTTTCCGCTACCTCGATGGCTGCCCACGATGACTGATCTGCACTGCAGTATCGTAGCAACCCCCGGTTGCTTATTGGAGCAAGCCACGCCAACACCTGACGGATATGCACCGCCGCTGACCTGCACAAACCCCCTGCCCCGTGCCTTCCCTTGGCTGTGTCCTCGACGCCGCAGCCACACCCCTTCCGTCCTCCCTGCCTCATCAGTACGGCACTGGACGAGCCCATCGAGGCGGGAGCTCCGGCGGCCGTCCTGCAGACTGCCGCCGGTGACGGCGCGTGACGGCCCCGCCGCCGCTGTGCGACCGCCGCTCGCTCTCGCTCGCCGCCGCCAAGTCCAAGACACGGAGGCCGCCGGCGGCGTCGTCAACATCATCACCGTCACCGGCACTGCCGTCGCCTCATGGCCGTCACATGCTCGCCGTCACCGGTACTGCCGTCGCCTCATGGCAGTCACCTTCTCGCCGTCACCGGCACTGCCGTCGCCCCATGGCCGTAACCTTCTCGCCGTCACCGGTACTGCCGTCGCCTCCTCGCCGTCAACCTCCTCGCAGTCACCGGCACTGCCGTCACTCTTCACCGTCGACTCCTCACCGTCACCTGCACTGCCGTCAACTCCTCGCCGTCAACCTACTCGCCGTCACCTGCCCTGCCGTCGCCTTCTCGCCGTCACCTGCACGGCCGTCACCGGCACTGCCGTCGCCTCCTGGCCGTCACCTGCACTGCCGTCACCTCCTCGACGTCGCCTTCTCGCCGTCACCTGCACTGCCGTCACTTTTCGCCGTCACCTCCTCGCCGTCACCTGCACTGCCGTCGCCCCATGGCCGTCACCTTCTCGCCGTCACCGGTACTGCCGTCGCCTCCTCGCCGTCGCCTCCTCGCCGTCACCGGCACTGCCGTCACTCTTCACCGTCGACTCCTCACCGTCACCTGCACTGCCGTCACCTCCTCGCCGTCACCGGTACTGCCGTCGCCTCCTCGCCGTCAACCTCCTCGCCGTCACCTGCACTGCCGTCACTATTCACCGTCGACTCCTCACCGTCACCTGCACTGCCGTCAACTCCTCGCCGTCAACCTCCTCGCCGTAATCTGCCTTGCCGTCACCTCCTCGCCGTCGCCTCCTCGTCGTCACCTTCTCGCCGTCACCGGTACTGCCGTCGCCTCCTCGCCGTCGCCTCCTCGCCGTCACCTGCACTGCCGTCACTCTTCACCGTCGACTCCTCACCGTCACCTGCACTGCCGTCACCTCCTCGCCGTCGCCTCCTCGCCGTCACCTCCTCGCCGTCACCTGCACTGCCGTCAACTCCTCGCCGTCAACCTCCTCGCCGTCACCTCCTCGCCGTCACCTGCACTGCCGTCACCTCCTCGCCGTCGCCTGCACTGCCGTCACCTCCTCGCCGTCAACCTCCTCGCCGTCACCTGCACTGCCGTCACCTCCTCGTCGTCACCGGCACTGACGTCGCCTATTGGCCGTCACCCTCTCGCCGTCACCGGCACTGCCGTCGCCTCCTCGCCGTCGCCTCCTCGCCGTCACCGGTACTGCCGTCGCCTCCTCGCCGTCACCTCCTCGCCGTCACCTGCACTGCCGTCAACTCCTCGCCGTCAACCTCCTCGCCGTCACCTCCTCGCCGTCACCTGCACTGCCGTCACCACCTCGCCGTCACCTGCACTGCCGTCACCTCCTCGCCGTCGCCTCCTCGCCGTCACCTCCTCGCCGTCACGCTCGCTGTCCAAGACATTTGCAGGCCCACGCCGAATCCCCCGGCATAAGCCACTCGCCGCCAGCTACGC
This sequence comes from Pleodorina starrii, assembly GCA_030267565.1. Lineage (NCBI taxonomy): Eukaryota > Viridiplantae > Chlorophyta > Chlorophyceae > Chlamydomonadales > Volvocaceae > Pleodorina > Pleodorina starrii. The sequence goes on along the minus strand of BRXU01000022.1, from coordinate 2,055,930 downwards.
ACGTCATATGCAATGACCCCAATTCGTACCAGATCCGGAGCAGGGGCTCGCGGCTCTTACTCCGTCCAACACCGAAGCGACCCGCGGACGGGGCGGATGGCGCACGTCAGCGGGGTTACGGCGACCGTGGCGGTTGACGGGTACGGTAGGTCGGTTAGTGCGTGTGTCGGCACAGAGTGTGACAGCGTGGCGCGTGTTTGGGGGAACATAGATGTCCCCTGGGGCTCCCAGCCGGCAGGGCTGGAGGGTTTGTGGCGGGCTGGCGACTGGGGTCCACGTCTGGGCCCTGGTCACGTGTGCGGTATCGAGGGCGGCTGTTTGCAGCGGCAGGGGGACTGCTGCGGGTGAGGAGAGCGTGTGGGAAACGCCATTGTTCAGCACAGGAGCCTGCCCCGCTGGATCAATGGGGGGGAAGGGGGGTGCGGGTTCGGCACTGGAATGAACGACTTGACAAATGGCAGCCAGCAGACCGAAAAAGCAGACCGCAAGTGCCGACCCGCACCCTTCGTGTTTCTGAACACCCCCCCCCATTGATGTAGCGGCATAGGGGACTGAGGGGTTACGAACGACGAGGAAATGCCCAATAAACCCTTTTGGGTTCGGGGTGGGTATATAATGCCGGCTGGCACAGGCAGACGGTGCAGCATGTGCGCGCCAAAGCCTCGGGGAAGTGAGCCTCTAACGGCCCCCACCAGACCGAAGAAATCCTCTAAATTGGGGGTGTCTAACCGAATTGGGGAGGGGCACCATCCGGCTGGGGCTGAGGGGTTATGAATGAGACTTGAAATGCCCAATAAACCCTTTTGGGTTCGGGGTGGGTATATTATGCCGGCTGGCAGAGGCGGACGGTGCAGCATGCGCGCGCCAAAGCCTCGGGGAGGTGGGCTTTTAAGCCCCCCCACCAGACCGAAGAATGTGGAGGCCAGTCGGATGGTGGGCAGATCCTGTGCTGAACGATGGGGTTTCCTTGACGCTCTCCTCCCCTGCGGTTGACTCCCCGCTGTAGCACATGGCGGCCCTCCCGTGCATGTGTCCAGGTCCTGGGGGTTGGGCACCGGCTGTCAGCTTGCTGCATGCTTTCTAGCGTTGTCCGGGTGGGGGGCTCGGGAGGCATTTGTGTTTCCCCTAGGCGTGCTGTGCTAGTCGTCGCAGGCTGTGTCGCGGCATTCACGTACCGCCTGCTGTACACTGAAACCGCTTCGGGTGCCGTACCTCTGTTGCCGAGGCGTGGTGATGGCGGGATGCAGGGGGGTTGGCTCAAGTGCTGGGTGGAGTGTGGTCGTCTCCTATTTCCCCCTGACCCCTCAATCTTGTCCTTGACCCCGTGTTGGATGCCCCCCTTCCCTGCCCTGGCCCCCACGCGAGGAGCTCACGCATGGTTACGCGAGGAGACCGCGGTTGGACCTCCGCTGTGGTTTTACGGCAGCAGGGCGGAGATGGCGGCGACGGCGAACGCGCCGCCGTCGCTGGAGCCGCCCAGCCCCTCGCCGCCGTCGCCGCCGGAGGCCGGAGGCCGGCGGCTGCTGTGGCTGGGAGCGAGGAGGGAACCCTGCTGTGGCCATGAGGCCGAAGGGGAGCGGATACGCCATGGGCACGGGTTCAGGCTCGCTGCGCCGACCAGCGGTTGGAAGGTGGCTGGGGTAAGTTGGGATAATAAGCACTGCGGCGGGGGTGGAGACGGTCAAAGCAAGATGGTCTTCAGGCACAACAGCGCGTTAAGGGTCATTGTAGCCGCCTTATTTGCGCCGTTCATTAAGGAGTGCAGGTGCCGTAGAGCCGGTATTGCCATCCGGAAGCGGTGGCACTCATTGCCCCGCGTTTCTCCTGCTCCTCTGGATGGCGAGCTGCCTGGGGCTGATGTATGTGTATGGGGGTTGCGAAATGTCCTGGTGCTGCTGGGAAACGCGGCGGTGGTGCAGCTTTGGCGTCAGATGGCGCTCCGCTCGCTTTCCGCTACCTCGATGGCTGCCCACGATGACTGATCTGCACTGCAGTATCGTAGCAACCCCCGGTTGCTTATTGGAGCAAGCCACGCCAACACCTGACGGATATGCACCGCCGCTGACCTGCACAAACCCCCTGCCCCGTGCCTTCCCTTGGCTGTGTCCTCGACGCCGCAGCCACACCCCTTCCGTCCTCCCTGCCTCATCAGTACGGCACTGGACGAGCCCATCGAGGCGGGAGCTCCGGCGGCCGTCCTGCAGACTGCCGCCGGTGACGGCGCGTGACGGCCCCGCCGCCGCTGTGCGACCGCCGCTCGCTCTCGCTCGCCGCCGCCAAGTCCAAGACACGGAGGCCGCCGGCGGCGTCGTCAACATCATCACCGTCACCGGCACTGCCGTCGCCTCATGGCCGTCACATGCTCGCCGTCACCGGTACTGCCGTCGCCTCATGGCAGTCACCTTCTCGCCGTCACCGGCACTGCCGTCGCCCCATGGCCGTAACCTTCTCGCCGTCACCGGTACTGCCGTCGCCTCCTCGCCGTCAACCTCCTCGCAGTCACCGGCACTGCCGTCACTCTTCACCGTCGACTCCTCACCGTCACCTGCACTGCCGTCAACTCCTCGCCGTCAACCTACTCGCCGTCACCTGCCCTGCCGTCGCCTTCTCGCCGTCACCTGCACGGCCGTCACCGGCACTGCCGTCGCCTCCTGGCCGTCACCTGCACTGCCGTCACCTCCTCGACGTCGCCTTCTCGCCGTCACCTGCACTGCCGTCACTTTTCGCCGTCACCTCCTCGCCGTCACCTGCACTGCCGTCGCCCCATGGCCGTCACCTTCTCGCCGTCACCGGTACTGCCGTCGCCTCCTCGCCGTCGCCTCCTCGCCGTCACCGGCACTGCCGTCACTCTTCACCGTCGACTCCTCACCGTCACCTGCACTGCCGTCACCTCCTCGCCGTCGCCTCCTCGCCGTCACCTCCTCGCCGTCACCTGCACTGCCGTCAACTCCTCGCCGTCAACCTCCTCGCCGTCACCTCCTCGCCGTCACCTGCACTGCCGTCACCTCCTCGCCGTCGCAAACACTGCCGTCACCTCCTCGCCGTCAACCTCCTCGCCGTCACCAGCACTGCCGTCGCCTCCTCGCCGTCACCTGCACTGCCGTCACCTCCTCGCCGTCACCGGCACTGCCGTCGCCTCATGGTTGTCACCCTCTCGCCGTCACCGGCACTGCCGTCGCCTCCTCGCCGTCGCTTCCTCGCCGTCACCGGTACTGCCGTCGCCTCCTCGCCGTCAACTTCCTCGCCGTCACCTGCACTGCCGTCACCTCCTCGCCGTCAACCTCCTCGCCGTCACCTCCTCGCCGTCACCTGCACTGCCGTCACCTCCTCGCCGTAGCCTGCACTTCCGTCACCTCCTCGCCGTCACCGGCACTGCCGTCGCCTCCTGGCCGTCCCCTGCACTGCCGTCACCTCCTCGCCGTCGCCTGCACTGCCGTCACCTCCTCGCCGTCACCGGCACTGCCGTCGCCTCAGCGCCGTCACCTTCTCCGGCACTGCCGTCGCCTCCTCGCCGTCGCCTCCTCGCCGTCACCGGTACTGCCGTCGCCTCCTCGCCGTCAACCTCCTCGCCGTCACCAGCACTGCCGTCGCCTCCTCGCCGTCAAATTCCTCGCCGTCACCAGCACTGCCGTCACCTCCTCGCCGTCGCCTGCACTTCCGTCACCTCCTCGCCGTCACCGGCACTGCCGTCGCCTCCTGGCCGTCACCTGCACTGCCGTCACCTCCTCGCCGTCGCCTGCACTGCCGTCACCTCCTCGCCGTCACCGGCACTGCCGTCGCCTCATGGCCGTCACCTTCTCGCCGTCACCGGCACTGCCGTCGCCTCCTCGCCGTCACCGGTACTGCCGTCGCCTCCTCGCCGTCCGCCTCCTCGCCGTCACCGGTACTGCCGTCGCCTCCGCGCCGTCAACCTCCTCGCCGTCACCAGCACTGCCGTCGCCTCCTCGCCGTCGCCTCTTCGCCGTCACCTGCACTGCCGTCACCTCCTCGCCGTCGCCTCCTCGCCGTCACCTCCTCGCCGTCACGCTCGCTGTCCAAGACATTTGCAGGCCCACGCCGCATCCCCCGGCATAAGCCCCTCGCCGCCAGGTACGCACGTCATATGCAATGACCCCAATTCGTACTAGATCCGGAGCGGGGGGCTCGCGTAACCGCCGCGGCCCTTACTCCGTCCAACACCGATGCGACCCGCGGGCGGGGCGGATGGCGCACGTCAGCGGGGTTACGGCGACCGTGGCGGTTGACGGGTACGGTAGGTCGGTTAGTGCGTGTGTCGGCACAGAGTGTGACAGCGTGGCGCGTGTTTGGGGGAACATAGATGTCCCCTGGGGCTCCCAGCCGGCAGGGCTGGAGGGTTTGTGGCGGGCTGGCGACTGGGGTCCACGTCTGGGCCCTGGTCACGTGTGCGGTATCGAGGGCGGCTGTTTGCAGCGGCAGGGGGACTGCTGCGGGGTGAGGAGAGTGGGTAGGAAACGCCATTGTTCAGCACAGGAGCCTGCCCCGCTGGATGAATGGGGGGGAAGGGGGGTGCGGGTTCGGCACTGGAATGAACGACTTGACAAATGGCAGCCTGCAGACCGAAAAAGCAGACCGCAAGTGCCGACCCGCACCCTTCGTGTTTCTGAACACCCCCCCATTGATGTAGCGGCATAGGGGACTGAGGGGTTACGAACGACGAGGAAATGCCCAATAAACCCTTTTGGGTTCGGGGTGGGTATATAATGCCGGCTGGCACAGGCAGACGGTGCAGCATGTGCGCGCCAAAGCCTCGGGGAAGTGAGCCTCTAACGGCCCCCACCAGACCGAAGAAATCCTCTAAATTGGGGGTGTCTAACCGAATTGGGGAGGGGCACCATCCGGCTGGGGCTGAGGGGTTATGAATGAGACTTGAAATGCCCAATAAACCCTTTTGGGTTCGGGGTGGGTATATTATGCCGGCTGGCAGAGGCGGACGGTGCAGCATGTGCGCGCCAAAGCCTCGGGGAGGTGGGCTTTTAAGCCCCCCCACCAGACCGAAGAATGTGGAGGCCAGTCGGATGGTGGGCAGATCCTGTGCTGAACGATGGGGTTTCCTTGACGCTCTCCTCCCCTGCGGTTGACTCCCCGCTGTAGCACATGGCGCCCTCCCGTGCATGTGTCCAGGTCCTGGGGGTTGGGCACCGGCTGTCAGCTTGCTGCATGCTTTCTAGCGTTGTCCGGGTGGGGGGCTCGGGAGGCATTTGTGTTTCCCCTAGGCGTGCTGTGCTAGTCGTCGCAGGCTGTGTCGCGGCATTCACGTACCGCCTGCTGTACACTGAAACCGCTTCGGGTGCCGTACCTCTGTTGCCGAGGCGTGGTGATGGCGGGATGCAGGGGGGTTGGCTCAAGTGCTGGGTGGAGTGTGGTCGTCTCCTATTTCCCCCTGACCCCTCAATCTTGTCCTTGACCCCGTGTTGGATGCCCCCCTTCCCTGCCCTGGCCCCCACGCGAGGAGCTCACGCATGGTTACACGAGGAGACCGCGGTTGGACCTCCGCTGTGGTTTTACGGCAGCAGGGCGGAGATGGCGGCGACGGCGAACGCGCCGCCGTCGCCGGAGCCGCCCAGCCCCTCGCCGCCGTCGCCGCCGGAGGCCGGAGGCCGGCGGCTGCTGTGGCAGGGTGCGAGGAGGGAACCCTGCTGTGGCCATGAGGCCGAAGGGGAGCGGATACGCCATGGGCACGGGTTCAGGCTCGCTGCGCCGACCAGCGGTTGGAAGGTGGCTGGGGTAAGTTGGGATAATAAGCACTGCGGCGGGGGTGGAGACGGTCAGAGCAAGCTGGTCTTCAGGCACCACACCGCGTTAAGGGTCATTGTAGCCGCCTTATTTGCGCCGTTCATTAAGGAGTGCAGGTGCCGTAGAGCCGGTATTGCCGTCCGGAAGCGGTGGCACTCATTGCCCCGCGTTTCTCCTGCTCCTCTGGATGGCGAGCTGCCTGGGGCTGATGTATGTGTGTGGGGGTTGCGAAATGTCCTGGTGCTGCTGGGAAACGCGGCGGTGGTGCAGCTTTGGCGTCAGATGGCGCTCCGCTCGCTTTCCGCTACCTCGATGGCTGCCCACGATGACTGATCTGCACTGCAGTATCGTAGCAACCCCCGGTTGCTTATTGGAGCAAGCCACGCCAACACCTGACGGATATGCACCGCCGCTGACCTGCACGAACCCCCCGCCCCGTGCCTTCCCTTGGCTGTGTCCTCGACGCCGCAGCCACACCCCTTCCGTCCTCCCTGCCTCATCGGTACGGCACTGGACGAGCCCATCGAGGCGGGAGCCCCGGCGGCCGTCCTGCAGACTGCCGCCGGTGATGGCGCGTGACGGCCCCGCCGCCGCTGTACGACCGCCGCTCGCTCTCGCTCGCCGCCGCCAAGTCCAAGACACGGAGGCCGCCGGCGGCGTCGTCAACATCATCACCGTCACCGGCACTGCCGTCGCCTCATGGCCGTCACCTTCTCGCCGTCACCTGCACTGCCGTCACCTCCTCGCCGTCAACCTCCTCACCGTCACAAGACACGGCGGCCGCCGGCGGCGTCGTCATCATCATCATCACCGTCATCATCATCATCATCATCATCATCATCATCATCATCATCATCATCATCATCACCACCGTCACCGTCATCGTCGTCATCATCATCGTCATCACCACCGTCACCGTCATCGTCGTCATCATCATCGTCATCACCACCGTCACCGTCATCGTCATCATCATCATCATCGTCATCATCATGAGGTGGATGCTGGCCTCTGTGCGATGCAGCTGGCCGTGCACCGCCGCCCGCGAGCAAGGTGCTGGTCACCGGCGTCAGTGCGTCCGCCTTCCAGGTGGGCAGCTGGTGCCAGCCTGCCTTGAATGCGTGCAGCCGGGTGGGAGGAGACCCCCGTGAGTACCCTCTGGCCGGAACTACCCCGGAGTCATGCGCAACCTGCGCGCCAAGAAGCTGGGTCCGAAACCCTCCCGAAATCAATTCTTGCCTAAAGAGCTCCGGGAAATAAGAGAAACGTTATCAAAGCTGGCGTACACGCACGTGGCATGCACGTCCGATGACGTCAGGATCCTTCCCATGTTCACTGCACCCATCCGCACCACCCAGACGGCCGCAGCCAAGCAAACGTCATGCATCCCAGTCCGGAAGCTTCAAGGTGGCCAATTCGAGTATACGCTTACATGCACGTGAAAGGGCGGATTCCGTCGTCATCACCGGCAAAGGCAGCGTTCAACAACCCGCCTGCACCAACTCCCCGCCCCCAGCACATACGTTTGTTAACCCGCGTCACGCATTGTTGACAACATGCCGCTGCAGCCCGCCCCCATCCGCCAAGGCGATTATGTAACGCCCTTAGAGCGCCTCGTAATGCTGAACGAGCCCCCCCTCGCTACCATGGTTCCCACCTCCCTGCGGAGAATTGTCGGACCCCCCCCTCACGCTGCTCTTGCCCGCTGCCAACCTCCTGCGCGTCGGAGGTGAGGGGCCCCACATTGCAGCGCTACGGCCGAAGGCCTGCACCAGAAGAGCAGATGCGCAAAAAAGACCCTGATCATGCACACGTGCCCGGTCTTCGGAGTTCACGTGCAGCCGCTGCTGACTGCAGAGGCTGTCCCGCCTGGCGTCGCCAAGCCCCAGTTGCAACGTCGTCGTAAGCAGCGCTTGCTCCTGGCTGCGCATCCCACTGCCATGTCAGGTACGAATGGCACACACAGCACCGGCGTAAGGTTCGCACCTCCACATCTCTTCTTGTGCCGTTGCAGCAGCTGGCCCAGCGCTGTCACGAACGCTCTCGCTTCGCCCGGGTCACGAAGAGACAGGCGCGTGAGGCGCGTCCCACGGTCTGGGCGGACAAGCATACCGCAGGCCGCAGAACCCGCTCCGGATCGGACATGTACCCGACGCAGAGCGCCGCATGGCGGACAGAAGTGGGTCTGCAGGGAGAGGCGCCAGCAGACAAAACTTGGTGGCACAAAAGGGGTCGGTATGAATAACAAAAAACAACAAGAGTAGAAATTGGGGCTGCCGGGCGCGGCTCGCAGGCTAGGTAGCTGAAAGAGACGGCACGGGGTAGGGTCCGACCGGGGACAGCAGCCCGTGCTTTGGGCCGCCGCCATGCACCGCAGGAGGCCCCTGAAGGCCACAGCGTTGGCCAGGAAACGCAGGCACGGATTAGCACACGGGTCGCACCGCCAGAACTCGTCCAGGTAGCACAAAAGTGACACGCCTATCAACGGCCAGCGTACTTCTCATGATAGCTATCCCTCCACGTCGGTCAGTCAGCATGGGTCCTGGGTGGCGATGCTGATTTGGCCGATTCTCCATCCCGGTGTTTCCTCCGGCCCACGGACCAGGAGGCCCAAGCGACCAGGACCAGAAGTGCTCCGACACGGACTTCAGGCTGAAGCCGAATGAGCATTCCAGTTGTGTGAAAGGCAATGAAGCCAATGCAGCACAGCAAAACGGCGAAGACGCGTTGCGGCCCCGGCGTACCGGTACCGGCCCGCCTTAGCAGCAGTCCGATAGCGCCAACAGCAAGAAAAAAAGTGGATAGTACTGTCTGTGCGTTGCCGTATGGTGCACTATCAGAACGTATGCAAAGCAGCGTGCCGGCACTTAGACTCAGCCAGGCCAAAATGAGGTACGCGTCGGAAGAGCGAGGTCCTGGGTCCGGCGGCTCTAGGTTCAGCAGCAAGCCCATGTTGTGTCAGTGATTGTGTAAACACCAAAAAAGCACACACCACCGAGGTAAGGGGCTATCGCCTTGCTTCAAGTGGCCCTCGAACGACAACTGTGATCATCCGTCTTACTGCACAAAGTTGTTTATAGAACGAGCTACAATGAAATGCTGGAGGATAATTAGAGGATTGAGGTCCATGGCATGCTATGCGTAAACCTCAGAAACGACCAACCGCAGAACCAAAACTGAAGGTTTTCTGAGTGAAACGAAGAAAACCAAGGTTTTCTGTGTATTTGCCGAGAGCGTTCTCGGCTGTTCGTTGGCGGTACGGCCTGGCCGTACCGGTGAGAGCGAAGTGCAAGTCGCGCTGAGCGCGACGGAAAGAGCAATTTCGCGAGTTCATTTAGTCAGTACTGACAGGTTTCCGCTGCGTCTTCTGCCCATTACACCGCCCCGCGGCAGATAGCGCAGTCGGTTACCAGGCTCGCCTCCTCCCACGGAAGCAAGCATACTCTTCTGCTCGCAGGTACCCGACTCCATCCCCGTCTTCAAGCGGTAAGGCAACTACTCATGAAAACCAGAACCGGACTTGCCCAGTTGGCGGGAGGAGACTTTTCGTCATCTGCTCGCAGACAATAATGCTGTGCAACCTATTCACGGTAGCTTGCTGTAGGTGTGCTACATCCCAGAGCGAAATGAACGGCCGGCCAACAGCTTGATGGTGTAGAATGGCTTGGCAAGGTGTTCGCAGCACCACCTGTGTGGGAGAGCAACACGATAAGACGGATAGTCGACAGCGTGCATGGTGCGGGCGCTGGGTTTGCGGTTGTCAACGCGGTCGCGCCTGCGTCGGGACCATCTGCGGCGCAACTTCACGCACCTGCAGCGGGGCATGCACGCAACGCCGAGTTAAAGTTTTCAGGTTGTGGTCCACTTCACCAGGGCCAGGACAGCACAAGCGCGCACCGAGACCTTCAGCCTCCGCGCTCGATGCACATGGCTCCTCAGCAACCCCAAGGACCAACACCGCAGGCCGTTCCATGGCCGCAAACAGCCCGTGAGCAGCCCCAACTCTCCGGACCACAGCATGCCTCTGCGAAAAAAGCCCTGCATCCGCGATATGAGGCAAGTGTACCACCAGACGGTCGCGACGGGTGGCAGTCGGATCCCATCGATGTCGCGGGCCAGCGCCCGCCGGTGATCGGCTCTGAGCGGATGCAACAGCCGCACCGCTATACGCACGCGGAGTTGCACGTTTGGCCGCAGACTTCTGCCGCCGCTGCCGCAGACTCGGTGTGCGAGCAGCTGCCGGGGATGCCGGCCCCTGCCGCCCTCCCGTCGAAGCGACAGCGCCACGGCGTGGCCCCGGCACTGTCCCCCGAACCCCAGGGCTGGGCTTCGTGGAACGGCGGGCCGGGCTTCGCTTTACCGGCTAATCCGCGTGGCGCTTGCTCGGCGCCGATGTCGCTTCAGTCCCCGCCACTACCCGGGCCTTTGGGCGCTACCGACCAGGCGAGCCTCAACACCGCGTGGATGCCGGAGGTGGGGGCCCCAGCGCGGCGGATGTTGGCTCAGCAACGCCCGCCGCCGCCGCCGCACCATCAGCAGCAGCACCACCAGGATGCGGGGGGATCACACACGCCCGACCCACATCGCTGCAGCGCCGCTGGTGCAGGAGGGCATGAGGGCAGCTATACCACCGACGCCTCCGGGTTCGGTGCAGCGCGTCATATTAGCAGCAACGGCGGTGGCGACGCCGGAAGATCCAAGATGATGGGTAATTCATTGGGGCCCACATCGCAGCTCCATGCCCGCACGGGCCCTGCGTGTCCTGATCATGAACGGCGCGACCGGGGTAACGGCATTGGTTTCGCCGGCGTCGGTGCAGCTGGCGGCGGCGTAGTGTCGCCGCCAAACGCTGCCGGTGCGGGTCAGTGTGCACGGCGACGGGAAGATTGCCTTCCTTCAGCCGGGGGTTGCGACCCTGGCGCCGTGCCGCGGAGCGCACAGGAGAGCGCGTGCCGGCCGTGCCAGCCGATGCGGCAGGGCCCCCCGGTGGCCGCTGCGGTGACACTGATGGGCCAGCGTGGAGGGTGTCAGCAGCAGCCGCAGCCGCGCGGTGCTGACCCCGGTGAAGAGCTGATGGACCAACCGCTAGCACGGCGGCGACGGGCTCAGGCGGGCATGAAGGTCCCTGCGAACGCAGCTGTGTGGGGCAGTGACGTGGGCGGCAGAAGCGCAGCCGGAGGCGGAGGCGGCAACGTGTGGACGCAGTTCGCCCCAGAGGAAGCGCCGGCAGGCTGTGATGGCGGCACGAGAGCTCCCTGGGCGCGGGAAGCCGGAGGCGGTCCGAAACGATCACACGGGGCGTTGCAGCCGCCGCAGGAGGGCGGCGGCGGCGGCGGCGGCGGCGGCGAGGACGCAGGTGACGGCGAGCCGGATGGCGGCGATCTGACGCTCATGCAGCGCCTGATGCACAAGCGCATGCGAGCTGGACTGAGCGGCAGAGGCGCCTCCCTGGAGCATGCCCAGCAGCAGCTACAGCCGGGACACCAGCTACAGCTACAGCGACAACAATATTCCTCCAGATCTCAGCCGGCCGTACAAAATCGCACGCCCTTGCAGGAGCAGCAACAGCAACATCAGCAGACAGCGCCGTGCAGCGTGACCCGCGGCCCGTCGGTCCGAGCCACTGCGGTCATTCAGCCCAAGCAGCCGCTGCAGCCAATACCCGTGCCCAACCCGCCGATCCAGGCCCCTGGGCATGAGGGCACCCCCTGCTGCAGCGTCAAGAAGGGCCCCTTCCGGCTGCACCCGCAGCCATCGCCTCCGCCTTCCCTGCCCCTGACGGATACTCCAAACGCGCGCCATCACGGCCAGCAGCAGCAGCCCCCGCCCCACCAGGTCCAGGAGCAGCAGCAGCGGCGCCCACCGGGCCCGCTGCAACCTCCCGGACCGCGCACCCACAGTGCCCTCTACCAGCAGCGGCACCCACACCCCCCGCAGCCCTTTCCACACGAGCAACAGCACCACCAGCAGCAGCAGCAGCAGCCGCAGCAGCCCGGGGCCCGCGACCCACAGCCGGCCGCCAGCCCGTCGGCTTGGAGCACGCCTTCCCCAGCACCTCGGGGTGGCTGCGGCAGTGCCGCCAGGGCGCAGCAGGCCGAGGCCAACTGCCGGCAGCTGCGTCGAGCCCGAGGCCAACTGACGGGCGCCGGCGTAGGCGCCACGACTCCGGCAGGCCCTGGGCGATCTGGCCCCTCGGCAGCTTCGGGCTGCTCACCTGCTGCCATTTCCCCTGCTGCCGCTGCTGCTAATCCAGCGGCTGCGGTGCTACTGCGCGACACGGACGAGTGTGGGGCGGGCGACTGCGGTGGGCGGCGGTGGCCTTGGCTGGCCGAGGAGCGGCGCGACGCGGAGGGCAGGCCGCCGGGTGAGCAAAGTAGGGGGCGGGGCCTACACCGATTTGAAGGGACATCATCATCAACTGCCCCGCAGGGAACATAACCCTCACGTCACACACGTTTCGGTGTGCTAATTGCGACCTGGTGCCCACCCGAACGCCAGCCTGCGTCGCCACTCTGTCACTCCGGGCCCTCACCTCAGACATACCCCACTAGCGCCCACTCCGCGCCCTCACCTCAGACATACCCCCGTTCTCCCTCGCCTCCTCCCTCAGGCCACCCCCACCACGACCCCAGCACGCTGCTGGTTCCCCCCTCGGCGCTCCAGTCCATGACGTCATTCTGCAGGCAGTTCTGGTCGGTCAAGTGCCGGGCAATGGACCTGGTGCTGGTGAGGAGGAGATGGAGGGAGGGCAGGAGGGGGGGCCGGGAGTGGCGGCACGAGCTGTGCCTGTACCTGTACCTGGGGGTCGGGTCTCCGGGTCCGTGAGCCATTGGCGAGGAAGGGAGTGCGGGGCAAGGTGGTCGGGGGCGATGTTCGTCTCGCAGGCAGGCGGGCGGGCAGACATACATACAGACAGATGGCGGTGAAATCTCCCTGTCCTGCGGGAGCAGCCTGCCTTGGGCCGCCAGCACGTGGTGGTATGGCCCCTTTCCTGCCCCGCCTCCTCCCACCCCGCGCCCCTCTCTCCCACCCCGCCTCCTCCCTCCCCGCGCCCACCCAGTTCGTCCGCCATGGCTCCTTCTACAACCTGTTCGACCTGGATGCGGATGTGGGGCTGAGGGTGGGGCTCAACATCTCGGGGCGACGAGACGCAAACATGTGGAAGGTGCGGTACCACCCCACCCCACCCCGCGTAGGGGGGCTGCGTCGGGGTCGGGGCGGAAGCCGTCAGGACCTGGAGAGGAGGGCACCCCCGGGGTCGGGTCGAGTCGGGTCGTGTGTGGGTCGTAGGCGCATAAACTCGGAAAGAGGGAAGGCGGGCGGGTGGGCGGGCCCGGCCCTGACACGCACCGCCTTATAAAGATAAATGCCTCTCCCGCCGGCGCTCACCTCGGCCACCCCGGCCCCGGTTCTCTTCGGAAGATGCCTCGCCGATGCTCAGTCCTCTGCGGCATCTGCCTCCCCACCTGCTGCACCGCCCATTGGGTGACCTGCCCTCCATGCAAGCACTGGGTAATGCAGTACCGGTATGAGGGCAACACGGCCTGGACTCCTTTGCTTCGTCTTCACTTGGTCTTCTCCTATCTGCCACCGACCCACCCAGCTGTCCGGGTTTCCTCGCCAACTCATCGCCTCACGATGCGCCATCGCCCCCCCCACCGCCACCCCCGCAGGTGGGCTGCACCCGCGACGCCTTCCCCTCCTGGGCCACCAAGGTGCTGGCTCTGGGCTATAGCGTGGGGCGAGTGGAGGAGATACGGGGAGGGGCTGGAGGCGATTGTGGGGGTCGCAGGGCTGGCGGGGGTCTGCTGGTGCGGCGGCTGGTGCGCATCTACACGCCCGGTACAGCGGTGGACACGTACTTCCAGGTGGGTGGGGGGGGGTGGAGTGGATGTGAGAGGTGGGCGGGGGAGGGGCAGGTGCGGGGGAGGGGAAGCACGGTGCGGCCGTTGTTGCAGCTGAGTCCCGTGTGCGCGGAGGAGGGAGGGGTTTAAGTGGGCGGGGAGGATGTACAGCGCGAGCAGGCAAGGGCGCGGGCGGTGGCTACGGCGGTGGCGGCTTTTAACGCGTGGGCCAGGGCCGCATACCGTTGCTTGGATGTTGCGCCGCCCTGCTCACTCTTCTCCACGCTTCTGCTAGGGGGCGGCGAGGGGCGACGGCGCCCGGCGGGTTGCATCCCTTCCTCTGGCCCCTTACTTGTTCTGCTCGGGCCACATGACCTGTTGGCTTCCCGCCCTGCAGCACCCCTGTCTCTGCCCCACCCGCTCACCCGCCCGCCCGCTGTCTCCAACACGCGCGCGACCCATCGCGTGTGCACCCGCTGGGCAGACGTTCACCGTGATCGTCACCGTGACCCCATGCCCCTCCCCCATGCCCCTGGCCCCTTCCCCTGCAACACCTCCTCCAGAGCCGCAACCCTCCGCCCACCTTGGCCCACACCCTCTCCTCCCTGCTCTGCTTCACCGCCCCCCGGCCCCCCGTTCCCAATTATTCCCCAACACGACCCTCCCATCCCTCCCATCCCTCCCATCCCTCCCATCCCTCCCATCCCTCCCATCCCTCCCATCCCTCCCATCCCTCCCATCCCTCCCATCCCTCCCATCCCTCCCATCCCTCCCATCCCTCCCATCCCTCCCATCCCTCCCATCCCTCCCATCCCTCCCATCCCTCCCATCCCTCCCATCCCTCCCATCCCTCCCATCCCTCCCATCCCTCCCATCCCTCCCATCCCTCCCATCCCTCCCATCCCTCCCATCCCTCCCATCCCTCCCATCCCTCCCATCCCTCCCATCCCTCCCATCAGGATGACCCCTCCCTGGACAGCCGCGCCTTCGTGTCGCTCGTGGAGGCCCCCGGGGGGCGGCTGGGGGCGTGTGTGGTGGACTGCTCTCTGGGCAGGTGGGCGGTGGAGCAGATGGACGACACACCGGGACGAACAGCGCTGGCGACCCTGCTGCTCAGGTGGGTCTGAGAATTGGGGGGGGGGGGCGGAGGTGGCGTTGCCGGGGAGGGGGTTGTGCGCTGGCACGAGGGGTGCCGCGGTGACATGGGGCCTCACACCCCCATCGGGACTCGGGATCTGGGCCGTGCGTGGGAGCCGACCTCGGTGGAATCACTGGCACAGCCAGTGAAGGTCGGGGTATGCGGTGCGGCGGAGCGCGGCCTCACACGCGTGGCTTCACATGCAGGGCCCTCTGGTGTCCGGACTCCGGAGTGGGCCGGCGCTGCGATCCAGGGGGCGGGGGGGTGAGGGGGGCAGCGACCGGCCTGCTGAGTGCTGACCCAGCCGGCGCTCCTGGCCCCGCACCCGGACTTGGCGACCCCGCCTGGGAGTCGGCAGCCAGTCTTGACATGAGTGCCCCCACTCGAGCAGAGTGCGCCCGCTCGCGAATGACGACCACCGCTGCCGTGTCGCATGAGCACCACCCGCCCGTACATCCATCCATCCGTCATCAACCCCTCTCTTCCAGCCCTCACCTCCACCTGCGTCCTGCCTCCTGCCTTCACACCCGCCAAGTCCATCCTCCCTTCTCCCTCCCGCACCCCTCCCTGCTCAGGTACAAGCCCAGCGAGGTGGTGACCGCCCGCGGCAGCCTCTCCCCCGCCACCGCCGCCGTCATCACCCGATTCGCGGGCCTGCTGGCGGGGGGTGGAGCCGCAGCGACCTCCGCCGCCGCAGCGCCCATCAAACTCGTGCCGCTGACCGACGGAGCTGCCGGGCTGGAGCCGGGGGCGGGGGCGGGGGCGGGTGGGGGCCGACGGGCCGGCTTCCAGGTGAGCACCCACATCGCTGGGCCCGCCCCCGCTCCCGCCGCCAATGGAGCCACCCACGACTTGGGCCACCAGCAGTGGGGCCGCGACGGTCCCAGCAGCCCAGGCAGCGCCGCCCCGGACGCCGCCGCCTTCATAACGGAGGCCCTGGCTGCGGCGGCGGCTGCGGAGGGTGGCCGGGGCGCTGCTTCTGCTGCTGCTGCACATCATGCAGGGGGTCCAGGCCAGCAGGGTGCGGGTGCGGCGGCTGTGTCGTGTGCGCTGCTGGCTGCTGCTGGCGGTCGGGCGGTGGTGCTCCAGGCGGCTGCGGTGGCGGTGGCCCACTTGCGGCGCTGCCGGGTGCTGCGTGAGGTGGCGAGCGGGGCCAGGGTGGAGGCGATGCAGCTGGGAGGCGGAGGGGGGACGGACGGCGTGACAGCAGGTGAGGGTGGGGATGGGACGCGGGGGAGCGGGGGGGGGAGCGGGAGTGGGAGCGAGCGACACAGTTAAGAGCGGTGCCGAGCACTCGGTCGCGGCGTTCGTTTGTGTGGCTTGTGTGGGGGCACGGTCTCGCGTGTTCTGACCACCGCGTTTGACCCATGAGAAGTGCGGAGCCTCCCACTGCGGCCCCGACCTGCCTTGGTCTGCCCTGACCTGCCTTGGTCTGCCCCGGTGCACCCGCGCAGCCCCACCCCCCCCCCCCGATCAGCTCCGCCTGCTCGGCTCCGACTACCTCCCACTACCTCCCACTACCTCCCACTGCCGCCAACATTTCGACCGACTTCGTCTTCGTCCACCTTGGTCGTGGTCCATCCACCGCCGCCCCCTCTCCCGCTTTGTGTTTTCCTCTGTCCGTCCCCATTTCCTTTCCTGTCAGGTGGCCTCTGCCGGCACCTCATTCTTGACGACCGGGCGCTTCTGACTCTGGAGGTGGTGGAGGGGGGCCTGGCGGGGGCGGGGGCGGGGGCGGAGGGAGGGGCGGAGGGGTCGCTGCTGCAGCTGCTGGACAGAACTGCGTCGGCGCCCGGGAGACGCCGCGTGAGGGAGTGGCTGTGCAGGTAGGGAGGGGTGCGAGGGGAGGGGAGGGGCCGGGCGGCATGGAGGGCCCACAGCCCGTTAAAGCGCTCATGGAGGGACGTTCCGCGGCCACCCGGCAGCCTGGCTGCCCCCCTGAACCCCCCCTTTCGCTCCCAACGATGCTTTATACACCATTGGCCCTCTCCTTTCCTGGCTTCTAAATCCGCATACCGGCACCACTCGTCACCCACCTCCGCGCCTCGAGTCCACGGCCCTCCCGGTTCGACCGCACGGTTCCAGATCCGGTCCCGCTCCACTTCTGTGCGCTTGATATCTCTTTCCCCCTGCCCCTCCCGCCCCCCGCCTCTCCCCCCTGCCCCCCATTACCCTTTCTTCCGCACCCCTCCCCCTCCCCTATCCCCCCTCCTCAGGCCGTTGTGCCACTCCTCCGACATCGAGGAGCGCCTGGCAGTGGTTGAGGCCCTCATGCGCTGTCCCGGTGCGGGGGTTGACCTGCAGGGGGCACTGGGGGGACTGCCCGACTGCGAGAAGCTGCTGCCCAGGACCGCGCAGCTCTTCGACTCGGTGGGTGGGTGGGGGTGGGGGGGGGCATGTCAAAAACGGGCGTGGACCAGACCAGTTTTAGGCCGTCTGGAGCCGTGGGGCCCCACTCAAGCGCTCGCGCGAGCGTTGTGGCACCTGGCCGACCTGCCTCACTCTTGCGCCCCACCGTCCACCTTCGAGGGCTTGCGAGGGCTCGCTGCTTTGGCTGCAGCGGCTGATCGGCTGTAGGGGCTGCAGGGGCTGTAGGGACTGACTGGGTTGCGGTTGGAACACACGGGTGGGTGAGCAGGGGGTTTGCCGGTGCGCAGGGTCGGGTGGGGTGGGGTCGGGTGGGGTCGGGTGGGGTGGGGTGCGCGGCCAGCTGCCTCCTCCTGGGCTGCATGCCGGGAAGCTCTGCTCCTCCGCTGCATCGTCGGTGGCTGGCAGCTGCGGATCCAACATTGCCAATCGCTGCTCATGGCCGCGTTGACTTGACGTGTGGCCCTGTCCTTGGCATCGGCCGGGCTGCCCCTCCCCCCGCTTCTGGGTTTGGTTTATGTCGGGTGTGTTTGGTGTGGCTGGCTGCAGGTGGGCTGCGGCGCAACGAGCAGCCGAGCAGCGGGCAACTCAGGCGGTGTCCAGCCGGGTGGCGACCTGGGTGGTGGCGGTGGCGGTGATGACGACCCGTGCGATGCTGCCTGGGCGGTATCCACGCGGCGCAGTCGCTGCTTGGCGGCCCATCAGCTGGTGACGGGGCTGATGGGCATGTGCGGGGCGGCGGGGGAGCTACGGCAGCGACTAGAGGTGGGTGCAGGGCTGCCTGGCTGGCTGGCTTGCTGCCTGGCTGGCTGGCTGGTTTCAGGGGTCGCTGACGGGGGATGGGTGGGAGCGGAGGGACGTGCCTTCGGACGGGGGCTGGATGGTGGGTCCAAGTACCGGATCCGGGGGCAGGCGGTGGACGTGTGGGAGCGGAACGGATGCGTTGTGTACTGCAGCGATGTGAGGGCTGGGGCTGGGGCGGCGGAGTGAGCCGAGGGGAGATGGGGAGGACGGTCGCCGTTTGTAGTTGGGCGGTGTGAAGCCATGGCGGCTTGGGGAGGGGGTGTGGGCCAACGGGTGCGGGTCACCATGACTGTGCCGCTCGTTGTGGACCGCACCCTCTCTCACCCCCACGTCACCGTCGCACTGTCAACTGCGGCGGTTACCGACCGGCTGAGTCATCACCGTCGTCAGCGCCTTGGCCTCTTCTCCTGCTGGGTGAGGGACTGAGGGTTCAGATACGCTATGGCTGTGCACCCATCGCTCCCAGGTACACAGCGCGATGGCGCCCCGCTGGCCCGCGAGCCGCCCTCCCTCCCTCCCCACACAGGCCCCCCCTGCTTCCCTGCCGCGCCACTCCCTCCCTGTACCCCCGTCCCGCAGTCGGAGCTCGGCCCCGCGGTGTCCTGCCTGCCGCCCGTCCGTCGGGCGGTGGTGGCTGCCGCCAAATCCATTCCTGCTCTGCGGCTGCTGGGCGCCTGGTTCGGCAGTGAGCCGGGGGAGCTGACGGGGGAGGACAACGACGACTTTCTCAGGCCCCAACAGGGTACGTCAGTACTGTCAGTTCTGTCAGTCAGTCGGTCGGTCAGGCAGGCAGGCGGGCAGGCATTACCGTGCCGTTGCGTATCGCACCGTTGCGTAGGAGGGCAGGCAGGCAGACAGCGGAAGTCTCGAGATGGGCGATTGTCAGCCTTTGGGCGGCGGGAGGGAGGGGGAAGGGGGGGGATGTTGCAAAGCGGACAAGTGCCGGTGTCGTACAGCTAGGGAAGCCAGGGCGAGTGGTCCCACGAGTGGAACCACGCATACCGTAGCGGTACAGTGCGAGAGGGGGTTCCGTTCAGGAGGGGCGCTGTCCGCCCCTCCGAACCACTCAGGTGTGCACTCGGGCTACGACCAGGCTTCTGCCGCGGTGGCGGGTCTGTGGGGGCAGTGGGACCGGGTGGTGCAGGAGGAGCGGCGGAGGCTGGTGGCCGCGGGTGCGCCGCCGCAGCTGGTGGCGGCGGGCGGGGAGGCGGTGGACGAGGCGGCGGCGGCGCTGCAGTGGCCGGAGCGGCTGGCGGGCTGGCTGCAGAGGCTGGTGCGGAGGGGGACGGGGTGTGTGCAGTGGCAGTCGGCCTTCCTCAATGGCAGGCAGCTGCAACTCCCACTTCGCAAGGAGTGCTCTGTGCCGCCTGTGGCTTCGCTCCCATGTTTCCACCGCCCCAGAGCCATGCTACGTGGGGTCATGATGCGGCCCCACCGGTACACGGCCCTGCGTTGTGTTTCGAGACCCACCGGTACTGCAGTGCACGGGATGTGTACGGTGTGTGGGGTGTGTGGTTGCAGGGGGCTCCGGCCTCGTGAAGAGCAGGGTGGAGCCAACGGGCCGGCTGCTGACCGCGCACTGCTCGGTACAGTACTGTACCGTACTGCACTGCACTGTGCAATGATCTGTACTGTTACCTGTACTGCACTGTACTGTATGTGCGGCCACGTAACCACCTCCGCCCAACGCATAGCTTCCGGCGCAGGCCACATCCCGGACCGCAGCCGTGATTGCACCGAGCCCCCTCTGCCCCTCGAGTCATCCGCCCCTCACACCCCGGCCCCCGCATGTCCCTCGTCCCTTCCCTGCACATGTCCCTCTGCCCCTCCAGGGCCACACCCCGGTGCCCCCCCGGCCCCTGGCTCCCGCCGGCACCGTCACGGCCGTGTGCCCCTCCCTGGAGACACTGGGGCTGCAGCTGGCGGCGGCTCAGCAGCAACTGGACAAGCAGTGCGGCGCAGCGCTGGCGGAGGCGGCAGCCGCCTTCTCAGCGTCGTACGGCGAGTTCGTACGACTGGTCGACGCGGTGTCCTCGCTCGACGTGCTGGCGGGCTGGGCGGTGGCCACCCACCCCTCCCAGGCGCCGCCGGGTACGTGTGTGCGGGTGTGCTTGTCGTACCTTTGTCGTACATTCAGTGTGCATGGCATTTGGTCCAATCGTCCCCTGCTATGATGACGCCCTCCCCGTGGTGAGGCGGTGCCCCACCATCGCCCCAGAGCACGATAAACCCCAGATACCATGCGTTACCCCGTTGCATTGCATTGCCTCCTTCCCTTTCCTTCCCTTTCCTTTCCTTCCTTTGTACTCCCTCCCTGGAGCTGCCGCCACACCGCCAAGGCGCTGGGGCGGACTGGTGGCCACCGCTGGCGCACAGCCTGGCGGGGCAGCCCGCCACATCCGACACTCGCCTGCCTCCATCCTCCCCTCCCTCCCCCCCTCCGACCTGCCTCCTGGTCCTGACGCCCCAGACACCCGTTCGCCGTCCCGTGCTGACCCACCCCACCCCACCCCACCCCGCCCCACTCCACCCCGCCCCACCCTTCCGGCTGCTCGCAGGCTGCACGTTCTGCCGCCCCATCTTCACAAGCGCAGCGCCGCCGCTGCTGCCACCCGGGGATGCAACCGGCTCCCGCACCCGCACTGGCTCCGGCCGCCCCTCCGCCTCGCCCGAGCTGACGTTTGAGGGGCTGTGGCACCCGCTGCTGCTGCTGCTGCTGGCGGACTCACCGGCTCAACACCCGCAATGCCCAGGCAAGCGATGTGGAGGCGCCCGGGCGGGGTCGGGCGGCAGACCGGGTTGGTCGGGGTTATGTGGAGGCCAGGCAGACGGCGTGACGTGGCATGACGTAGTGAAGTGCCGCGAGCCGCTTGGGATGGGGCCGGGGCGGGGCGGAGCGGGGCAAACGGTCTGTGCGCGCTGCGGGTACCGGTACCGTAGGCAGCCGGCTTCCTGGTCGCCCGCTGCTATCGTCATCGGGCCCCGGCCTTGTGCCGGGACCCCCCCCCCCCCTGCTCCGCACAGCCGCGCGCCGGTCCCTCTCCCCACCTTGCGCCCGCCACCTCGGGTCCGTTGGCCGATGTCGCCTCCGTTTCACCACTGCGGTCCCATCTTCCTTGCACCCCCCACTGCGGCGGTATCTCCACTCTGCTCCGTTCCGCTCCGTTCCGCTCCATGGACACACCCGGCTGAGGCTGCGGGAGATCCCTCTCCACATCTGCAAAGTGCAGTGGTCGGTGACGCTCACGACCGCACCGCACCTCGCCGCACCTCACCGCAGAAGCCGATCCCCCATCAGCTGCCGCCGGGCCCCCGGTCCGGGTCCGGGTGACCCCCAACGATGTGCGGCTGGGTGGCCCGTCCGGATCCCCCTCCTCGCTGCTGCTGACCGGCGCCAACATGGGCGGCAAGAGCACACTGCTGCGGGCGGCGGGGCTGGCGGTGGTGATGGCGCAGCTGGGGTGCTACGTGCCAGCGGCGGCTGCACGGCTGGACCCAGTGGACCGAATCTTCACACGCATGGGTGGGTGGCGGCGGGGCGAGGAAGGAAGTGGAGGAGGGGTGCAGAGCGGGGAAGGCTGCTGGCGGGCGGGGAAGGGAAGGGAGGAGGTGCAGTCCAATCCAAGGGGCAGGGGGATGGCGCGTGGGCCTGCCGGGAGGTGCAGCTGCCGGGAGGTGGTTTCTGGCGGGATATCGCGCTCCGGGTCGTGTACCCCCGTGGTCGTGTGGAGGGTGCCACCGCTCCGCACGCGGGCCCCCGCCGCACACGCGCCTTTCCCTGTCCCTGTCCATGTCCGCATGAAGGTCTTCCCGGGGCGCAAAGGGAACATGACACCCCTTCTCCCTGGCCCTGATCCTGGTGCTCCCCGTCCCCCCCCCCACACACACACGCACACACGCACCACCCCCAGGCGCACACGACCGCATCATGTCGGGGGAGAGCACCTTCCAGGTGGGCAGAGGGGAGGGAGGGGGGGGAGCAGCGGGCCTTGGTCTGTTGTGCTGTGTTGGAGGGTGGTGGGCGACACGAGTCAAGGGAGGGAAAGAACGCGTCAGCTCCCCTGCCGTGAGCCACGTCTTGTCATGTTTTCTGGTTGTGTGGGTATTATTCTCGAGTGCATCCAGTATCGGTCAGTGCCATACCAGTACGGGAGCCGACCCGACCCGAATGCGTCCATGTGGCCTGTAAGCTGCATGCCCGGGCGCCAGCCCCGAGTCCGCGCCTCGCTGCCCCGCCGCTGCGACGTTATGCGCTGCCTGAGCCGGCCCGCCCGCCCCCTGCCCCTTCTCCCCCGCTGCCCCCCCCCCCCCCTCCTCCCCTGCGCAGGTGGAGATGGGCGAGGCGGCCGCGGGTGTGCTGTCCGCCTCCCGGGCCTCCCTGCTGGTGCTGGACGAGCTGGGTCGGGGCACCGCCACTCATGACGGCCAGGCGGTGGCGGGGGCAGTGCTGGAGCACCTCACCCGGGAGCTGGGCTGCAGGTGGGGGCGAGGGGGAGGAGGGGAGCGAGAGGAAGGAGGGACTAGGGCTGGAGCCGGTGCGGGTGCGGGTGCGGGTGCGGGTGGTGGACTGCCGCTCCAAGGGGCACCCGGCGGGGGAGCAATGCATAACCGAGGAGCTCCCTTGTCGGGGTCGCTCGACACGCCCTAATGTCGCAATACTACCGGTAATGGGATGGGAATCATCCGAGGCGGGCGGGCTTTGGCCGAGCGCAGTGCGGTTACGGGGAACTGGGGCTCCGCGATCTTCGTGCGCCGTGGGGTTGCGCCCCCTCCGCCTGCTCACGTGCTCAGCCAGGTGCCGTTGTGCCCACTCCTGCCCCCCTTTCCCTGTCAGCCGCTCCCGTCTCCGTCCCCCGGCGACCCAGACCCTCCGTATGCAACCCTCCCCTCCCCTCCACTCCCTGTGCCGCCGCCGCCGCACTGGTCGCAGGACACTGTTCGCCACCCACTACCACGGCCTGGCTGCGGAGGCGTGGGCGGAGGCGGAGGCGGGGGCGCCGATGGACCGGGCGGGGCACCCGCCGCAGCGGCCTGGAGGTCCGGGCTGCCCGGGTGGCGGCAGTGGTGGTGGTGGTCTGGGTAGCGGCCGAGTGGCGGTGGCCCACATGGCCAGCACCGTCAGCCGGGAGGGGGGCTTCGTGCCGCTGCACACACTGAGACCCGGACCCGCACCCGACGGAAGCTGCGGACTGCAGGTGGGCGGGCGGGGCGGGAGGGGGGCGGGGGCACGAGACAGGAGGCGGGCGGGGGCGGAGGCGGGATGAAAGAGGGAGAAGCGGCTAACGGGGTTAACGAAGATAGCGTGGGTTGGGGGCGAGGGGCTCGACAGCCTCTCCATTCGCGTGTTCATCGGTGGGTGATCACTGATCAGGGTACTCTGTCTGAACCGAACGGGCTCCAGCTCGGCGGACGCAGCCCTACGTCCCTATGGCTCGTAACGGAAGCCCCAAACGGTCCCTACAGCAAGTGAGCAACCAACCAAATCCCGCATCGTTAACCCCGCCACTCGCCAGTGAAGCGGCCCATTGCTGCCGCAGAGGCTGCTGCCGCTGCCGCCGCAGTCGACCCGTTCACCACCCAACTGCGGTGGCGGGGTGGCCGATCCGCCCCTAAGCCCCCACATGCACTGCTGCCATGATTTCGTAACACTCCCCGTGTCCTTAAGCTCCTGGGCCCCGCTCCCTCCCCCACCAATCGGGGAATCGGCGCGCAGGTGGCCTCCCTGGCGGGCCTGCCCCGGCGGCTGCTGGCGAGGGCGCAGCGGGTCGCGGACGAGATGGTGGCGAGGACGGAGGGCACTGCCGCAGCGACACAGCGGGACTCCACAGCTGCATGGGCAGGTACAGGTACAGGGCATACATCTCAACCGCAGCAGCAGCCGCAGCCGCAATCGAGGGGCAGCGGCCGGGATCCGGGCGGGGGCCCACTGGGGCCCTGGGCGGCGCAGCGGTGGGCGCTGCTGGCGCGCGTTGGCGAGCTGCGGCGGCTGCAAGCGGCGTGTTTGGCGGGTGGCGGCGGGTCGCAGGGCTGGGCGGCTGCCGAGATGGACGC
This sequence comes from Pleodorina starrii, assembly GCA_030267565.1. NCBI lineage: Eukaryota > Viridiplantae > Chlorophyta > Chlorophyceae > Chlamydomonadales > Volvocaceae > Pleodorina > Pleodorina starrii. The sequence continues at coordinate 2,031,975 of BRXU01000022.1, read as the reverse complement.
GGTGGGGCACTTTTGGTGGCGGCTGCGGCAGGAGGGCGCGGCGGCGGCTCTGGGCGGCCCTCCGTGAGGGAGGTCAGCAGAGGGAGGGGAAGGGACGTAGCAGCCGGGGACGAAGGCGCGAGCTGGTGGAGGGGACATGAGTGGAGGAGGCTGGGTTCTCTGAACGAGGACCCGAGATGGGTAGTGTATTTGAAGCGTCAACATGGATTGGGGCGAGGAACGACCCTGGACTAATGCGGAGGGGTGTTAGCCCGGAGAAGTTACGATGGGTTGTGATGGGTTGTGATGTGATGGGGTGGGGTGGGGTTGCGTAGTCACACCGCTTACGTGGGGAGGGTGCTCTCAGCGCGTGGGTGCACGACACGGTACGGCCCAAGTAGCGGCACCCTGGTGCTCCGTACGACATCAGGACAAGGAGCTGCGGCCCACGCGCCCTCCAGCATCCTGAGTCAGATAGCCGCGGACGGGAAAGCATAATGTCTGCACATGAAGACCCTGTCAGGCTAGTTAGCTCCCCTGCTTGCGTTCAAGCTGACAACAGATGGATTTGTGCTCGCGAGTTCCTGTGCATATGCTCGAAAGAGTGGCCATATGTTTGCACCCGGCGGCAGCCCGGCGTGTGCCAATATGCGACACAAGATCCGCATGAGGTTTTGGCTGGAGGTTGTGGAGGCCCAGGCGTGCGGGCTGGCCAGCACCCAGCAGCCACCAAGTGCGGCAGTGCAACCTCCCGTCGTCCGTGCGCCACGCAGGATGTGTTATACCGTCAGTACTCTGCGTCTTGTTTTGGGGGCTTCCTGGGAAGCCAGCGCTGCAATTGGTCGATACGACGTGTCTGCTTGCAGCAACTGTGCGGGATGTGCGAAAGCGCATGCTCGGCACAGGGCAGGTTGTGGCTGGTTGTGGGTCGGCGGCAAGCAATGCGAACGGGGTATGTTCTCCCAATCAATAAGGCCGAACGTTATCGTTCTGCGTCCTGCGTCCGGTTCATTATGGCGGTATGTGGTGCTGTGTGCGTGGTAAGGCTAGGGAGTGCGGCACAGGCAGCACGGCGATGTGTGGAATCGTGCAAACAGTCGTCCGGGCAACCTACCATGTCCAACATCAATCAAGGCAATGGATGACGGCTAGTTCCAAGAGGACTATGGGAGCAGAGCGGGCGGGAATGGGGTTTACGCAGGTTGCATGCGCTCAGCCCTGCATGCTCTTTTTTGGATTTTGGCCGTTAGTACGGCGATCGGTTTTACCGGCGCTGTATTTTTCCTGAACCATTTCCCTGTTTTCTTGATTATAGCCCAATGTGAAAAGGTAATTTTGGCGCAAATGTTACAGGTTTGAAGGACCCTAGTCCCCAAGGGGTTGGGCCCGAAGACGTCCACCGACGGTAGACGTAACGACATAAGAGTGGATTGCCGATATGTCCACATCATGCAATTCTCCAGACTTCCTTACCTTCTTAACATAGTTCCTACCGTATTGGCGTCCTTTGGAACGTATCTTTTTGTCCTGTCTACAACGCCTATGCGACTATGACGCTTAGTCGGAGCAGCAGCGTGATTATTGTCTCACTTCCGGAGGCTGCTCAAGGCTTCCGGCGCAAGGGCTGGCTCCCCGTGCCTAACACCGACTGGCATGGCGTTGCGTGTCTGGTCGCGCTGGTGCTACAAGCATTTCTCGAAATCCTGATTTCGGTCCTGACAGCCCCATTCCGTAAAATTCAAGAGACACCTGTGGTGACTTGCGTCGAGGACAACGATAATACGTGAGTGAGAGAATGGGCCCCACCTGCTGCATACCATTCTTCGTCTAATGGTTGCTGCGAGGGTTTCTCCAGGGACCGAAAGCATAGAATTACAGGATGAAAGGAAACTGCAAAACGACGGAACGACACCTCTGTCGTTATCTGCCCTCGAGTCGCAGGAGCGTCCTCCAGGCGATGCCATCACTTCGGAAATTCGTCCCCACATGGTGGGCTTTAGGCCCTTTTGCTCAGACAGTGGCCAACGGAAGTCGGGCCGTCAAAAACGCCACGCCGTATACACGGGAACTAACCGTCATGAGCGACGGTGTCGCTGTGGCCCTGGACTGGAAGACCGTGGACCCGGCCCTCCCGCCCGACGCGCCTCTCGTCGTTGTATGCCATGGCCTAGGTAGGAACGCACGTATGCGGGGCCGCAACGCTTCGGGGCGCGATGAAAAACACACGAGGGACAAGTGCTGTCCTGAAATTACTAATTAGGCAAGGTCAAGCCTGGCTAGGCAGGTACGTATGCCGACTACCGGTGTTCGCTCAGATGCAAGCATGGTCATGCGAATTTGCATCAGCAGTGCCAACGATACGGCGACCAAGCCTGCCAGCGAGCCTGACCGGGGCCCCCACATGTTATGTTACCGCTCATCTCCCTGATCGACAGCCAAACCACACGAGAACCCACCGCTTTGTTTATAGCTTGAATCGTTCCGTCATTGTTTGCACACGACCCTGCCCACACACACCTCCACTGCTCTGCCCGCTGGCCCTCCCTGATCCCCCGGTACCTTTTTACTACCCCACTCCCACCCCCTGGGTCCTCGCTTGCGTCGACTCCATACCCTCGCTGCGGCTTCATCTTTCTTCATCACCCCGCCCTCTTTCCGTGCCCACTTTCTATCTCCCAGGCGGCCACTCGCGGACCAACAGCTGCAACGGGGTTACGGAGGCGCTGGCTCGACGGGGCTGGCGGGTGGTGGTGTACAATCGGAGGGGTCACGGGGGAAGCTCCCTCCTGGCTTCAGACACCGCCACCGCCACCGCCACAGCATACCGACATGCGGCCGCCAACAGCAGCACCAGACGGGCTTCGGAGGTACGTTGACATGCAGTACCGCCAGGATGGATGCCACCTTCAACGTTACTAGGCTGTGGTGTGCGCACAATTCCCTGCTGGGCTGTACATCCCCTAAATCCCCTTGCTTGCTGTTCCCTTTCATGCCCTTGATCCCCTTGCTGCGTCTGTCGAATGCACGCCGCCGGCAATGCATTCGGCCAATCTGAATGGCGAGAAACAGACCTCGAGGTGTACGGCACATCTGCGGTGCGGTGCAGGGTGATGAGGGCGGGGAGGACAGCGCACCGAGCATCGGCGGCGATGCCACCCCCACCCCCACCCCCAGGGGCACCATTCGCCCCATCCCCGGCACCGGCACCAGTCCCAGTCCCAGCAGCAGCAGCGGGCCGGTGCGGGGAGCAGCGGTGTCACCACAAGTGGTCGGTCGGTGTGTGTTGTCCGTCAAGGCCTTCCCGGCCCACGTGGACTTGGACGACCTGCGGCGGGTGGTGAGCCACGTGCAGTCCCGCTACCCGGCTGCCCCCAAGGCGCTGGTGGGGCTGTCGGCGGGCTCAAACCTGGTGGTGCGCTTCCAGGGGGACTGCGCAGAGGAGTCGCCCTTTGTGGCGGCGGCATCCATCGCAAACGGACACGAGCTAACGCACCGTAAGTGCACGACCATGGCGGCCGTACTGTACAGCACCGTACCGTAATAGTACCCGGGCGTGCACACTCGCTTGCTGGCTCGGTTGCACCTCCCCAGTCCGTCCGGGATTCGCAGTGTCTGTCCCGCGAGCTTGCGTGGCGCTAACTTGCCCGGCCTGGCCTGGTCTGGTCTGGTTTGGTCTGGAACGCCGTGCTACGGTCGGCCGGGGGTGTGACAGATGGCTCCGCACGCACACACGCATGCACACACCACGCATACTTCCTTTGAGCTGAGTGCCCTGGCTTGCCCTGGCTTGCCCTGGCTTGCCCTGGCTTGCCCTGGCTTGCCCTGGCTTGCCCTGGCTTGCCCTGGCTTGCCCTGGCTTGCCCTGGCTTGCCCTGGCTTGCCCTGGCTTGCCCTGGCTTGCCCTGGCTTGCCCTGGCTTGCCCTGGCTTGCCCTGGCTTGCCCTGGCTTGCCCTGGCTTGCCCTGGCTTGCCCTGGCTTGCCCTGGCTTGCCCTGGCTTGCCCTGGCTTGCCCTGGCTTGCCCTGGCTTGCCCTGGCTTGCCCTGGCTTGCCCTGGCTTGCCCTGGCTTGCCCTGGCTTGCCCTGGCTTGCCCTGGCTTGCCCTGGCTTGCCCTGGCTTGCCCTGGCTTGCCCTGGCTTGCCCTGGCTTGCCCTGGCTTGCCCTGGCTTGCCCTGGCTTGCCCTGGCTGTTAGCCCTCCGCCCAACGCATAGCTTCCGGCGCAGGCCACATCCCGGACCGCAGCCGTGATTGCACCGAGCCCCCTCTGCCCCTCGAGTCATCCGCCCCTCACACCCCGGCCCCCGCATGTCCCTCGTCCCTTCCCTGCACATGTCCCTCTGCCCCTCCAGGGCCACACCCCGGTGCCCCCCCGGCCCCTGGCTCCCGCCGGCACCGTCACGGCCGTGTGCCCCTCCCTGGAGACACTGGGGCTGCAGCTGGCGGCGGCTCAGCAGCAACTGGACAAGCAGTGCGGCGCAGCGCTGGCGGAGGCGGCAGCCGCCTTCTCAGCGTCGTACGGCGAGTTCGTACGACTGGTCGACGCGGTGTCCTCGCTCGACGTGCTGGCGGGCTGGGCGGTGGCCACCCACCCCTCCCAGGCGCCGCCGGGTACGTGTGTGCGGGTGTGCTTGTCGTACCTTTGTCGTACATTCAGTGTGCATGGCATTTGGTCCAATCGTCCCCTGCTATGATGACGCCCTCCCCGTGGTGAGGCGGTGCCCCACCATCGCCCCAGAGCACGATAAACCCCAGATACCATGCGTTACCCCGTTGCATTGCATTGCCTCCTTCCCTTTCCTTCCCTTTCCTTTCCTTCCTTTGTACTCCCTCCCTGGAGCTGCCGCCACACCGCCAAGGCGCTGGGGCGGACTGGTGGCCACCGCTGGCGCACAGCCTGGCGGGGCAGCCCGCCACATCCGACACTCGCCTGCCTCCATCCTCCCCTCCCTCCCCCCCTCCGACCTGCCTCCTGGTCCTGACGCCCCAGACACCCGTTCGCCGTCCCGTGCTGACCCACCCCACCCCACCCCACCCCGCCCCACTCCACCCCGCCCCACCCTTCCGGCTGCTCGCAGGCTGCACGTTCTGCCGCCCCATCTTCACAAGCGCAGCGCCGCCGCTGCTGCCACCCGGGGATGCAACCGGCTCCCGCACCCGCACTGGCTCCGGCCGCCCCTCCGCCTCGCCCGAGCTGACGTTTGAGGGGCTGTGGCACCCGCTGCTGCTGCTGCTGCTGGCGGACTCACCGGCTCAACACCCGCAATGCCCAGGCAAGCGATGTGGAGGCGCCCGGGCGGGGTCGGGCGGCAGACCGGGTTGGTCGGGGTTATGTGGAGGCCAGGCAGACGGCGTGACGTGGCATGACGTAGTGAAGTGCCGCGAGCCGCTTGGGATGGGGCCGGGGCGGGGCGGAGCGGGGCAAACGGTCTGTGCGCGCTGCGGGTACCGGTACCGTAGGCAGCCGGCTTCCTGGTCGCCCGCTGCTATCGTCATCGGGCCCCGGCCTTGTGCCGGGACCCCCCCCCCCCTGCTCCGCACAGCCGCGCGCCGGTCCCTCTCCCCACCTTGCGCCCGCCACCTCGGGTCCGTTGGCCGATGTCGCCTCCGTTTCACCACTGCGGTCCCATCTTCCTTGCACCCCCCACTGCGGCGGTATCTCCACTCTGCTCCGTTCCGCTCCGTTCCGCTCCATGGACACACCCGGCTGAGGCTGCGGGAGATCCCTCTCCACATCTGCAAAGTGCAGTGGTCGGTGACGCTCACGACCGCACCGCACCTCGCCGCACCTCACCGCAGAAGCCGATCCCCCATCAGCTGCCGCCGGGCCCCCGGTCCGGGTCCGGGTGACCCCCAACGATGTGCGGCTGGGTGGCCCGTCCGGATCCCCCTCCTCGCTGCTGCTGACCGGCGCCAACATGGGCGGCAAGAGCACACTGCTGCGGGCGGCGGGGCTGGCGGTGGTGATGGCGCAGCTGGGGTGCTACGTGCCAGCGGCGGCTGCACGGCTGGACCCAGTGGACCGAATCTTCACACGCATGGGTGGGTGGCGGCGGGGCGAGGAAGGAAGTGGAGGAGGGGTGCAGAGCGGGGAAGGCTGCTGGCGGGCGGGGAAGGGAAGGGAGGAGGTGCAGTCCAATCCAAGGGGCAGGGGGATGGCGCGTGGGCCTGCCGGGAGGTGCAGCTGCCGGGAGGTGGTTTCTGGCGGGATATCGCGCTCCGGGTCGTGTACCCCCGTGGTCGTGTGGAGGGTGCCACCGCTCCGCACGCGGGCCCCCGCCGCACACGCGCCTTTCCCTGTCCCTGTCCATGTCCGCATGAAGGTCTTCCCGGGGCGCAAAGGGAACATGACACCCCTTCTCCCTGGCCCTGATCCTGGTGCTCCCCGTCCCCCCCCCCACACACACACGCACACACGCACCACCCCCAGGCGCACACGACCGCATCATGTCGGGGGAGAGCACCTTCCAGGTGGGCAGAGGGGAGGGAGGGGGGGGAGCAGCGGGCCTTGGTCTGTTGTGCTGTGTTGGAGGGTGGTGGGCGACACGAGTCAAGGGAGGGAAAGAACGCGTCAGCTCCCCTGCCGTGAGCCACGTCTTGTCATGTTTTCTGGTTGTGTGGGTATTATTCTCGAGTGCATCCAGTATCGGTCAGTGCCATACCAGTACGGGAGCCGACCCGACCCGAATGCGTCCATGTGGCCTGTAAGCTGCATGCCCGGGCGCCAGCCCCGAGTCCGCGCCTCGCTGCCCCGCCGCTGCGACGTTATGCGCTGCCTGAGCCGGCCCGCCCGCCCCCTGCCCCTTCTCCCCCGCTGCCCCCCCCCCCCCTCCTCCCCTGCGCAGGTGGAGATGGGCGAGGCGGCCGCGGGTGTGCTGTCCGCCTCCCGGGCCTCCCTGCTGGTGCTGGACGAGCTGGGTCGGGGCACCGCCACTCATGACGGCCAGGCGGTGGCGGGGGCAGTGCTGGAGCACCTCACCCGGGAGCTGGGCTGCAGGTGGGGGCGAGGGGGAGGAGGGGAGCGAGAGGAAGGAGGGACTAGGGCTGGAGCCGGTGCGGGTGCGGGTGCGGGTGCGGGTGGTGGACTGCCGCTCCAAGGGGCACCCGGCGGGGGAGCAATGCATAACCGAGGAGCTCCCTTGTCGGGGTCGCTCGACACGCCCTAATGTCGCAATACTACCGGTAATGGGATGGGAATCATCCGAGGCGGGCGGGCTTTGGCCGAGCGCAGTGCGGTTACGGGGAACTGGGGCTCCGCGATCTTCGTGCGCCGTGGGGTTGCGCCCCCTCCGCCTGCTCACGTGCTCAGCCAGGTGCCGTTGTGCCCACTCCTGCCCCCCTTTCCCTGTCAGCCGCTCCCGTCTCCGTCCCCCGGCGACCCAGACCCTCCGTATGCAACCCTCCCCTCCCCTCCACTCCCTGTGCCGCCGCCGCCGCACTGGTCGCAGGACACTGTTCGCCACCCACTACCACGGCCTGGCTGCGGAGGCGTGGGCGGAGGCGGAGGCGGGGGCGCCGATGGACCGGGCGGGGCACCCGCCGCAGCGGCCTGGAGGTCCGGGCTGCCCGGGTGGCGGCAGTGGTGGTGGTGGTCTGGGTAGCGGCCGAGTGGCGGTGGCCCACATGGCCAGCACCGTCAGCCGGGAGGGGGGCTTCGTGCCGCTGCACACACTGAGACCCGGACCCGCACCCGACGGAAGCTGCGGACTGCAGGTGGGCGGGCGGGGCGGGAGGGGGGCGGGGGCACGAGACAGGAGGCGGGCGGGGGCGGAGGCGGGATGAAAGAGGGAGAAGCGGCTAACGGGGTTAACGAAGATAGCGTGGGTTGGGGGCGAGGGGCTCGACAGCCTCTCCATTCGCGTGTTCATCGGTGGGTGATCACTGATCAGGGTACTCTGTCTGAACCGAACGGGCTCCAGCTCGGCGGACGCAGCCCTACGTCCCTATGGCTCGTAACGGAAGCCCCAAACGGTCCCTACAGCAAGTGAGCAACCAACCAAATCCCGCATCGTTAACCCCGCCACTCGCCAGTGAAGCGGCCCATTGCTGCCGCAGAGGCTGCTGCCGCTGCCGCCGCAGTCGACCCGTTCACCACCCAACTGCGGTGGCGGGGTGGCCGATCCGCCCCTAAGCCCCCACATGCACTGCTGCCATGATTTCGTAACACTCCCCGTGTCCTTAAGCTCCTGGGCCCCGCTCCCTCCCCCACCAATCGGGGAATCGGCGCGCAGGTGGCCTCCCTGGCGGGCCTGCCCCGGCGGCTGCTGGCGAGGGCGCAGCGGGTCGCGGACGAGATGGTGGCGAGGACGGAGGGCACTGCCGCAGCGACACAGCGGGACTCCACAGCTGCATGGGCAGGTACAGGTACAGGGCATACATCTCAACCGCAGCAGCAGCCGCAGCCGCAATCGAGGGGCAGCGGCCGGGATCCGGGCGGGGGCCCACTGGGGCCCTGGGCGGCGCAGCGGTGGGCGCTGCTGGCGCGCGTTGGCGAGCTGCGGCGGCTGCAAGCGGCGTGTTTGGCGGGTGGCGGCGGGTCGCAGGGCTGGGCGGCTGCCGAGATGGACGCGGTGGGGCACTTTTGGTGGCGGCTGCGGCAGGAGGGCGCGGCGGCGGCTCTGGGCGGCCCTCCGTGAGGGAGGTCAGCAGAGGGAGGGGAAGGGACGTAGCAGCCGGGGACGAAGGCGCGAGCTGGTGGAGGGGACATGAGTGGAGGAGGCTGGGTTCTCTGAACGAGGACCCGAGATGGGTAGTGTATTTGAAGCGTCAACATGGATTGGGGCGAGGAACGACCCTGGACTAATGCGGAGGGGTGTTAGCCCGGAGAAGTTACGATGGGTTGTGATGGGTTGTGATGTGATGGGGTGGGGTGGGGTTGCGTAGTCACACCGCTTACGTGGGGAGGGTGCTCTCAGCGCGTGGGTGCACGACACGGTACGGCCCAAGTAGCGGCACCCTGGTGCTCCGTACGACATCAGGACAAGGAGCTGCGGCCCACGCGCCCTCCAGCATCCTGAGTCAGATAGCCGCGGACGGGAAAGCATAATGTCTGCACATGAAGACCCTGTCAGGCTAGTTAGCTCCCCTGCTTGCGTTCAAGCTGACAACAGATGGATTTGTGCTCGCGAGTTCCTGTGCATATGCTCGAAAGAGTGGCCATATGTTTGCACCCGGCGGCAGCCCGGCGTGTGCCAATATGCGACACAAGATCCGCATGAGGTTTTGGCTGGAGGTTGTGGAGGCCCAGGCGTGCGGGCTGGCCAGCACCCAGCAGCCACCAAGTGCGGCAGTGCAACCTCCCGTCGTCCGTGCGCCACGCAGGATGTGTTATACCGTCAGTACTCTGCGTCTTGTTTTGGGGGCTTCCTGGGAAGCCAGCGCTGCAATTGGTCGATACGACGTGTCTGCTTGCAGCAACTGTGCGGGATGTGCGAAAGCGCATGCTCGGCACAGGGCAGGTTGTGGCTGGTTGTGGGTCGGCGGCAAGCAATGCGAACGGGGTATGTTCTCCCAATCAATAAGGCCGAACGTTATCGTTCTGCGTCCTGCGTCCGGTTCATTATGGCGGTATGTGGTGCTGTGTGCGTGGTAAGGCTAGGGAGTGCGGCACAGGCAGCACGGCGATGTGTGGAATCGTGCAAACAGTCGTCCGGGCAACCTACCATGTCCAACATCAATCAAGGCAATGGATGACGGCTAGTTCCAAGAGGACTATGGGAGCAGAGCGGGCGGGAATGGGGTTTACGCAGGTTGCATGCGCTCAGCCCTGCATGCTCTTTTTTGGATTTTGGCCGTTAGTACGGCGATCGGTTTTACCGGCGCTGTATTTTTCCTGAACCATTTCCCTGTTTTCTTGATTATAGCCCAATGTGAAAAGGTAATTTTGGCGCAAATGTTACAGGTTTGAAGGACCCTAGTCCCCAAGGGGTTGGGCCCGAAGACGTCCACCGACGGTAGACGTAACGACATAAGAGTGGATTGCCGATATGTCCACATCATGCAATTCTCCAGACTTCCTTACCTTCTTAACATAGTTCCTACCGTATTGGCGTCCTTTGGAACGTATCTTTTTGTCCTGTCTACAACGCCTATGCGACTATGACGCTTAGTCGGAGCAGCAGCGTGATTATTGTCTCACTTCCGGAGGCTGCTCAAGGCTTCCGGCGCAAGGGCTGGCTCCCCGTGCCTAACACCGACTGGCATGGCGTTGCGTGTCTGGTCGCGCTGGTGCTACAAGCATTTCTCGAAATCCTGATTTCGGTCCTGACAGCCCCATTCCGTAAAATTCAAGAGACACCTGTGGTGACTTGCGTCGAGGACAACGATAATACGTGAGTGAGAGAATGGGCCCCACCTGCTGCATACCATTCTTCGTCTAATGGTTGCTGCGAGGGTTTCTCCAGGGACCGAAAGCATAGAATTACAGGATGAAAGGAAACTGCAAAACGACGGAACGACACCTCTGTCGTTATCTGCCCTCGAGTCGCAGGAGCGTCCTCCAGGCGATGCCATCACTTCGGAAATTCGTCCCCACATGGTGGGCTTTAGGCCCTTTTGCTCAGACAGTGGCCAACGGAAGTCGGGCCGTCAAAAACGCCACGCCGTATACACGGGAACTAACCGTCATGAGCGACGGTGTCGCTGTGGCCCTGGACTGGAAGACCGTGGACCCGGCCCTCCCGCCCGACGCGCCTCTCGTCGTTGTATGCCATGGCCTAGGTAGGAACGCACGTATGCGGGGCCGCAACGCTTCGGGGCGCGATGAAAAACACACGAGGGACAAGTGCTGTCCTGAAATTACTAATTAGGCAAGGTCAAGCCTGGCTAGGCAGGTACGTATGCCGACTACCGGTGTTCGCTCAGATGCAAGCATGGTCATGCGAATTTGCATCAGCAGTGCCAACGATACGGCGACCAAGCCTGCCAGCGAGCCTGACCGGGGCCCCCACATGTTATGTTACCGCTCATCTCCCTGATCGACAGCCAAACCACACGAGAACCCACCGCTTTGTTTATAGCTTGAATCGTTCCGTCATTGTTTGCACACGACCCTGCCCACACACACCTCCACTGCTCTGCCCGCTGGCCCTCCCTGATCCCCCGGTACCTTTTTACTACCCCACTCCCACCCCCTGGGTCCTCGCTTGCGTCGACTCCATACCCTCGCTGCGGCTTCATCTTTCTTCATCACCCCGCCCTCTTTCCGTGCCCACTTTCTATCTCCCAGGCGGCCACTCGCGGACCAACAGCTGCAACGGGGTTACGGAGGCGCTGGCTCGACGGGGCTGGCGGGTGGTGGTGTACAATCGGAGGGGTCACGGGGGAAGCTCCCTCCTGGCTTCAGACACCGCCACCGCCACCGCCACAGCATACCGACATGCGGCCGCCAACAGCAGCACCAGACGGGCTTCGGAGGTACGTTGACATGCAGTACCGCCAGGATGGATGCCACCTTCAACGTTACTAGGCTGTGGTGTGCGCACAATTCCCTGCTGGGCTGTACATCCCCTAAATCCCCTTGCTTGCTGTTCCCTTTCATGCCCTTGATCCCCTTGCTGCGTCTGTCGAATGCACGCCGCCGGCAATGCATTCGGCCAATCTGAATGGCGAGAAACAGACCTCGAGGTGTACGGCACATCTGCGGTGCGGTGCAGGGTGATGAGGGCGGGGAGGACAGCGCACCGAGCATCGGCGGCGATGCCACCCCCACCCCCACCCCCAGGGGCACCATTCGCCCCATCCCCGGCACCGGCACCAGTCCCAGTCCCAGCAGCAGCAGCGGGCCGGTGCGGGGAGCAGCGGTGTCACCACAAGTGGTCGGTCGGTGTGTGTTGTCCGTCAAGGCCTTCCCGGCCCACGTGGACTTGGACGACCTGCGGCGGGTGGTGAGCCACGTGCAGTCCCGCTACCCGGCTGCCCCCAAGGCGCTGGTGGGGCTGTCGGCGGGCTCAAACCTGGTGGTGCGCTTCCAGGGGGACTGCGCAGAGGAGTCGCCCTTTGTGGCGGCGGCATCCATCGCAAACGGACACGAGCTAACGCACCGTAAGTGCACGACCATGGCGGCCGTACTGTACAGCACCGTACCGTAATAGTACCCGGGCGTGCACACTCGCTTGCTGGCTCGGTTGCACCTCCCCAGTCCGTCCGGGATTCGCAGTGTCTGTCCCGCGAGCTTGCGTGGCGCTAACTTGCCCGGCCTGGCCTGGTCTGGTCTGGTTTGGTCTGGAACGCCGTGCTACGGTCGGCCGGGGGTGTGACAGATGGCTCCGCACGCACACACGCATGCACACACCACGCATACTTCCTTTGAGCTGAGTGCCCTGGCTTGCCCTGGCTTGCCCTGGCTTGCCCTGGCTTGCCCTGGCTTGCCCTGGCTTGCCCTGGCTTGCCCTGGCTTGCCCTGGCTTGCCCTGGCTTGCCCTGGCTTGCCCTGGCTTGCCCTGGCTTGCCCTGGCTTGCCCTGGCTTGCCCTGGCTTGCCCTGGCTTGCCCTGGCTTGCCCTGGCTTGCCCTGGCTTGCCCTGGCTTGCCCTGGCTTGCCCTGGCTTGCCCTGGCTTGCCCTGGCTTGCCCTGGCTTGCCCTGGCTTGCCCTGGCTTGCCCTGGCTTGCCCTGGCTTGCCCTGGCTTGCCCTGGCTTGCCCTGGCTTGCCCTGGCTTGCCCTGGCTTGCCCTGGCTTGCCCTGGCTTGCCCTGGCTTGCCCTGGCTTGCCCTGGCTTGCCCTGGCTTGCCCTGGCTTGCCCTGGCTTGCCCTGGCTTGCCCTGGCTTGCCCTGGCTTGCCCTGGCTTGCCCTGGCTTGCCCTGGCTTGCCCTGGCTTGCCCTGGCTTGCCCTGGCTTGCCCTGGCTTGCCCTGGCTTGCCCTGGCTTGCCCTGGCTTGCCCTGGCTTGCCCTGGCTTGCCCTGGCTTGCCCTGGCTTGCCCTGGCTTGCCCTGGCTTGCCCTGGCTTGCCCTGGCTTGCCCTGGCTTGCCCTGGCTTGCCCTGGCTTGCCCTGGCTTGCCCTGGCTTGCCCTGGCTTGCCCTGGCTTGCCCTGGCTTGCCCTGGCTTGCCCTGGCTTGCCCTGGCTTGCCCTGGCTTGCCCTGGCTTGCCCTGGCTTGCCCTGGCTTGCCCTGGCTTGCCCTGGCTTGCCCTGGCTGTTAGCCCTCCGCACCCCGTGAGGGCCCCTCCGTTGCTCGCTGTGCTGCTCCCCACCCGCCCGCCCACCTGTCCACTCAGCTCTCCACCGCTGCCCGCTCCACCTCCTCTTCGTCCCCCTTGCCTCTCCTTGGCCCCCCGGGTACCCCTCCCCTCAGTGACCCGGGCGCTGCTGCGCAAGCCGCTGACGGATTTGATGTTGGTCAAATTCCTCAAGGAGGTGCTGTACGACAGGTTCGAGGAGGTGCAGTCCCTGGCGGCAGCCGCGGGTGTGGTGCTGGACTGGCCCCGGCTGCTGGCCGCGCGGCGCATCCGGGAGTTCGAGGGCGCCCTGACGGCGCCGCTGTGGGGCTTCAAGCATGTGGACGAGTACTACACAGCCAACCACTGCTGCGAGAGCTTCAAGGTGCGATGCGAATTAGGATTAGGATTACGATTGCGGATGGCCCGGAAAGTCCGCGCCGAAGGGAAGCCGCGCCGCAAAAGGCGAAGTGGCAGTCGCCAAAGAGAGGCGTGCCCTGCCAAACCCTTGTTGCACCCAACAACAAGTACCCAACTGCTGCGCTGGTGGCTGGTCCATGCGTCCGTAGGTCCATGGGGGGTTTGTGTGCGATCATGAGGGCCGAGATGCAGTAGGCTGGTGGGCACAGCAGCGCCGCAACTGGCTCGCCGCAACGGCAACCGCTGTCCAGATTGAGGCCCGCGTTTGTTCATACGGCCAGGTACCCTACACCTACTTGGGTTGGGTTTGCTTCCTGATGTCGTGCCGTGCTGTGTTGTGCCGTACGTGTGCCTCGCAGCACATCCGGGCGCCCCTCCTGTCGCTGGCCAATGCGGACGACCCGGTCATCGACCAGGCGCTCATCCGCTACGCCCAGGAGGCAGCCCGCGTCAACCGCCACATCATATCCGTGGCGACCGTCCGCGGGGGGCACCTGGGCTGGCTGGCCGGCACCACCGCGAGGCCCTGGATGCACGACGTGCTGACCGAGTTCCTTTCGCACGCCTTCAGCAGGCAGGGCGGAGCAGGCAGGGCGGTCGCGGGCGCCAGTGACACGAGGGGCGACGAGGGGTATGGGGTTGCGCTGCCGCCCGAAAACGCGGAATGCCCGTTGCCTGAACGTAACTGAACGTAACTGACCACAACTATACAGCGATACAGCGGCGCTGAGGGCGCGCGGGTTGGGTTGTCAGATGCGTGCGCATCGCATGTGACCCTGCGTGCGTGCGTGCGTGCGGGTCTCCGGCTTGTGCTTTCATTGTTGTCTCCCCGGGTTGGTTGCGTCCATTGAGCGCTCGTCCACCGGGCAGGGGGCCCGGTGTTGTGTGCGTGCGTGCGGAAGGAACACTTATTGATTGGGGAGATGTGGGAGGAGTGCAGTGATGGGGTAGCGCGTTGCTCCAGCACGCGCACACTCTGGGGCGGCTTTTCGTGCAGTCAGGTTGGCCTAGGTAGGTAGGTAGGTAGGTAGGCAGGTAGGCAGGCAGGTTGGTACACACACGGAGAGCGGGAGAGCGGGCGGGCGGGAAGGAGGGACCCACAGGGAGGGAAGGGCAGGGGAGGAGCAGTGAGCGGGACACGTTCCAGGCGGGTGCCAGGAACGTGTACGGCGCGCGGGGGTGGCTCCCATGCATTACCGCGAGAATGGATGTTCCTGCCTGGCCAGCAATCTGAGATGTTTCCGCACGAATGTTGTTGATAACGGGCCACCAGTGTACCCACCAGGGTGTACACCATGCGGGCTGCTCTGAGCCACCCACGCGGGCGCATGCCGCACCTCCTGGTCCATTGGAAGGACACAGCCCTGTGTGCATGGACTGGATGGGAAGGGGGGCCGGGTCGTCGGCCATTTGGTCGGCTGGGGATGTGCCTAAGGACCCCGGGCCCACTGCCATGGCCCCCGAGCAACATTTGCTGCGCGCACCTGTGCGCACATGTACGTTGGGGGTGTGGAAGGCTAAGCGCGCACTGTACTGCACTGACGCTGTGTACGGTATTCGGCTCGGCTGGACGGCTCAGCACACTGCGCTCGTTGCAGTACGACAAATTCGCAGGGCATTGTAGGCTCACGATATTGCATATTCATGTCCTTTCGTTTGAATTGTAAATTCATGTTGTGGCCTACATTTTTGGCCTCGGTGAATTTTTGCCGTCGGTTCCCGACCTCGGCGGTGGGTGCGGGTGCCTGGTGGTTGCGACAGCGGTCGGGGGCCGCTGACTCCTCCAGCCAGAAGCTGGCGAGCGAGGTCGGGCTGCCGGACTCTGGGAAGGCTATATGTGTATGTGGTTACAGTGGGCTGTGTGTGGCGAAGGAAGGCGGCTCGTCCCCTACCCCCTTTCCTTCGCCGCACTCCACAGCGACGGTGCGCGGCGGCCTGTCATACCGGTATGGCGGGCGGGGTCATCAGACCCTCCTCCGTCGGACAATGCCGCTGCCGCCGCCGCCGACTTACATACGCACAATGGTCCGCATTCGAATGGACAACAGAAGAAGAAGATGAAGAAGAAGCGTCAATGTCCTCCCTCCTGCGTCGTGCACGGGACCACGTGAGAGGTGTCCGGTTCCTGTGGATGGTGGTGTGGGGTTTGGGAGGTGGCGCAGGAGATGTAGCTGCCCAGACGTGAAGGCATGGACTTGTTTTAAGTGCCCCTTGATATCGTTTTGATGCCCCCTTGGTGGCCGGTCAAGGCTCCGAGTTCCCTTGTGGGGATCGGGCTGCGTGTCCTGGGTCGTGGGTCGTGGGTGCGTGTCCTGGGTGCGTGACTAATACGGTTGCCGAACAGGGCGGCTGAGTCTTCGGTGGCCATTTCAACCCTTGTCGACCAACCCGTGCCGGCCCGGGGTGCCGGGGAGCGGCTCTGGTTGCTCGTTCGTTCTGCCCGATGCGCCTCAAGTGCCCCCTAGTGCCCACTTGGGGCTCCGGCCCCGACAGTGTCATCGTCATCATGGTCATCAGGTGCGGTGTGCACTGGTGGTCCCCTTGGCCAGTGGTTTGGGTCTCCACTGTAAGCGAGTAAGGCGGTTCATTTAACGCCACACGCACATATGCACTCCTCTCCCACATTCTCAATCCGGATTCCCCTACGCAGGCAGGCAGACAGGCAGGCAGGCACGGAAGACGGAACCATGGCACTGCACTCGATCGTCCCCAGCTGCGAAACACCCGTGGTTACCCCCTCCCCGCCCCTCCCTCAATAACTGGTCGTCTCTGCTATGGCAGAAACTGCCAGGCACCTCCGGTCACTCCACCCCGCCCGCCCTCAGTCACCGCACCATCATACACAGTACAGTTTCCTTCATCGTCAAGCCGCGAACCAGTACGGTATCGGTATCGGTACGAACAAACACGCCCATGGATGAACAGTCGTCATCTGGTTATGAGAGTAATCCTGCTGCCGGTAGATCATCCTGCTGGTGCCCGCATCAGACATACACACCGTACACACCGAGAGCCCATCGATCCCGACTTGTGTCCAGCGGCTCCGTCCACCCCCCCGGGGGCGCGGCCCCTGCCTTGCCTTGCTGCGTTACGGAGCTTACGGTATCGGACCTGGAGCACCCCTCCCCATACCTGCTTCACCCACCCACGAAGCCGCGAATTGCTGCTGTCGGCAGCTCACCAAACAAACCACGCCGCCCACACACTCGCTTCACGGTTTGACCGAAGACACGGGCTCTCCTCCAACAATAACACTCTCTCCAGTCGCTCAGAGGGCCCCTCTGATACAGTCCGTTAGGCAAGTCCACACAACACGCTGTTCTGTCTACTCAGATACATAAGTAGGTAGATAGATATACCGGTATAGATAGATAGGTCCGCGGTGTCAGATCGGTGGTGTGGGGCGTTGGTCCCTGCCGCAGGCGGTGGCCGTGCACGGCAGAGTCCCATCCAGGGAAGGGACCAGGGTCAAACCACGTGGTCGGGGCGTTGACCACAGCAGCGCACACCCTGCCCTCGGCGCTTAATTAGCATGCGAGCAAAACCCCAAGTTAAGGAAACACAGCTCTTCTGAAAAGAACGAAACCAACGAACGAACGCACCTCTGTAGTGCCACACAGTCCAGCAAACGAAATGACTTGCACGCGTGGTGCGCGGCGCAGTCGGGGATACATGTACCGTATATGCCGCGGTACCGGGTGGCGAGCGCCTTTGTGGGCAGGTTGCTCATGGGTCCGCAGGATCAAAAATAAGGTTGATTATTCGGATGGTGGGGGGGGGGCCAGAAGACCGGTATAATGAAGCACAGCCCCGAGCGGTGTGGGGCCCATCTTTGCAGAGCGACAACACACGCAGCTACACACGCGGCCGTGAGGGCAGGAATGCAGCGCAGCGCAGCGAAGCGCAAGCGCCGTCCTTCCTCAACACACGCACACATGCGCGCACATGTGCAAGCAGGCGCAGGTGTATGCGCGCACACGCAAGCAGGCAGGCGCACATGCATGCACCGTATCCACATGAAGGTGCACGCAGGTGCTCACAACCGGTACGCGCTTCATCAACTCAGCAATCAACATATTTATGTGTACGGCAACTGCTTGGTGTGAATTAGAGCATCGCATCCGGGTGGCTTCGCAATGCTCCCTCGCTGTTGCGCGGCTTTCCTCTACGAAAAGACACCAACACACGTTGCGCATAGCACACGTACAAGCACACGTACAAGTAGCACGTGCACCCAACAACTGACCCAACACTGACAAACACGCAACCCAACGCACATACCAAGCAAAGCACAGTACGTCCGCTACCTAGACAGCCAAGACACAATACATACGTTCCCTCCACGGCCTCGCTGGCTGACCACGAAGCCTATGCCAATGGGGATTCCTGAGCTTCTTCGGCCCCACAGGCGGCCCCGACCGTGCGGCTACCTGCGGCCCGGCGACAGCTGCTCAATCACATCCACAAGACCCGTGTGCAGCAGCCCCGCGCCTCCACGTGACCCCGGCGCCCCTGTCCTGCTGGGCCCCCTCGCGGAGCCACCCTCCCCGGATGCATGCAGCCATCGGGACTCCGTGGTTGACAACCGGTGGCGGCCTGCTCCTGCTGCTGCTGCTTGCTGCAGTGGCGGTGGCGGCGGCGGCCGCTCGGGCTGCTGCTGAGGGTGCGGGTGCGGGTGCGGTTGGTGGTGGCGGTGCGGGTTCTGAAGCGGCGCAGTGATGGCGGCCGGAGCTTGTGGCCGGTGCTGACCCGGTAGCGGGGCCGGCTGCTTGGCGCCAGGACCCGGCCGCGTCCGGGGCTCCACCGCCCCCCGACCCATCCTGACATCCGCACCGGCAACGCCGCCGCCCGTGGCCCCCACTGCTGCCTCTCCCCCGCCTCTCCTCGTCCCAGCGTACTCGCCGGCACCACCGCCGCCCTCAGCGGCCTCCCGCTGCAACGATCCGCTCCGCATGCAGGCGGCGGCGCTGCCCGCGATCCATTCATCCGCCGCAGCGTCCCCCGAGAACCGGATGGGGTGGGAGGCCAGCAGCAGCCGGGGGGCAGCGGGAGAGCCCCGGGCAGTACGACCTGGGGCCGAGGCCGGAGCTGGGGCGGCGACAACTGACGCCTCCTCAGTTCCCCCGTGCTGCGCCCAGGCGGCACCGGGGCCCGCTGTGGCCTTCGCCGCTTCCCCGCCGGACGTGTGTGTGTCAGGGCCCAGCGGCGCTGCGGCCGCGTGGGGCCCCGCGGCGTGCATCACCAGTGGTGCGGCCCCCCTGCTCGCACAGGCAGCCGGGCTGCCACAGGCCCCAGCCGCCAACCACTGCTGGGCCGGTGCCGAGGGTCGGGGTTCGCTGGCCGCCGACGTCGACTCGGGGGCCGCCGCCGCCTCGGCTCGCCCGGCCGCTGCAAAGGATCGCCGCCGGCTTGGGGTGTAGTTGAACGACGATGACGCCGCACGCGCTGCCGCGGCCGCGCCCTCGCTCACGGCGGATGAGTCCGCCGATGTCGTTCCGTCAGCTGCTGCTGGTGCCGGTGGTGGTGCACGCGAGTGCGGCTGCGTGTTCGCGTATTGCGATTGCGGTGATGACAGCGCTCTCAGCTGCTCCATCAGGTGCTGCGTCTCCAACACCGCCGCCTGGATGGAGGCCAACACCACGGAGGGGCTGGACATGGACGAACAGCCCGGACCCGGACCCACACGGAGCTCTGCCATACCGGCGGGACCCGGCCCCGTTCCGCCGCTGCCGCTGGCCGACCTGCCAGCATCTTCAGCTCCGGCAGCGGCCGGTCGCTGGCCCTGCGCCTGTAGCAGCTGCCGGGACAGCAGCGCCTCGTTTTGGCGCAGGAGCTGTTGCAGCCGCTGGTGCAGATCCACCTGTCCGTCCGGCTCCTCCTGCTGCTGCACCTGCTGCGGCGGCAGTGGCAGTGGCGGCGGCGCCCCTGCCGCATTGTTCCCCCCCGCAGCCCGCTCGCGCCCCCCTGCTGGTGCCGTGTTGCTCCATCCTGCGGGCCCGCTGCCCCCGGGGCCCCCACCCGGAGCTGAAGCCGCCAGGGCAGCCGCGGTCGAGGTCGCCGTCGCCGCTGTGCCGGCGGAGCCGTTGCGGCGCCCTCCCTGGAGGGTCTCGGGCGAAGGGAGCGGAACACCAACATCGCTGCCGCAGCCGTTGCCGTACACCGGGTTGTCCATGACGCCTGGATAAACGATGCTGCCCAGGACCAGCTGCCGGGAGTGCGGCCGCGACTGCTGCGGCTGCTGCGGCCGCGACTGCTGCGGCTGCTGCTGCGGCCGCGACTGCTGCGGCTGCTGCTGCGGCCGCGACTGCTGCGGCTGCTGCTGAGGCCGCGACTGCTGCGGCTGCTGCTGCGGCCGCGACTGCTGCGGCTGCTGCTGCGGCTGCGGCTGCTGCTGCGGCTGCTGCTGCGACTGCTCGCACTCGCGCCCGCGTTCGGGTTCCTGCACGAGGTGGCGCTGCGGGTGCGGGTGGGGGTGCGGACTGAGATGGCCGAGCGGCTGCGGCTGTGGCTGCGGCCCCAGCGGCTGGGGGAGCACCGCCGATGAGGTGGGTCGTGAGGTGGAGGTGAAGGAGGGAGGGGAAGCAGCTGGGGCCGGCAGCGGTTGCGGCGGGGGCGGGGGCTCCCCGCTCGGGCCCATGTCCAATTGGCACGGATGGCTGAGGCTGAGACGGGGAGCGAGACCTGCCGCGAGGGGACAAGCGGCGGAGGGACGTTTGTGGGGGTGGGTGGCGGAAGAGGACTGTGGCTTGCCGCCGATGATGAAGTGCAGTGGCGTTTGAGGACACGAGAGGGGCTGCTCTGGAGCACCGTGGTGGGGTGTGGTGGGGTGGGGTGTGGGAGATCGTTTGTTGCGAAAGATACGGCAATGGGGCCAATGCACAGTGGGGCAGGTGCACGTGCTCACGGTCGCACGTACAGAGAGGGCCCTCGTAATGCAACGCGGGGGCCGTGGATCGGAACTGCTGCCCGGGCAGCATCCCGGAGAACAGCCGCTGCGTCAGGCGACGGCAAGCGAGCGCGGCCAGTGGCTCCCGCCCTCCCTTCGCCCGCCCATCCTCCGCCGCCCCGCTCTACGGTATGCAGCTCGCGTCCTCGTTCTCCCCCGCAGCGGCCTCCTCCCGGCTCCTCCCCTTCTGAGCCCCACCCTCCCCCCCCGGTTGCACACCTGGGGAGCTGACCGACCCCCCCGGGACCAGTCCCCGCCTGCTGCTGGTGCTGAGGTGGTGCAGGCGCGAGGAGCTGAGCCGTTGGAACACGGCTCGCCGCACGATCTGCAGCTGAGAGAGTGACCGACCCCACAGGCTCTGCGGCTGTGGGGGCGGCCCCGGCCCCCCAAGCTGCGACGCTGCTGCCACCGACGCCGGATCCTGCGCCCACTGCTGCTGCTTTGGCTGCTGCTGGGCCCAGGAGGTCAGCGAGCCCCGAGGCGAGGGTGTGTTGACGGCAGCCGGCGTTTCTTCCGGGTGCGTTGATCCGGCTGCTGCTGCCTGTGTGCTGCCTGTGTGCGCTGCCGCCTGCTGCTGGTGCTGCTGCTGCCCCCCCTGCTGCTGCGGTTGCTGTTGGAGGCGCCTCAATTGCTGCTGCAGCTGCGCTATCTGTGTCTGTAGCTCCTGCACCTGCGGCGACTGCGACTGCGACTGCGGCTGCTGCTGCTGCTGCTGCTGCTGCTGCTGCTGCTGCTGCTGCTGCTGCTGCCGCATCTGGAACTGGCGCAGGCGCTGGCGGTACTGGACGAGCAACAGCTGCTGCTGCAGCCGCCTCAGCTGCTGCGCAGTCAGCGACACGGGGGCAGCAGCAGCAGCTGCCAGGGCACTGGACGCACCCCCACCAGAAGCGCCGGCCGCCCCTATCGCCGCCCTGGGCGCCACTGCCAGCGCCCCCGGTCCCATCGCCGCACCCGTCACCAGGGAACCCCCGTGTATCGCCGCTGCCGCAGCCAGGCTGACGCGTGCGGCCTCGGAATTGAGCCCGGCGGTCATCACCCCCAGCGGTAGTACGGCGCCGCCACGCAGCCCTGCCCCCGGTCCGGTCCCTGCAGCCGGTAGATCGGGCGGAAGCTGGAGTTGGGGTGGCGGGAATGGAGGCTGCGCCGCTGCTGCGACCGTTGCTGCGGCTGCAGCTGCTGACAGGAGTGCCGGTTGAGAGGCGGCTGCACCAACACCGCTGTCCGCTGCCGCCCTCGGCTGCTGCTGCCGCTGCTGCTGCGCCCCGACCTCGGCGGGCCCCCCGAGCGAGCCCTCCTGGCCCGCGGTCCGGGCCCGCGGCCGGTTGCTGAGGTTGGGACTGGCTCCGTCCCTGCCACACAGCACTCCGCAGAATCCCGTCATGGTGATGATGTACGACCACACGCCGATGAACATGCTCTCCAGCTGGGCCGCATCGCCCTCGGGTAGCAGCAGGGTCTGGAGGGGGGAGGGAGGGAGGGGAGGGAGGGGGGACCCCCTGATCACGACACATGGCAATAAGACTGAACGCGGCCCGGCTAATAATCAGTAGTGACCTAGCCCAGCCTATAATGCCTGTTCGCGGGGCCGAGCGGGGCGGCAAAGGAAGCCGTGGGGCTCGCTGTCGCTGTCGCTGTGGCTGTGGCTGTCGGCAGAGGCCGTATCACACCAGGCGGGGTGCGGTGTTGGGTTGCGGTGGTGGGTGCACCCGGGCGGGAAGGCGGAGAGGCGGCGCGAGGGAGGCGGACGACGCGCACCGCTGCCGCATGCAGCAGAGGCGCACCAGCTACGGAACTCCATTCCCCTCTGCGAGGGTGAACCGCCACCTGGCACCCAGCAATCCAACCCAGGACTGGCTTGACCCGCCGTCGCTCGCCCTTTCCCCCTCTTTCCCTCTCTCCCTCCTCCCCGGCGTGTCTCCGGCGCTGAGGTATTCCTTCCACCGGCTACCCGGCTAGCGCGCCTGTTATCACGGGTGCCAAGTGGGGATCGATGTCATCCCCCCTCCCCCCCCACCCCGCCCCCTCACCAGGTATCTGAACACTGCTGATCTCAGCGCCGCCGCCAGTGTCAGCTCCGCCACCCTCATCAGCAGGAACAGCGAGAAGCCCCTCAGACTGACCAGCACGGTGCCTATGGTCTGAAGGATCATGAACAGACCCAGAAGGTACGTCTTGTCATGAAGGCCAGCTGCGGGGGGGGGAGAGGGGGGTGGGCAAGGGGGAGGGCGGCCGGACAGGAGGAAGGGGAGAGGGAGGTGAGCGGGCACCGGGGGGCAGTCAGTCAACGTTCAGGTTCAGACTCTCGATCAGCTGCCGACCCGTACCCGTACCCGAAGCGACGGCCGGAGGGGGTTGCACCTCTGGTCAGTCAGTGTGCGTTAGGGCACCACACATTGGCCGCACAGGGGGACCCACCCACCGACCCACACCCACCCACCCACCGACCCACACCCACCCACCCACCGACCCACACCCACCCACCCACCGACCCACACCCACCCACCCACCGACCCACACCCACCCACCCACCGACCCACACCCACCCACCCACCGACCCACACCCACCCACCCACCCACCCGCACCCACCCACCCGCACCCACCCGCACCCACCCACCCGCACCCACCCACCCACCCGCACCCACCCACCCACCCGCACCCACCCGCACCCACCCACCCGCACCCACCCACCCACCCGCACCCACCCACCCACCCGCACCCACCCACCCACCCACCCGCACACCCCACGATGTCCACAATGAGGCTCAGGGACATCTCCTCCAGCGTCAGTTCTGTGAAGGTGGATGAGGCGGGGGGGGGAGGGGAGGAGGGGGGGTGAGGTTGGGAAGGTGGTGGGCGGGACGAGCAGGCGGCTACCGCGGCCGGGCGACCGGGCCAAGCAGGTAACAGATTGCGAGCCACAGCAAAGTAAATCCCGAGGTGGAGGAGGAGGAGGAAGAGCGGGCGGAGGATGGGGAGAGGGAGGCGGAGGGGTCGACGTTGGCCCACGGACCCAGTAATACAGGGGGAGGGAGGTGCAGGGGAGCAATGGGAAGGGTTAAAGCGCCTCGAGAGGAGTGCGATGCGGGCGGCACGGGCGGGGCGGGTAGTGCGGGCAGGGGGCCGCTGCCGCTGCCGCTTGGTGGGCGGGCACATTACGGTACACAACAGAGGAAATGACACCGCGCATGACCAACCATACGGTATCATCCTACCCAAGTACTATTTACGAATCACCTCCTATACCAACCCCGTACCGGCCCAAGCCTCCACCTGCCGCCGGCTCTTATTCGTTTCCTCCTCCTTCAGCCTTTCCCTTACTTGGCCCCCTGCTTGGCTTGCTGGGGCCTCTTTCGGGATCACGTGGCGCGGGACCACTGCGGCCCCCGGCCCGCCAAGCCATCCCAGAAGCCCGCCCCGGAAGCCCGCCCCCCCCCCGCCCCACCTACCTCTGGGGTCCAGCCACCACTGCCATCCCGACTTGGACCTGACCGTGAGGCCCTTGCGCCGCATCCTGCTGAGCCCCCCCGTCAGCAGCTGGTACAGCAGGCAGGAGCCGAAGAAAGCCGCGTCGCAACCTGCACAGAAGAAGCAGTCAGGTGGGGCGAGATGAGGAGAGACGTGGACGTGGACTGAGACCCGATGAGCCCGCGCAGGCGGGCCCAAGCGGCAAAGGACGGGGACAGGTGGGCTGGGCGGGTTGCGAATGCGGGTTGCGGGTTCGCCGACAGCGAGAGCAGCGGGGGGAGGGGGGGGGGGCACGCCGCAGGCTGAATGGCGGTACACCCGAGAAGGGTAACAAGCAGGTTGGCAAAGTCGAGAGCGCGGTGGGGACCGACACTCCCCGGCCTCTGCTTCGGCCGAGGGCGCAAGGGGGCAGTCAAGGATCTTTGCGGCCAATGCCGGCGGTTGTAGCCCCCCCCCCGACTGGGACCAACCCAATTCATAATAGCGGTTCATAACGGCGCCGACCAGCAGCAGGCGACATGCCCCGTGGAAGTCATGTGTTCGCGTATGAGCCCGCCGTGCTCCCTTCCCAGTCCCCACTTCCACATCCTGCCCTCTCCCCCCCGCTTGCCATCTGTGAGCGCAGCGGCGGCTGCCCCCGGCTACACCCACCCAGCAAGACCATGAAGAGGATGCGGCGCCTCCGGAGGACGGTGGTCCGGAATATCAGCGCCTGCTGCTGGCGCATGGCCTCGGAGGCTGCACGCGGGAAGCAGGGGAATCAGAGCGGGCGCCACCAAGGCGCTCGGGTTTGGCGACGCCAGCCATAGCGCTGATACCCTTTTTCGGCAGGTTCAGTTGTGAAACCCGTCGTTCCCTGGTCCTGAGCATCCGGGTTCCAGCTGCGCACCTGCCGCCTCAGCCTCCAGTATTTCCAGAGCGAGCTGTGAACGCCGCTGCCCATGCCTGTGCTCAGGCTGCTTTGGAAGCCGGGTGACGTCAATGCCGACATCCGCGGAACCATCTGGGTGCTCAACGACGATAACAGCGTCATCGGGGACGTCTGGTACTTCCGGGACGTTAGGGTTGGCTTCAACTGGCCACAGGACAGCCCCAATCGAGTCCTCCGATAACAGCGTTTCCACGCCGGGGCGAGCCGGCATCCCCAAAGATGCCGTATCATTTAGCTGTTGACCCGCATGCGCTTCTTGTGATGTGAAGTTGACTTCGAACGCGTTTGCCGATGTTGGTGCTGTTGTCGCCATGGGCCTTTCTAACTCCTCCGTTTAGTGGCCCATATAGTATCAATTTTTACGCCGTTGCATGGCATACTTGATACAGTACAGCTGTGCCTTCTATTGCGTGCCCCTTCGCTGAAGGACTGTGTAACGCAACCGCGTGGATCAGCCAATAAGCGCGCCTGCCCTAACAACTAAGCGGTAATGAAAATCGTGTTGTTCAAGGGCCTGGAGTACTGCATCGGGCTACGCATTGATGCTGTAACTTTGCAGAGTTGTACGGAGCTTTTCCTTAAAGTAACCCGCAACCTGTACGCGACTTAACGCTGGTGGCACACATCAGATACATAAACATGCTCTAACTTCTGGAAAACTCTACAAATTCACTCCCGAAAGCTTGTTTCGTTGGCCATGTAGCTAGGCGGCCCGCGCATCTGTATAATTACAGCTGTGTGCGGTCTATTTACCGTTCGTTACATGAAGTGCCCATGTCGGTGGAATGTTTTACTTTGTGTACTGCGTAACGCATCAGTCATCCTTCCTGTCGGCCTTCTGACGTGTGACCTCCACTCCACCTAATATCTGGAAGCTCAATGTGCCACAGTTTTGGCTTAGTAAAGCGAGTGCAAGGGCTGGAGCCTCGGGACAGGCGATAGTCACGGGCCAGAGTTAGGAAGCAAGCTGTTACAAGGTTCGCGACACGGGACTTCATAGACGACCAACCGCTACTACATATACCCACCAGCGAGTTGAAATCCTATCATGACGTCCGGACGAGATTCTGATTCTGGCGCTTCCTTAGTAAGGTGGGTAAGCCTGTACGGATGCCGGACGGCGGTTTCCTGTCCGATAGGCTGCCCGCCAAGACTGCTGGCGCAACCAATACAACGCCGTATTAAATTCAGGGATAACCTTGGATACGTTGGATGCGCTGGACATCACAGTAGGCAACGGGCTCGTAGCTCCCGCGCCTAACAGCTGATTAGCAGTCCTGAAACGGGAACGCGACCCATGAGTCGTCACCCGCCGGCCTGGCATATCCCGTAGCCCAATCACGAGTGAAGCCGCTAGCTCTCCGGGTAATGTAGTGGGGTGGTCGCATGGGCAGGAGACGGGTGTGCGGTGTGGGTCGCAGGCAACCTTCGCAGTGTATGCGGCCAGCAGAGGTCGTTACAGGGCTCGCGTGTTTTCAGCAAACACGTTTCGAGAGTAGCACGGTTCGGGGTGTCCTAAGCGTCGCACCCGACGCCAGGCGGTAACGCCAAGCAATCATACGCGCCGTCAGGCATGCCTCTGTGCGGTTGCAGAGGAACACGCCACGCCACCAGCTTGTTTCCGGGTAGGTGCAACGCCTCGCTGTGATTGTGCATGTAGTTTGCAAGTCGCTGCTGAGACTGGCCTGGACGCACGGCGTCCGCTATGGCCCTCGCTTGCAGCGCCTTGACTATGCGCCAGTCTTCAGCGAAACTGACCTCCAGTCTGTGTGCTTCATTCACACACAACTGCCCGCTACAACATACGGTACGGTAGTCTTCCCTCAGCAAGCTATGATGTCTGCTGGGTCATGCCCGCCGTAACCGACGACCATGTACTTGCGGCGCGGTGTAAGCCGCGAACATACGGCTGTAGGCAATGACAGCCTGTGATGTATGGCGGAGAATTGTCCGCGTTCGGTGCGGGTGCCATGGTTCGTTTGTAGGGGGGGATCATTGGAAAGTCGGTTTGCATCTCGTCCCACCGGCGTAATTTAGCAAGGGGCGGCTTAATGACCGACGGCTTGTACCGTTGTTACACATGATCAGGACACGCTTCCACGAACTTGGGCGATGATTGGGCCTTCTTTAGCAATCAAATGGTGCGCAGGAAGGTGGTCGCGCGCCATCATCACCCAAGCCCACCCACCCACCCTCCTGAGACGCCTGTGCGGGCTGAGCCTTGCTCGTCCAGCTCCCCGCTGCACCTTTTTGCAACCGAATACCTCGGAGTACGGCATGCGCCGACGTTACCAGACTCCGTTGGCTCCATTGCAATTGCTTCCAGGCAGAGGTATGCGGAGGAATATCGCCCCCGGATGGAGCTTTGCACGCAAAGACTTGTCCACGCAGGTCGCTGGCTTCCGTGGGTGTTGATTTGCGATACTTCGAGCCGTTTACGTCGTATGTCGTAACATCGGCTCTAAGGCGCGCGAGCTGCGCACCGTTTACGGCACAGGCGCGCTCTCCTGGCTGCGGCTGTGGCTAGCTTAACCTCTGTAAGTACTACCGATAAGATGATGTTGCCGTGGGCTCCAGACCCGAGGGTAGCGCCACTGCGCCCCCGGAAGCAACTGGGGGGAAAGCCTTGCCAGCCAGCCCAGGAAACACAGCAGCACTCAGACAGAAACCAGCGAACTCGGTGGGAGGTAAACCCTGGACCCGCGACCAGGGTGGAAGCCGCGCGGCCCCCAAGGAACCGACGGGCCCCCTGCCTGCCACGAAATCAGCGCGCCAGCATACTGTCCGGTACCTGACAGCGATCCGGGAGCTGCAACCAGCGAGTGCCGCCCGGCCTGGACCAGACCGAGGTTTACCACTAGGAGCAACTTAATGCTAACGTGGCCTTCCTCTGGCGACATTTCCCGCAGGACCATCAACATCTGCAGTGTATGGGTTACTAGATATGTGTTTGACGTCATGCGCTCTAGCAGTACCGGTATACGGTTGAAGCAAACGCTCCCACCCGGCACTGCATCTACCGTTAGTCCGTTATACCAACGACCAACCGTCCATGCGCAACCGGGTGCTGTGGAAGCCTCCACAATGGTACTGAGCTTAAACGTGTGTGTTAGTCGTGACGTACCGTCACCGAAGCAGGGCACCTGCCGGCCCGTTCCCAGGTGACTTCGTCTGAAGTCCGCACCCTTCGCCAAGGCTCCATCTGTGCGGCTATGCACCCTATGAGCTCTTGGACTTGACTACCGTATCTTGCTAGCTGGGTGCCTCTGGGGTCTGGGCGCGCCGCGAGCAGGTCTGGAGGCGATGGGCGCACGCTAGACAATACTATACAGAGCGTGAAAGGCAGACCAGGCAGGATACGTTCGGTGCGCTTTCAAGCTCCATGGCGGCGCCCCACGTATCTTCTTGACTGATCCGGTGGTGGGCGGCAGCAACCGGTTAAACCACGCAGGTCCCACCGTAGTCCCGGACACGCAGCGGATCACCAGAGCTCCCCGGGGTATTCATAGTGACAGGGGTGCGTTCAGTTCATGTATGAGCTGCACTCGATATCGTAGCGCGACCCCGGCGGGCTTAGGTGCGCGCCAACACAAACACTGGTTGGAACAAGAGGGAAAAAGCGCCCAAGGAGAGGGGCGCTCGCTGGGCTACGCACTTTGAAGGTTCGCGGAGCAGTGCGAGAACGAATATCGGTGCAGGTAGGGGGTGCCAACTGAAGTTACAGGCACCTGAAAAGGGAGGTAGCGATCACGAGGCGGTTGTAACGGTGTCGTGCTCGTATCATTCATGAAATTAGCTCCGTTGATCACGCATTTTCGACCAAAGTGCTTGATCACCTTGACATTTGTATATCACGCCTTACGCCTGGCCTGAAAACGGTGTCATTCCGGCAATTTCGTACAGAAGGGCACTCGTCGCGCCAACGGCCAAGGCCGCTTAACAGTGGCGGAGAGAATCACGGCCAGAGGTTAACTTTATAGGCTACTTGTTTTCACATTATAAAAAAGCTTATGTTGTCGGGCGTGCGGCGTGTGGCCAACGCTTCCATCTCGGCGCTTTCACACAGCAACTGGGAAGAATGTCTCTTGCTACCGGACACGGGATGCAGTGGTGTGGCACTCTATCAGATGCCGGCTTGCTGGGCCCCTTGTTCTCGCCCTGTACTTTCGAAACCTTGTCATCTACGCTCCTCCTTGCCACGTCGCTCATCGTGCTGCTGGCCCAAGGCACCCGGTTGGCTGCAATCCAGCAGCTTAGAGTGCATGGCCGGCTGCGCAAGGGCATCAGCGGTCTGAATGGCTCCTACATTGCCGCTGCGCTGTTCCTGTGCGGCACGCACGCGATTCACTTCGCTGTGGGCCTGGTTCTGCTGCGTGCTTGGCCATTTCACATCGTCTACCACGCTTGTCTTTCTCTGGTATGGGGCACTATCGCTGCCTTCGCCATCTACACGGGAAGGCTTATGGTCAGCGTGGACTTCCGGATCGCCACCATTCCGACCACCCTGGTGTACTGCATCAGGTGCGGCCGGGGGCGCGGGGCCGAGGAGGTAGGCTGGGAATGTGAGTTGGAAAGCACGGGCGGCAACAGGTGCACGCGATGGCGGGCCCAGTTTGGCGGGCTCACGTGCAGCTCGTCTTGCTCGGCACGTCTTACCCGGTATGACATATTTGACGAAGGACCCGCGGAAGACATGAACCCTTGGCCAGCTGTCTTGGAACTGGCCTGGATGGCGACGAAACATAGGGCAGTTGGTCACGCGAGGGAAGCGAAGGTCAGTTCACGGATACTCGTGCAGCCTTTCCCGGTACAGCCCCGACACTGGCTGCGGCAGCATCGGCAGCTTCACGACCGCTGGTCGGCCATCGTGCTCCGCTCGATAACTAGTTTCAAACGATCTCCAACCGGCCGCGACCCTAAAAAACCCTAACTCCCGCCATCTCCCCCTTCCCGCCCCCCCCCCGCCCCCGCAGCCTCTACTCCCACTTCCGCCTGTACTTCGACACCCACGGCATCCCCCTGCCGTACATCAAGGCCTCCATCTGGACCGACATGCTGCAGGTCGTCGTGGCCGCCGTCATCAGCTGGCTGGGCTTCGCCCGCGCAGCCCGGGGGCCATCACCCGCAGCCCTGCAGGCGCAGCTCGGCTTCCTCCTGGGCGGCGGCGGAGCAGCAGGCCCAGACGGTCTCGGAGCGTACCAGCACCTGCCAGAGGCCGAGGCCGCCGGCGGCTCCGCCGCTGGCGGCAGCGGAAAGCCGCCGCCCGGCGGCGCCGCCTCCACCGGTGACGGCGACGACGCCGACAAGACCACCTGGATCAGCCTGTTCGTGGAAGCATGTGCGTACGTGTGGCCCGAGTCGTTCTGGCTGCAGGCGCGTGCGGTGGCCTGCCTGCTGCTGCTGGTGGCGATGCGCTTCCTCAACCTGGCGGTGCCTATACTCTACAAGAAGGTCGTCGACCGACTGGCGGCAGGCAGCGGCGCCGGGGGAGGGGGCGTGTCGCAGCAGCCGGACGCGAACCGGGGCCTGGGTCTGGACCTGGGCCTGGGTCGGCTGCTGGCGGGCGCAGGCGCGGGCTGGTGGCCGGGGCCGGCCCTGGAGTCGGGCTCGGCTCCGGGCCCGAGTGGCTCGGATCCGGAGGGTCTCAGCTTCGGCGCGCTGGTGTGGCCCTGGGTGGTGTTGTACCTGGCGGCGGTGTTCTTCCAGGGAGGGGCGGGCGGAGGCGTGGTGGGCTTCATCAACAACATCAGGTGTGCAGGGGAAAGGGGGGGGGGTAGAAGCGGGAGGGGGGGCAGGGTGTTGGTCCCGGTGCGGTGGTTTGGGTCGAGGGAGGGGTCGTGTTGCGTTGCGTTGTGCAGGGGGGGAGGAGACCACCACAGTCTGGTTGGAGGCGGGAAGCAGGGTGAGGAAGGAGCCTTGGCGAGGGCGGGTCGTGGGAGGGAAGATGCGGTCCTGCAGATGGGGGTGATGGGGGGTGCAGGGATGCAGGCGCGGAGATGAGATGGCCGAGCTGAATGGGGTTAGGGTTGGGTTTCTTTTTGCGGGGCGGGGTGGTTTCTTTTAGCGGAGAGGACGCGCCGTTGCCTACAGAACCCCAGACCACCACCGGGGCGGGGGAAATGGCAGGTCTGGTCCCGCTCTCGCTTATCTCAATCAGAAAGCGGGACTGCAAAACGGGAAAAAGGGGGGCTGCAAAAAGGGGGGCGTGTTCGGACCTTGCAGTTGGTCGGATCAGCAGCCCACACGCGCGTCTGCTGCTCCCCCCTGTCGGGGGCAGCATCAAGGCAGGCTTGGCCTTTCACACGACCCGCGCTCGGCTTTCGCCTGCCCTTCTTGTCCCCTTGCACCTAAAGACCAAGTCCTTCCCGGGGCCCCAGCTTTAGGGAAGATCCGTGCTGACCGCCTCGCCTTCCTCCCTTTCACACCATTTCCCTGCATCGCTACCGAGGTCAGGTCGTATCTGTGGATCCCCGTGTCCCAGGACTCGTACAGGTGAGCGGACGGGCGGCCGGGTGAGGGGCTGAGGGCTCGTGTGGGAGCAGAGGGCCCCTCGGAGCCGGGCATTGCGGAGAAAGGAGCTCCTTTGCCCTCGCCTCTTGGCTGGTTTGAACACGTGAATGGCTGGACGGCACGATGGGGCCTTAAGAGAGCATGGCGGCAGTCATGCCGGACTGACCTTGGGCGATGTGGGAAAGAGGGGAAGGGTCCGAGGGGTTTGCGCCGTTCCGATGTCCCATCCAGTGGGGCCCTTGCCCCCGAGAGAGATGGAGCGGACGCGATCCCTGGGGCGCTGGGAGGCGCCGAGGCTCGCGCCCCTCCCCTGCCGCCACCGCTCCTCGTGCTGACCGTTGTGCTGTTTCCCGCGTTCACATGCTTTCTGTGTTCGGGAGTGCGTAGGCTGCCACCCAACGTCATGCCTGCGCCATTGGCCTCTTGCTTACTAGCCTGCCTTGCCTTGCCTTGTGCCACGCTTTCCCACCCTGGCGCTCATACCCCCTTCTCCCACACTTCTCCTGGCGCGCACAGACACAGACCTGCCGCCGTATGCCACATGCTGGTCTGTCAGCGTGCCTGTCCGAACTGCTATGCTTCACCCACTCCTCCCCCTCTGGCC
The DNA here is from genome assembly GCA_030267565.1 of Pleodorina starrii. Classification (NCBI taxonomy): domain Eukaryota; kingdom Viridiplantae; phylum Chlorophyta; class Chlorophyceae; order Chlamydomonadales; family Volvocaceae; genus Pleodorina; species Pleodorina starrii. The sequence continues at coordinate 1,999,965 of BRXU01000022.1, read as the reverse complement.
ATCTGTGTCATCCCCTCCGGCCATGCATCGCATTTACTCTGGCACCTCTGGTGCCCTCTCCCTCTCTTGTTCCCGCCTGCCCCTCCCCTCCTGCCCCTCCCCCTCCCCCTCCCCCTGCCCCCGCCCTCACCTCAGGCGCATCTCCCTGCGCACCTTCGACCACGTGCTGGGTCTGGACCTCACCTTCCACCTGCGCAAGAAGACGGGCGAGGTGACCAAGGTGGTGGACCGGGGAACCAACGCAATGCAGAACCTGCTGGCGACTGTGCTCTTCAACATACTGCCGCAGGTGGGTGGGGCACAGGGGGCACATGGGGGGCGACATGGGGCACATGGGGGGATGCCGCATTTGGGATGTGTGGCAGGGGGCGGCACGGGGAGACGATGGAGGAGCGCGGGAGGGCGGAGCGAAGCGCAGGCTGTTGGGGCAGCGTTGCAAGCAGAGGCGAGGGCGAGGGCGCGTCCGTGGCTCGGGGCGGCGTCGGTGTGGGCGGGTCAGGCGGGATCTGGGGTAGGAGGGCGCCAAAGGGGAAATACAGTCAGCGGCCTGGCCCTGGGGTGCGCGTTGGGGCGGGCAAGGGGACCGTCAGCGCAGCCGTGGCGCGGCAAGACACCCCAACCGTTAGCCCCCCCAAGCACCGTCTCAACCCTAAGCCCCCATCATGCGCATCTCCGCCTGTTTGGTTCCTCCGGTCCCTCTTCGATGCCGGGCTCCTGCCCTCCTCTTCCCGGCCCCACACCCCTCGGACCTCCTCCCTCCCTCCCTCCCCCCGCAGATGTTCGACGTGCTCGCTGCCGCCACCTACCTGGCCCAGGCGCTTGAACCCACCATCGCCATCATCGTGTTCGTGACGGTGGGCTCCTACATACCCCTCACCGTCTTCATTACCGAGTGGAGGGGCAAGCTGAGGAGGGAGATGAACCAGACGGATCAGGTGGGGGTGGGAGCAGAGGGATCGGAAAGGGAGGGAGGAAAGGGGAGGGAGGAGGGAGGAGGGAGGAAAGGCTGGGGCAGGGAAAGGGGGCGGACAAGGGGACACGTTTGGGGCCGTACCGTACAGCGCGCATGCCTGAATCGTCTCGGAAGCACCCCATACCGAATTATGTGCGCAACGGCACAGCGACAGCACTGGAGCCTGGACAGTGCGACCCAACAAGATGGGACGTGTCACCTGCAAACAAGGAACGAATGGCGAAAAGGAGAGGAAGCGAAGGAACGGCGTCAGTAACGGAAATGGGGAGGCATGCGAGGCGGGGGAAAGCAGTGAGGAAAGCATGCGAGTGGACACACGAACTCTAGGACGAGGCGGCGACGCGGCTACAAAGTGGGCGGAAAAGCAGGACGGCAGAGGGACAAAGGCGATGGGTGGGGCATGTGGGACGAACACGCGAGGGCATAGCAGGCGACAGGAGTGAAGTGAGGGGGTGGCCAGGGAGCAGAGCGGAAGACGGAGACGGGGAGGGTGGGGTGGGCAGGTGTGTCCCAACACGAGAGCCGGCGGGTAGGGCAGGAGGCAGAAGGCAGGAGCGCAGCCGGCTCAGGGGCGAACCGTGGAGGATCGACTGCCCACCTCACCGGTAGGCGTTTGGGCCAACTGCGTGAGGAGCACCGGGCTGACACAGGGACAATAGGGAGGGGGCTAGAGGCGAGGTGAAGGGAGATACCTGATGTCAATACCAGACGAGCTGCGACCGCGTCGCGGCGTCACCAAACCATACAAGACAGCACAGCAACGGCACAGCACAGCAACCCAACGCAAGGATGACTCAACTGTCACACATCAGAGGGAAAGAAGCAGGCACGAGCGAAGGAACGGGTATAACGACTGCAAGGAATACGTCGGTGATGATGCGGGCTCCGGCCGAGGCGGGCGGCTCACGCTGGTCTTGCAGACGAGAAAGGACGAGAAAGGAAGTGGCAGCGAACCGCAGCGAACGGACGGAGGGGGGCGGGGCGGGGAGGGAGGGATGCCCTGGATGGCGTGAAGCTTCTGTGGCCGTGTAGCGGGCGGCCGGGGGGGCCGGGCTTGGTGAGGGCGGGGGGAAAATCAAGGAGGCGACAGGAGTGGCGGCAGGGGGTGTGCGGGCACGCGGCGGCAGCAGCGGCAGCGGCGGGCAGGTGCGGGTCCGCACGGTTGCATTGGTTCAGGAACTCGAACTCGAACCAGCCGAGGAGGAGGTTGGCGAATGGAGCGGGCGGGGGCGGGAGGGGAGGCGATGAGCGCGAACAGCGATGCGATCGAACTCGGGTTCGGACGTGTCAGTGCGACGCGGCACGACATGCGAGGCACGCCGCGTCTCGCTAGCCTCTTCACACTGTTCGCTATGCAGCATACCGGGATGGGTTGCGCGGCTGGCTGGTTCGCATCCCTCCCCGTGCCCCTGACCCTGACCCTGACCCTGCCCGCTTTCCCATCAGGAGCTCCGCGTTCACTGCAGATCCCCATTCTTACCCCGCTTATACCGTACCCTTACCGGTTTCCTGTAAGGGCTGGTCACTGTAACAATTGACCGAGCCCATCGACGCATATCGCCTTGCAAGCCCCCGCCAGGTGGCCAGGTAGCCAGTTCCCCGCCTCGCGCTCGACACTCAATATCCCGTCGCCCTGCGTTCCACCGCTGCGGGCTTGTCTTCATTACCCACCCCCACCACCCCCACCCCCACCCTGTCTGTGGGCCCCTTACCCTGTGCCATGCAGGTCAAGAGTGGTCGGGCCACGGATGCGCTGCTCAACTATGAGACCGTCAAGTACTTCAGCAACGAGAGGTGGGGTGGGGTGGAGGGGAGACTGGGACAGGGGCAAGGGGGGCTGCATGGGGCAGCGAAGACTGAAATGCGGGTAGGCGGTCAAACACGTTGACCGATGAACCAGGTCGGGGAGCGGAAAGGCGGGGCGGAGCTGTCTTAGCTTTCCTGCTCACACGTCTGCTTATGATCAAGTCTCGTTGTTGGCGTGTAGGCCAAACATGAAGTCCAGTAGCAGTTGAGATGCCGCATGATGATGTCGGGCCGGAAACAAACCATCACAGATACGCTAGGCCCCCATGGCCAAAGCAAGGCAAGGGGGCATGCGAGGACAACGCGGGCAAATGCGGCGGCGACGCCGAGGGCCATCAGGGCACATTGGAACCCCACCTGACCCGACCCCACCCATCATCATCTCATCTGCACTTTCTCTGCACCGCAATGCACGGCCCACCAGTGTGTGCCCCGCTCGCGTCGCCCCCCGTATCCCCTCTCTCCCCTTCCGGCCGTCCGTCGCCCCATTCCTTCCCCTTGGTATGCCTTTCTACTGGCTACCCTGCCACTGGCGTCAGCTACCAGGGGCTGGCGCTGCACCGTGTATGCCGTTCATCTTCCCCCCGTCCTCCCTCCCATCCTCTCCCTGCTCCCTATCTTCCCATCCCTCCCTTCATCCCTCTTTTCCTCCGCTCCGCTCCGCTCCGCTCCGCTCCACCCTCCCCTCCCTGCCCCCCTCCCTTCAGACACGAGTCTCAGCAGTACGCTGCCGCCATCGACGCCTACCAGCTGGCCGAGTTCAAGTCCATGTCCTCAATCAATCTGCTCAATGTGGTGCAGAGCGCCATCATGTTCTGCGGCATCGCGTCGGGACTGCTGGTGTGCGCGGGTGAGGGGGTGAGGGGGTGAGGGGGTGAGGGCTGAGAGGGGTGGGCGGGGGCGGGGGCGGGGGGATGTGGGTGGGGAGATTCGGAAGACGAGGTGGCGGGAGGAAGATGGGGCCGCTGGATTAATGTAGTCCGGGGAGATTATTTATGGGAGGGGAGGGGCCGTAGCCGTGGGGGTAGGGGGCAATGACGTTTCTTCTGGTGTTGGGGGGGGCGGGCGGGATGCGGCTTCCACCAGGGGGCTGGTGGACAGCGGGTGGGGGGAGAGAAGGGGGAGAGGCTGGTAAGAGGTGGAGTTGCCCGATTGGGGACAGGCGTGTAGAGGCGGCAAGGTGTGTTGGGGGTGGGGGCGGGCAAAGGGAAGCCCTAGACCAGCAGGGCGCTGTGCGTGAGCGAGTGGGCGGCCAGGCGGGGCAAGGGGGGGAGGGGGGAACCAAATGTCTGGGGCAGGGTGGTGGCGGGGGCTGCTGGCTAATCCATGGGGCCACACGGCGGACTGGGATACCGCCCGGTAGGCCGCGGAGCTGCGCGGAGTCGGTAGCCGCCGTACATTGTTACGTTACAATGGGGCGGGCATATTCGTCGGTAAGCTGCTTCTTCCGTCACGTGTACGGGGAGGTGCCGGGGAGGTGCGGCATCGCCACCACTCCTCTGGGGGGGGGGCTGGGGCACGTGCGGTGCATCGTCTCCGCGTATACGCCGCCTGGGTTTGTTGACCCTGTCCGCTGTGTCATCCTCCTCACCACGCTCCCTTCCCCCTCCCTCTCCTCCCCCCCCAATCTCACGCCCCCCCTATCAGGCGGTGTGTCCGCCCACGTGCTGACGGTTGGAGACACGGTGCTGTTCCTCAGCCTCATGGCGCAACTGTACGGACCACTCAACTTCTTCGGGTCGTACTACCGCACGATCCAGCAGTACATGGTGCGCAGGGAAACGGGAGGAGGGCGCCATGGTGCGTAGGGAAGCGGGAGGAGGGCGCTGAAATCCTACTTCCCGCTTAGCCTTAGCCCTAGCCTCTGTGGCTAGGAACGCTACGCCCCCGGCCCTCCTCTCCCGCACCGGTCCCGCACCGGTCCCGGACCCGGACCCGGCTGGGGTTGCAGCCTTGCGCGTGTCAGCGATCTGTCCCTGCCAGCTGGGCTGTCGCAAAGACTGGCTGGGGCGCGCGAGAGGGTGGCGCATAAGCAAGACGTGCTTTCGCCACCCCTCTCCTTTCTTGCCCTTCCCCATCCTCCCCAATCCACTTCGCCAGTGCTTTGGCCTCTGCTCCTCAGGCCTCCGACCTGCATACCTCCTGACGCAGCTGCCTCCTCGTTGGCTGCTCCTCCCCCGTCATCATCGAATGTGCCCACCCGTCTGCACACTCTCCCTCATTCGCCCCGCCTCCCGCCCTCTCTCCCGCTCCCTCCCGCCCTCTCTCCCTCCCTCTCCCTCCCTCTCTCTTCCAACCCCCTCCCCCCTCCTCCCCCCCTCCAGATCGATATGGAGAACCTGTTGGAGCTGTTGGGTCGGCGGAGTGTGGTGGAGGACAGCCCGGCGGCCAGGGAGCTGGTCATGAACAAGGGTGCGGGGGGGGGGAGGCGGGGGGGAGGGGGGGGCCATCCATGCAGGGGGGATGTGGGTGGTAGGGTTGGTGGGTTTGGGCACGGGATGGCCAACTCACTCATCCGAAGGCTGGCTGGGGACCGAGCCTGGGGCAGAATGGGACTGGAAGGGACAGTAGGCAGGCGGAACAGTGAACTGAAGCTGTGATGTGCGGGCAGGGGCTCTTCGGCGGCGTGACCGACCGCGCCGGGGGTGCGAATGCGAAGGGTCGCGCTCCGGGCACACGACGGGGGGCCAGTTGAAGCTCCTCACCTCCACCCGCCGCCACCCACGGGCAACTCTCGGCGTCTGCACCCCTGTCATCCCCCTCACGTGCTCCCTCCCCTCTTCCTCCGCTTGGCAAGGTTCTGGTTCTCCGATTAAACTCGCTTTTGCTCATTGTCCGCCACGCTAGGAAACCCATCCGCACCCCCTCCCCCACTGCCCCCCCCCCTCCTCGTGCGCACATCTGATCATCTCCCTCTCCCTCTCCCTCCCCTCCCCCCTCCAGGCGAGCTATCCTTTGATGACGTGTGTTTCCAGTACGAGCCCGGCAGCCAGGTGCTGCGCAACGTGAGCTTCCGGGTGCCGGGGGGGAGGACCATCGCCTTCGTGGGGGCCACCGGGAGCGGAAAGTCCACAATCACGCGACTCATATTCAGGTGGGGGGGGGCATCGGGGGGCATCGGGGGCATTGGGGGGCATTGGGGGGCATTGGGGGAGAAAGCGGCGGAGCGGGGCAAGGTCAATCGGGGGGAGGAAGGGCATGTTGAGTGGTCCGGTACGCAAAGGGTCGCTGCTGGGCCCCGCACGCAGCCTACGCCACCTTGACGTGGTTTCCACTCAGGTTGCCACCTTGACGCGCTGGTCACCCCCCCTGGTCTCGTCCCCGGCTGCAGCGCGGCCAACCATTGGCCGATGGCGGTCTGTGGCCTATCTAGGGCGTTTGAGGCGACTCCGCAGCCCCCGGCTGCAGCCCCGCCCTGACACCGATCCCCGGCGGGATGACCGCTCTCATGCCGCCCACCCGATGTCTTGTCTCTCCCACCTGGCCTCCCCTCCCACTGGCCAACCACCTCCGTCCTCGCCCTCCTCCCTCCGCCCTCGCCGCCCACAGGTTCTACGACGTGTCCTCGGGTGCGGTGCGCATCGACGGCCAGGACGTGCGGGAGGTAACCCAGTCCTCTCTGAGGAGGGCGGTGGGCATGGTGCCGCAGGTGGGGGGGGGGTGGAAGCGTGTGGGTGTACTCGGAAAGGGGGAGCGGGAGGGTAAGGGAGAGGGGGAGCGGGCCTTGCGTGTGTGTGCGGGCGGGCGTCCCTCCCCCGGGGGTGCCTCTGGTACCGGAGGTAAGGGAGGGGGGGCGGAGTTAGTAGGGCCGGGAGAAAGGACGAGCGGGCTTACCGATGGGGTAGGGGGAAGGAAACGAGGGGAGCGGAAGGGAAGGGGATGGGTACGTCGTGCGCCATCGGGTGAGGAGGAGTAGCTGGGGGGTGGGCGCAAGAAGCAACACGCATGCAGCACCTGAACCTGGGACGCGCGATGCCCCTGCCTAGAGTTGTAAGTTTGGTCAAGGCGAGGGGGAAAGCGGGTGGGCGAGGCGCGGGCGGCCGGCGAGCGGGGCTGTTCCTTCCCCTTCCCCTTCCCCCCCGCTCCCGCTGATCGGCTTGCCGGGGTTGGGCTCCGTCGGCTTCGCATGTTTGGCCGCCTGCCCCTCCCTAGCTTGCGGAAAGCTGTTTAGCACTTGAGCTGTGCGCACCTCGCGTATCGCACCATCGCTCTCACACACACCCATTTCTTGGCCGACCAGCTGTGTCCCGGTCTGGGTGAAACGAAACGATTATGATGAGGAGGGTGGTGGTGGTGGTGGTGTAACGTGCGCGCCCAGTCGCCTGCTCACCCGTACGTTTCTGTCTTGCACGAGCCGGTGCCCATCCGTCCACCCCTCGCCCTCGCCCCGCAGGACACTGTGTTGTTTAACGACACCATTTTGCACAACATTCGGTACGGCAATCTATCGGCCACGGACGAGCAGGTGCGGTCATGGCGTCGAAGGGGGATGGTAGGGGTTGTGGAAGGTTGTTGTTGGCCGCCGATATCCCTTTCAGTGCCAGCACCGCTTCATTGACTCGACTAGCGGGGTCCTCTCAGCCCTCACCGCTGACCTCTCGCTCCTGACGTCCTGAGGGCCGTGTCCCGCCCATCCCTCCCTCCAGGTGTACGAGGCCGCCAAGTTGGCATGCATCCACGACACCATTGTCAACCGCTTCCCCAAGGTACGGGAGGGAGGGAACATGGAGGAGATGCAGGCTGCGGGGTGCAGGCGTGCGGGGCTGTTGCGGCTGTTGCGGATGGTATGGGAAGGGTCGCCAACCCTCCGAGGGATTGGGACGGAGGGGTATGGGGATTGATCCGGGCCCCATACCCCTCCGTCTCATCCGGGGTATGGGGCCCGGATGAGACGGAGACGGGCCGAGCGACCTGAGCTGAGCTGAGCTGAGCTGCGTCTAGCCGCGCTTCCCCCAAAAATGCGCTGGGCAACGGGTGCTGCGGTGGGGGCAACCGGGGGAAACCGGAACCGCGGCGATGGAACGGAGGTGACATTGGCGGCCGGACCCATCAATACTCCCACCACACCACATACGTCACCTTGCCAATACCGGAAGAGCTGCGGCTGGGCCGCCGCCGGACCAAATGGGTCTGGTCTGGTCCGGTCTCGTGTTTCCAGACAGACAAATACGGTCGACAGCACACCAACGAATGGAGCTCCCAGACAGCACGCTTCGATAAAAGGACGGCCCAGCTGCAGCCAACAGAGGAAACATGATGGGCGGGAACGATAGCCAAGCGCGGAGGCGAGCGGGCAGGACAAGCAAGCAGGATCACACGAATCGCAAACGCGCCGCGAGGATGAGTTCTGTTGCGAAATCTGTTCTTGGGATCATATCGGGGTGTGTGCGCAAGCTGTGTGACAGTCGCCCTGCGGCTGAGGCTCGCGGCGGGCTATGTTTGCGGGCAGTCCTCCCACCCAATCCTGGATGCACCGCCTCGATGAAGTCAGCCGCGCCTTCACTGTGCCCGGCTACTTTCGCGGACGCGCCAATCAGATTGCCGCAATCTGGCTTTCCCTCCACCTCCACCCTCCACCTCCACCCTCCATCTGCCCCTCCACCTCCACCTCCACCTGGGCTAACTCGCTACCAACACCCCGCCTGGCAGGCCACCGATTCGGTTCTGTACGCACACCAAGCCTCCCAACACGTACCGTACCTGCTCCGGACCCTTCCTGCCGCGCCTTTTTTCTCCATCGCTGCGTCGTGGCATACGATTGTGCCGTACTGTTGTCGTACTGAACCCCTCAGAAGTACTGTACCCCGCAGTGACTCATTGTTTTATTAAGGAGCATATCACTCTCTGACCCCTCAGAAGTACGAGACCGTCGTGGGCGAGCGCGGGCTGCGGCTGAGTGGCGGCGAGAAGCAGCGGGTGGCGTTTGCCCGGGCGCTGCTCAAGAACCCCACCATGCTGGTGCTCGGTGGGTACGAGTGGGGAGGGGAGGGGGGTGCATCGTGACGTTGGCGGGGCGGGGATTGGTTGGCGCAAGGCAAGGCAAGGCGTGGATAGCAGTTGATGACCGAGGGGCTGGTACAGACCGAGGAGCTGATTGCGATCCAATCGTAATTGGGACAGCGCTGCAGCCACACGGGGAGCTTCCGCGCGGGAGGGGGTTTGTTACCCCTCCAGGGATGTCCGCTATGCGCCTGACTCCACCCCCTGATGGCCGACCAACACCATTTGCAAAGCAAGGCGAGGCTCATCGTTCTCGCACTGCGCTGCGCTGCACGACCCGCCTCTGCCACGGAGCCCGGCGCCCACGGCCCCTCAGCTTCCCTCGCGCGTCTGCGTGTGCGTGCATGTGTCGGTGTGTCTGTTCAGCAAACATGCAAGTGCTCAAAGTCATGCCTGCCGTCCGAGGGCAGTGCCAGCCAGCTCTGCGCACGCGGCTGCTGGAGAGGCGCTCCCTTGCTCGCCTTGCCTTGCCTTGCCTTGGTAGCGGTATGACATGATCACGTGCTGGATAGTGGAGCTGGTCGATGGCGCCAAAACACGTTTGAAGGGAGTTTGCCGAAGTCCTGCGCCCCCATGCTTGCCCCGTCCGTTTGATGACCCCTAAAACCCCCTTGTCACGCCCCCCCCCCCCGGGTGGAACCCCCTCATCCGTGCCTCCTCCTCGTCCCCCTCCTCCTCCCGCCTTCCTCTCCCAGATGAGGCCACCTCCGCTCTGGACACAATCACCGAGAAGAAGATCCAGGTGGGGAGCGGACAGGGCAGTGCAGTGCGGGCAGTGCGGGCAGTGCGGGCAGTGCGGGCACACGTCACCAGGGGCGTCCGGGGGCGCGCGCGGCTCTCCGGTAGCACCCACCCACCCGGGGGAAGGGAGGGGAGGGGGGGCCTCAACGGGCAGCTACTCACTGTGTGTGGCGTCCTCGTCTGTGTGGGGAGGTGTTTGGCGGCTGGGGAGTGCAGGTGCTGTGGCGCACCGCAGCTCCACCGTGTCGCCCTGCTGCTGCTGCTGCTGCTGCTGCTGCTGCTGCGACGAAACGGTTCGGCGACAAGAACAAGGATACCGCCGGGATTATCGGCCCCGGGAGGTTATGAACTCCCGAGCTACACACGCCCCGCCTGGCACACATATACATACACATACACACACATTCTGCTCAGCGGTTTGGCCGTTAGCACTCCTTCTCCCATCCACGTGTTCCGCCGCTCCCTGCCCGTCGCTCCCCTCTTTGCAGTCCGCGCTGTCCGATCTGCGCTCCGAGCGCACCACCGTCATCGTGGCGCACCGGCTGTCCACCATCGCCGATGCGGACATCATTGTGGTCATGGCCACCGGCCGGGTGGTGGAGCTGGGGGGACATGCGGAGCTGCTCGAGAGGGGAGGGCTGTACGCAGAGATGTGGGCCCGCCAGGCGGCATCCGCGGCGCAGGTGCGGCGCTGGGCTCCTCGTGGGCTTGTGTGGTTTTGTATTTGTGTGTGTATGTGCGTTAGGGCTGCGTCTGTCGTTGGATTGCAATGTGAGGTGGAAAGATGTATCTGTGGGTAGGGTCAGGCGGGCCGAGGGGAGGAGGTGAACGAAAGCTGCAGTCGGCTTGCGGTGAGGCGGGGTGGGAAGGGGATGTGTGGGGCGAGGCGTTGCTGAGGGGGGCGGTGCGAGGCGGATGCGGGGCGAGCCGGGGCGGGGGGAGGTATGGTGCGATTGCTGACAAAACGAAAGTTAGCCGAAAGCCTAACCGCGTGCTGGGTACGGTAGAGCTGCAACAATGTTTACGGGAAACTGAAGTCTGGCCAGACGACCGAAGTCTTTGGGGGGCAATTTCGTTCGTCTCGCTGATAGACCGGCGTTTCGTTCATGCGGCCGGACGAACGGGCCTTTGCCCAAAACGGCCGCTCGGGCCATTGGATCATCCAGACGATGAAGATACGATCAATATTTTTCGGATTTCAATGGTCGACAGCGGGTTCATGCATGCAGGGGCTTTGACTTGGGTTGGTACAGTCGGGATTAGGGTTTAGGGTTTGAGGAGTAGCAAGTCGTTGATGGGTAGCAAGTCGTTGGCAGGCAGAGCGAGCACCGGTACTGCGGCCACGCAAACAGCTAGCTGCTGCTGCTCCCTTAAACCGGCAAACAAAAGCTTCCATTCGCCCCGTCCGGCATCAGCCACAAGGGAAGCACTTGCCCGCACCCCGTGTGCCGCCGCGCTGGTAACGGTCGCTGGATGATAGATAAGAGGGGCGGAGGGGGATGACCCGGGGCTCACTCGCTGTTCGCGTCCGCCATTCCGACATCGCTGCCGAGGAGCCCCACACCCGACCTAACTCGTTACTCTCGATGCTGGAACCCTCCCTCCCTGCCTCCCTCCCTCCAGGGTGGTGAGGGCAGTGCGGGGCCTTCCTTGCAGGGCAGCACCGTCGACCTCACCGTCCTCAATAACGGCAGCCCCGCCGCTGCCGCCAAGGTCGCTGCCACAGACAACAGCGATGAGGGCAGCGGTGGGACCAGCGGTGTCAAGGGCACCAGCGGGCCAGGGGCATCCGCGGCCGGGCCCGCTACCGCTGTTGCGCCCGCTCCGTCGCCCGCTATGGTGCAGAGGGACGATACCTTGCTATTGCTGGCGACCTCGGCGCCAGAGGCAGGGCTGGTGGCGGCAACCACGGCGGAGGCTGAGGCGGAGACGGCGGAGGCGGCGGGTGCCGGCGGGACGAGCACCTTGGACCCGGCGACTTCCGTGTCTGACACGATCGCCGCGGCTGCGGCTGTGGGCGTCCGGGCGCCATCTGCGGGATTGTCAGCTGGGGGGCGTGGCGGTGGCAGTGGCAGTGGAGGCGGCGGTGTCCCGGGAAGAGGGAAGTCCCGCAAAGGGCGCAGGTGAGCCACACAACCCAAGTGATTGGGCGGCCGAGGGTGGCAACGACCCAGGGTTCAAGCAGACGGTGCTCACCTCTTGAGGCTACCCGCAATTGAGGCGTTGCGGCGCTGCATCGAGGCCCGCTGTGTATCGAGGCCCAATATGTGTCGCGCGCATGGCGTCCCTGAGGGGGCCTTACCTGCTGCACGGCAGGGAGTGTCGACGGGTTAGGCAGTGACGGGAGCAGAGGGGCAGTCCTTGGCCGGGATGTCTACCTGGCGGGGGTGTTGGGGAGGGGGTCTCCGGCGTCAGCTCCAAAACCCGGTGCTCCTCCCAAAGGGGCAGGACCTGCCGAAGTGGCGGTACTGTAGCAGCAGCTTGTTTAGGAACATGGTTGTCGAAGAATTGGTGTGCAAGCTCATGAGCTATTGATTGCATGGTTGTCTACATTTTGCAGCTGCGGTACAAGTCAGGAACGAGTGGTTTCGGTGGTTTCGGGCGGAGCGAGGTCAGCACGAGCTCCCCGACTGGCTGGCGGAACGCAGGATCTATGCGGAGCAGCTTGACCGCATGGAGAATTTGAATCTAATGACGACACGTTGCCCGCTCTCGTTACTGCGGCTTGCAGACCTCTCTGAAGAATACCATAGTACCGACGTGTCCCGTGCCTTTCCAGTGTCTCCTGGACTGCCACATCTGTGCCTGCTACCAATAGACAGAGCTCCGCAGGTTACTGCTGCGGAAGTAGACTTGACGGCTTGCGGTCCCGCGCTGGTATTCTGTGGCGGTGTTGATCGGCGGTCTCGGTTGCGAGGGCATCCCTTAATACCGTGACGCAATGCACGGGTGCATCGAATACTCAAGACGCAGATCAACCAACCAGGCACCGTACATCACACCAGCGTTGTGCACAGCATCAGTCCAGGTATCCCTCCATCCGGGCGAGCCGCCTGCATGGGCTACCCGCGCCGCACCACGACCAGCAGCAACTCCCGCTGACGCCGCTATGAATACCCCGTGGGAGATGGGCACATAACAAGACAATAGGCACGACGGTGATGGTCGACCAACACCATTTGCAAAGCAAGACGAGGCTCATCGTTCTCGCACTGCGCTGCGCTGCACGACCCGCCTCTGCCACGGAGCCCGGCGCCCACGGCCCCTCAGCTTCCCTCGCGCGTCTGCGTGTGCGTGCATGTGTCGGTGTGTCTGTTCAGCAAACATGCAAGTGCTCAAAGTCATGCCTGCCGTCCGAGGGCAGTGCCAGCCAGCTCTGCGCACGCGGCTGCTGGAGAGGCGCTCCCTTGCTCGCCTTGCCTTGCCTTGCCTTGGTAGCGGTATGACATGATCACGTGCTGGATAGTGGAGCTGGTCGATGGCGCCAAAACACGTTTGAAGGGAGTTTGCCGAAGTCCTGCGCCCCCATGCTTGCCCCGTCCGTTTGATGACCCCTAAAACCCCCTTGTCACGCCCCCCCCCCCGGGTGGAACCCCCTCATCCGTGCCTCCTCCTCGTCCTCCTCCTCCTCCCGCCTTCCTCTCCCAGATGAGGCCACCTCCGCTCTGGACACAATCACCGAGAAGAAGATCCAGGTGGGGAGCGGACAGGGCAGTGCAGTGCGGGCAGTGCGGGCAGTGCGGGCAGTGCGGGCACACGTCACCAGGGGCGTCCGGGGGCGCGCGCGGCTCTCCGGTAGCACCCACCCACCCGGGGGAAGGGAGGGGAGGGGGGGCCTCAACGGGCAGCTACTCACTGTGTGTGGCGTCCTCGTCTGTGTGGGGAGGTGTTTGGCGGCTGGGGAGTGCAGGTGCTGTGGCGCACCGCAGCTCCACCGTGTCGCCCTGCTGCTGCTGCTGCTGCTGCTGCTGCTGCTGCGACGAAACGGTTCGGCGACAAGAACAAGGATACCGCCGGGATTATCGGCCCCGGGAGGTTATGAACTCCCGAGCTACACACGCCCCGCCTGGCACACATATACATACACATACACACACATTCTGCTCAGCGGTTTGGCCGTTAGCACTCCTTCTCCCATCCACGTGTTCCGCCGCTCCCTGCCCGTCGCTCCCCTCTTTGCAGTCCGCGCTGTCCGATCTGCGCTCCGAGCGCACCACCGTCATCGTGGCGCACCGGCTGTCCACCATCGCCGATGCGGACATCATTGTGGTCATGGCCACCGGCCGGGTGGTGGAGCTGGGGGGACATGCGGAGCTGCTCGAGAGGGGAGGGCTGTACGCAGAGATGTGGGCCCGCCAGGCGGCATCCGCGGCGCAGGTGCGGCGCTGGGCTCCTCGTGGGCTTGTGTGGTTTTGTATTTGTGTGTGTATGTGCGTTAGGGCTGCGTCTGTCGTTGGATTGCAATGTGAGGTGGAAAGATGTATCTGTGGGTAGGGTCAGGCGGGCCGAGGGGAGGAGGTGAACGAAAGCTGCAGTCGGCTTGCGGTGAGGCGGGGTGGGAAGGGGATGTGTGGGGCGAGGCGTTGCTGAGGGGGGCGGTGCGAGGCGGATGCGGGGCGAGCCGGGGCGGGGGGAGGTATGGTGCGATTGCTGACAAAACGAAAGTTAGCCGAAAGCCTAACCGCGTGCTGGGTACGGTAGAGCTGCAACAATGTTTACGGGAAACTGAAGTCTGGCCAGACGACCGAAGTCTTTGGGGGGCAATTTCGTTCGTCTCGCTGATAGACCGGCGTTTCGTTCATGCGGCCGGACGAACGGGCCTTTGCCCAAAACGGCCGCTCGGGCCATTGGATCATCCAGACGATGAAGATACGATCAATATTTTTCGGATTTCAATGGTCGACAGCGGGTTCATGCATGCAGGGGCTTGGACTTGGGTTGGTACAGTCGGGATTAGGGTTTAGGGTTTGAGGAGTAGCAAGTCGTTGATGGGTAGCAAGTCGTTGGCAGGCAGAGCGAGCACCGGTACTGCGGCCACGCAAACAGCTAGCTGCTGCTGCTCCCTTAAACCGGCAAACAAAAGCTTCCATTCGCCCCGTCCGGCATCAGCCACAAGGGAAGCACTTGCCCGCACCCCGTGTGCCGCCGCGCTGGTAACGGTCGCTGGATGATAGATAAGAGGGGCGGAGGGGGATGACCCGGGGCTCACTCGCTGTTCGCGTCCGCCATTCCGACATCGCTGCCGAGGAGCCCCACACCCGACCTAACTCGTTACTCTCGATGCTGGAACCCTCCCTCCCTGCCTCCCTCCCTCCAGGGTGGTGAGGGCAGTGCGGGGCCTTCCTTGCAGGGCAGCACCGTCGACCTCACCGTCCTCAATAACGGCAGCCCCGCCGCTGCCGCCAAGGTCGCTGCCACAGACAACAGCGATGAGGGCAGCGGTGGGACCAGCGGTGTCAAGGGCACCAGCGGGCCAGGGGCATCCGCGGCCGGGCCCGCTACCGCTGTTGCGCCCGCTCCGTCGCCCGCTATGGTGCAGAGGGACGATACCTTGCTATTGCTGGCGACCTCGGCGCCAGAGGCAGGGCTGGTGGCGGCAACCACGGCGGAGGCTGAGGCGGAGACGGCGGAGGCGGCGGGTGCCGGCGGGACGAGCACCTTGGACCCGGCGACTTCCGTGTCTGACACGATCGCCGCGGCTGCGGCTGTGGGCGTCCGGGCGCCATCTGCGGGATTGTCAGCTGGGGGGCGTGGCGGTGGCAGTGGCAGTGGAGGCGGCGGTGTCCCGGGAAGAGGGAAGTCCCGCAAAGGGCGCAGGTGAGCCACACAACCCAAGTGATTGGGCGGCCGAGGGTGGCAACGACCCAGGGTTCAAGCAGACGGTGCTCACCTCTTGAGGCTACCCGCAATTGAGGCGTTGCGGCGCTGCATCGAGGCCCGCTGTGTATCGAGGCCCAATATGTGTCGCGCGCATGGCGTCCCTGAGGGGGCCTTACCTGCTGCACGGCAGGGAGTGTCGACGGGTTAGGCAGTGACGGGAGCAGAGGGGCAGTCCTTGGCCGGGATGTCTACCTGGCGGGGGTGTTGGGGAGGGGGTCTCCGGCGTCAGCTCCAAAACCCGGTGCTCCTCCCAAAGGGGCAGGACCTGCCGAAGTGGCGGTACTGTAGCAGCAGCTTGTTTAGGAACATGGTTGTCGAAGAATTGGTGTGCAAGCTCATGAGCTATTGATTGCATGGTTGTCTACATTTTGCAGCTGCGGTACAAGTCAGGAACGAGTGGTTTCGGTGGTTTCGGGCGGAGCGAGGTCAGCACGAGCTCCCCGACTGGCTGGCGGAACGCAGGATCTATGCGGAGCAGCTTGACCGCATGGAGAATTTGAATCTAATGACGACACGTTGCCCGCTCTCGTTACTGCGGCTTGCAGACCTCTCTGAAGAATACCATAGTACCGACGTGTCCCGTGCCTTTCCAGTGTCTCCTGGACTGCCACATCTGTGCCTGCTACCAATAGACAGAGCTCCGCAGGTTACTGCTGCGGAAGTAGACTTGACGGCTTGCGGTCCCGCGCTGGTATTCTGTGGCGGTGTTGATCGGCGGTCTCGGTTGCGAGGGCATCCCTTAATACCGTGACGCAATGCACGGGTGCATCGAATACTCAAGACGCAGATCAACCAACCAGGCACCGTACATCACACCAGCGTTGTGCACAGCATCAGTCCAGGTATCCCTCCATCCGGGCGAGCCGCCTGCATGGGCTACCCGCGCCGCACCACGACCAGCAGCAACTCCCGCTGACGCCGCTATGAATACCCCGTGGGAGATGGGCACATAACAAGACAATAGGCACGACGGTGATGGTCGACCAACACCATTTGCAAAGCAAGACGAGGCTCATCGTTCTCGCACTGCGCTGCGCTGCACGACCCGCCTCTGCCACGGAGCCCGGCGCCCACGGCCCCTCAGCTTCCCTCGCGCGTCTGCGTGTGCGTGCATGTGTCGGTGTGTCTGTTCAGCAAACATGCAAGTGCTCAAAGTCATGCCTGCCGTCCGAGGGCAGTGCCAGCCAGCTCTGCGCACGCGGCTGCTGGAGAGGCGCTCCCTTGCTCGCCTTGCCTTGCCTTGCCTTGGTAGCGGTATGACATGATCACGTGCTGGATAGTGGAGCTGGTCGATGGCGCCAAAACACGTTTGAAGGGAGTTTGCCGAAGTCCTGCGCCCCCATGCTTGCCCCGTCCGTTTGATGACCCCTAAAACCCCCTTGTCACGCCCCCCCCCCCGGGTGGAACCCCCTCATCCGTGCCTCCTCCTCGTCCTCCTCCTCCTCCCGCCTTCCTCTCCCAGATGAGGCCACCTCCGCTCTGGACACAATCACCGAGAAGAAGATCCAGGTGGGGAGCGGACAGGGCAGTGCAGTGCGGGCAGTGCGGGCAGTGCGGGCAGTGCGGGCACACGTCACCAGGGGCGTCCGGGGGCGCGCGCGGCTCTCCGGTAGCACCCACCCACCCGGGGGAAGGGAGGGGAGGGGGGGCCTCAACGGGCAGCTACTCACTGTGTGTGGCGTCCTCGTCTGTGTGGGGAGGTGTTTGGCGGCTGGGGAGTGCAGGTGCTGTGGCGCACCGCAGCTCCACCGTGTCGCCCTGCTGCTGCTGCTGCTGCTGCTGCTGCTGCTGCGACGAAACGGTTCGGCGACAAGAACAAGGATACCGCCGGGATTATCGGCCCCGGGAGGTTATGAACTCCCGAGCTACACACGCCCCGCCTGGCACACATATACATACACATACACACACATTCTGCTCAGCGGTTTGGCCGTTAGCACTCCTTCTCCCATCCACGTGTTCCGCCGCTCCCTGCCCGTCGCTCCCCTCTTTGCAGTCCGCGCTGTCCGATCTGCGCTCCGAGCGCACCACCGTCATCGTGGCGCACCGGCTGTCCACCATCGCCGATGCGGACATCATTGTGGTCATGGCCACCGGCCGGGTGGTGGAGCTGGGGGGACATGCGGAGCTGCTCGAGAGGGGAGGGCTGTACGCAGAGATGTGGGCCCGCCAGGCGGCATCCGCGGCGCAGGTGCGGCGCTGGGCTCCTCGTGGGCTTGTGTGGTTTTGTATTTGTGTGTGTATGTGCGTTAGGGCTGCGTCTGTCGTTGGATTGCAATGTGAGGTGGAAAGATGTATCTGTGGGTAGGGTCAGGCGGGCCGAGGGGAGGAGGTGAACGAAAGCTGCAGTCGGCTTGCGGTGAGGCGGGGTGGGAAGGGGATGTGTGGGGCGAGGCGTTGCTGAGGGGGGCGGTGCGAGGCGGATGCGGGGCGAGCCGGGGCGGGGGGAGGTATGGTGCGATTGCTGACAAAACGAAAGTTAGCCGAAAGCCTAACCGCGTGCTGGGTACGGTAGAGCTGCAACAATGTTTACGGGAAACTGAAGTCTGGCCAGACGACCGAAGTCTTTGGGGGGCAATTTCGTTCGTCTCGCTGATAGACCGGCGTTTCGTTCATGCGGCCGGACGAACGGGCCTTTGCCCAAAACGGCCGCTCGGGCCATTGGATCATCCAGACGATGAAGATACGATCAATATTTTTCGGATTTCAATGGTCGACAGCGGGTTCATGCATGCAGGGGCTTGGACTTGGGTTGGTACAGTCGGGATTAGGGTTTAGGGTTTGAGGAGTAGCAAGTCGTTGATGGGTAGCAAGTCGTTGGCAGGCAGAGCGAGCACCGGTACTGCGGCCACGCAAACAGCTAGCTGCTGCTGCTCCCTTAAACCGGCAAACAAAAGCTTCCATTCGCCCCGTCCGGCATCAGCCACAAGGGAAGCACTTGCCCGCACCCCGTGTGCCGCCGCGCTGGTAACGGTCGCTGGATGATAGATAAGAGGGGCGGAGGGGGATGACCCGGGGCTCACTCGCTGTTCGCGTCCGCCATTCCGACATCGCTGCCGAGGAGCCCCACACCCGACCTAACTCGTTACTCTCGATGCTGGAACCCTCCCTCCCTGCCTCCCTCCCTCCAGGGTGGTGAGGGCAGTGCGGGGCCTTCCTTGCAGGGCAGCACCGTCGACCTCACCGTCCTCAATAACGGCAGCCCCGCCGCTGCCGCCAAGGTCGCTGCCACAGACAACAGCGATGAGGGCAGCGGTGGGACCAGCGGTGTCAAGGGCACCAGCGGGCCAGGGGCATCCGCGGCCGGGCCCGCTACCGCTGTTGCGCCCGCTCCGTCGCCCGCTATGGTGCAGAGGGACGATACCTTGCTATTGCTGGCGACCTCGGCGCCAGAGGCAGGGCTGGTGGCGGCAACCACGGCGGAGGCTGAGGCGGAGACGGCGGAGGCGGCGGGTGCCGGCGGGACGAGCACCTTGGACCCGGCGACTTCCGTGTCTGACACGATCGCCGCGGCTGCGGCTGTGGGCGTCCGGGCGCCATCTGCGGGATTGTCAGCTGGGGGGCGTGGCGGTGGCAGTGGCAGTGGAGGCGGCGGTGTCCCGGGAAGAGGGAAGTCCCGCAAAGGGCGCAGGTGAGCCACACAACCCAAGTGATTGGGCGGCCGAGGGTGGCAACGACCCAGGGTTCAAGCAGACGGTGCTCACCTCTTGAGGCTACCCGCAATTGAGGCGTTGCGGCGCTGCATCGAGGCCCGCTGTGTATCGAGGCCCAATATGTGTCGCGCGCATGGCGTCCCTGAGGGGGCCTTACCTGCTGCACGGCAGGGAGTGTCGACGGGTTAGGCAGTGACGGGAGCAGAGGGGCAGTCCTTGGCCGGGATGTCTACCTGGCGGGGGTGTTGGGGAGGGGGTCTCCGGCGTCAGCTCCAAAACCCGGTGCTCCTCCCAAAGGGGCAGGACCTGCCGAAGTGGCGGTACTGTAGCAGCAGCTTGTTTAGGAACATGGTTGTCGAAGAATTGGTGTGCAAGCTCATGAGCTATTGATTGCATGGTTGTCTACATTTTGCAGCTGCGGTACAAGTCAGGAACGAGTGGTTTCGGTGGTTTCGGGCGGAGCGAGGTCAGCACGAGCTCCCCGACTGGCTGGCGGAACGCAGGATCTATGCGGAGCAGCTTGACCGCATGGAGAATTTGAATCTAATGACGACACGTTGCCCGCTCTCGTTACTGCGGCTTGCAGACCTCTCTGAAGAATACCATAGTACCGACGTGTCCCGTGCCTTTCCAGTGTCTCCTGGACTGCCACATCTGTGCCTGCTACCAATAGACAGAGCTCCGCAGGTTACTGCTGCGGAAGTAGACTTGACGGCTTGCGGTCCCGCGCTGGTATTCTGTGGCGGTGTTGATCGGCGGTCTCGGTTGCGAGGGCATCCCTTAATACCGTGACGCAATGCACGGGTGCATCGAATACTCAAGACGCAGATCAACCAACCAGGCACCGTACATCACACCAGCGTTGTGCACAGCATCAGTCCAGGTATCCCTCCATCCGGGCGAGCCGCCTGCATGGGCTACCCGCGCCGCACCACGACCAGCAGCAACTCCCGCTGACGCCGCTATGAATACCCCGTGGGAGATGGGCACATAACAAGACAATAGGCACGACGTGCCGTGCCGGCCGCCCGCCCCACCAGCAGCCGGACTGTGTCTCGCCGCAATGCCACATTGAACAACAAATGGCGCACATGATTACCGCACCTGCAGCAGCCTACAAAGGATCACAGCAGCCTACACAGCATCTCTGAATGAGCCACCTGAAACACGTTGCTCAGCTTAGTTCAATTAGGCCAATAAGTTATTACCTAGGCATACCGTGCCGCAAATCCTTAGCGCTCGTCCGGCTAGGTGCGCCCAAACGACATACTTGCCGCGGATGATACAGCGGCTTCGCTTCCGACTACAGTGCGCCATAGGCACCTTACGGATGCAAGATTTAAGCACAGTCCCGTAGCAGCAGGCAAGCTAATGGTCGAAAGCCTGACGAGCCAGGCCGGGCGCCTGGCCTGACCGTCCAACGCTCGCCGACGTACCCTTATTGTGAGTTTGCCCGACAGCATCTACCGCAGCTCACAACCTCTCAAGAACAATTGGTCTCAAGAACAAAGGCAAATTTCAAAATAGGTTCAGAACATGCAAGCCTGCCGGGGTGCCCTGGTGTTGCACTAAGCTGCACCGAGGCCCTTGTCCCGTTTCTCAGCCGTAGCCGAATGATGTTTATTCATATTTGGTGCACACGACAGCGACAACGACATCGACCAGCACAACGTTCTAGGCCAATGGGCAGCCAATGGCCCAAGTCCTTAATTATTGGTGCCGCCCGCGCCGACATCCGCCTCGCCCGCCGTGTGTGGTGATATCTTATTAATTATTAACACCACCGCGGCGGAAACCACGCACAGCTGGGTGCGAATGATGCTACTAGTGCTAGGGGCATGCGCAGAAAAATACACGCCACCGCTCAATAATATAGAAAAGATCCCCTGGTGATACCGCTGAGACACAGGGGCGAATACCAGTACCGCTGCCACAGCACTGAGGGTGCGCACTGACCGGGTCAGTCACGCGTCGCTTGCAACACGCAAATAACACGATGAAGAGGACAAAAAAGAGGGCCCTATGAAAATCGCCAACAACAAAATATGGCAGACCCTACAAACCGCCGGTCGCTCGCTTGTGGCTGGCTTCAGGAGGAGGGGGCGTGAGGACATCATTTCGGCGAAGGCACGGTGGATCACTTGCACGAGAGCTCATCACTGCCCCTGCCTTGCAGAAACTACTAAAGTATAAAATTACTAACGTCGCGACGTTGAGGGCCCTGCGCTTCACTGTTTTTTCTGTAAAACATATTTGCATGCCCGCGGACTTCAGGCCTTTGGCGCAGAGGCAAAATTGGACCAGTCGTCGTCGCCAGTCGCCGAGCCGCCCTGTGGGCCGCAAAACGGGGTCCAGCTGGCAACCTTCTGCTCCAGGACCTGAGCGTCGCCTGTTGAGATATCCGGTGAAGAAAGGAATACAGAAACGGACGGAGTGAGCATGGTACTAGGTACATGGGGCTAGGAGCGTCTGGTGCGTACCCCAATATTCGGCCGCCCTTTCCTAGGCCCTGAAGCAGGACGCAACAGGACTCAGGAATCCAGTGCATTACTACATGCACTACTGTTGGCTACGAGGTACCCGCGTACGTGAGCGGAAACGCAGTGTTTGCCTTCTAACGATGACGGCCGGCCGGCCGACTCGTCAACGTTTAAGGTTAACATGTACATCCAACCTCCTGGATGTTCCTTTTTAGGAACGCTCCCCTCGCGCAACATCCATCCCTCAGTACTTGCGATACGCACCAGGCTGCTGCTGCTGCTGCGTCTCCTCGGGGAATATGGAGCCGTAGCGGTTGCCGCCGGCTACACTGAACTGGGGCGTAAAGCCGCCGCCCATGACGCGCTCGCCCTTGCGCACGGCCCCGGGCGCAAGCGGCCCCGTCTCGGCGGGCTGGTTGAGAATCGAATTATCCATGTGGACCCACCTGAATGAATGTGGGTTCCAGGGGAGGGGACGGGGACGGGTCAGTTGAAGCGCAGGGTCACAAGTCCTCCACTGTATGTTTCAGAGTACAGCGTGTGCTGTCCCGGTATGAACCTGACGGCGCATACAAATAAAATTCAACTTTCTGAAGTCGCCTTCAACGCACTTGCACCTACGTAAGTACTGGCACCCACCACCACCACTACCTACCAGCCGGTGGTCGCCGCGTTCTGTTGGGTGACAGCGCTGCCATCGCCGCCAGTGGCGGCGGCTGGTGCTGGTGCCACTGGGGCTGCAGCAGCAGGCGCCGGAGCAGCCGGTGTAGCTTCAGCGGCTGCGGCCACTGCGGGAGCGGGAGCGGCAGGAACTGGCGAGGCTGGCGAGGGCGCCGCAGCAGCGGGTGTCTCATCTGCAACCACACGTACCATATGTCAAGTGAAGCAGTGCAAGTCACATCTTGGTTTACAGTATGTAGAGCCCACTGAAGCAATCGCAGTTACTTCGAGCCTCAACGGAACACAAGCAACGTGGCGCAGGGCTATCGATAGATGCGGTCCCTGCGTGAGGAACCTTTTGCCCCGTGCCCCGAAGAGGGCCGCTGCTATGCTGTTATGATGGCGAAAACACCATCATGTTGCACTTGCCCACAGAGGGGGGCCGATATCTCTCCCTTTCCACGCACCTGCCCACAGAGTCTGTTTCTGGCCGGTAAGGTTGTACGGCAGGCAGAACCCCGCCTTGGCCTGGCCCGTGGCCGTTGCGCCATCGACTGGCGCTTCGTTCATCTGACTGTGGTCCATGTGGTGCCACCTGAGGGAGCAGCAGCAGCGGCCGCGCAGTTCGTTATTAGCTGGGAAACGGCGAGGTTTGAAGGGCCTAAATCATGA
This sequence comes from Pleodorina starrii, assembly GCA_030267565.1. Classification (NCBI taxonomy): domain Eukaryota; kingdom Viridiplantae; phylum Chlorophyta; class Chlorophyceae; order Chlamydomonadales; family Volvocaceae; genus Pleodorina; species Pleodorina starrii. The sequence continues at coordinate 1,977,100 of BRXU01000022.1, read as the reverse complement.
TACCCGTAATAAGAGGAAAAGCGTAAAATGCTTGCAGCACGTGTCACGTGTGCACATGAACTTGGGAGGACAAAGGTTCACTTGGATTGGGACTGCACAGAGCTCTGGGACTGCACCGGGAGCGCGGCCTTGAGACAGACCGTGCGGGAGGATGGGGATGCCACGCTAAGGCGGCTAAGAGACGCTGGAGCACCGTTTCGCTCAACATACATGCATCATGGTGGCAGCCGATTTGTTCTGGTTGCAAAATAATTGCGAAGTACACCAAATGAAACGCAGAAGATTGCGGTTTCGCCGAGGTCTTAACGGTTTTCGCAACGCGCTCCTAACGCTCCGTATGCTTAATGAACGGCGGACCTAAGCACATAATCCTTACCAGCCCTCCGACCCGATGGTGCCTTCAGCTGCATATCCAGGCCCTCGCAGCTGGCTGTTGGTCTTTTGCAAGCTGTTCGTTGGCGACAGGGTTGTCGGCTCGCCGGACCTGTTCGTGAAAAGGGCGACCGGCACCTCCACAGACTTGCGTGAAGTTGTGGTCCGTTGCGCCTCAAAAGAGCTCCCCGGCCTGAAGGTTTGGGACGCCGCTCCGTAAGTCTTAACGAGAAGGTCGTGGATTGTGCGCTGCTATTAAACGCGAGGTGCGTTGTGATATCTCGCAAAGCGGGGTGACGTGGTGTATGAACATGGTGAATCCCAGCCCTGGTGAATTCCCGACGGGTTGCGGACGTCACCGGCCCATCCCCGCCCTACCGTGCTAACGAGCCCGCTTTGGACAATGGAGAGCCTGCAAAGCATGAGCAAGAAAGCATTGGATTCAACAAAGTTCTTCTCGGGTAAACGGCGACTAATTGCTGACGCAGCGTCCATGTACTCCGTTTCGGAAGTACACAGCGCTTGGGCTCTTCAGTGAGTTTCGGGATTCCTAGCAGCCACTTACGCTTCGCGAATGCATCATCGTCGTCCTTCCAGGACAGCATTTAGCTTGTTTGAAAACAGCTAGGAAGGTCGGTTTCAAGTTGGGTAAACTGCAAGTAAAAGAGTTGCTCAGTGAGCTCACTGCTAACTTCGGTGTACATCTTTAAGACCTCTACGCTGCTGGGTATCAGGCTGACTGGCTGAATTGTAACGGATGTGCGGCACAAAAACTGTGTACGGCGCGAAGCACCTTTCTATCGCGGCCCATTCCAGCATTGCTGTCTATCATCACCATGCGGCTAGGGACAACGCAACAGGGTCGCTGTATTGCACCAGAGCGGCCCGCAGGAAGGAATGTTGCGCCCGTCAGAGTGTCGCTAAGGTAAGCGTCTCCGGTTGTGTTGCAAATAGGTGTTTTATGTCGATTTATATATTGATCATTTGCGAGATTGCAAGTATCTATTGCTGGCTGTCGGTCTCGATTAACGCCTTTTCCATCCTCCTACCAGCGTTAGGTCCCTTAGGAGTCGTCTGAGGCACGTGCCATCATGGCGCGTTTCATCTTCCCCGGCCGCCGAGTCGGCAGGTGGGGTCGGAACTGCCTCGCCCACAGCCGCCCTGGAGCGCACCTCGCTGGTGCCCGACACCCTGCGGGAGATGGAGCAGGACACAGAGCTGCAGCAGCACCTGGCGGCGCTGGCAGCTGCGGGGCAGCAGGCGCTGACGCGGGATGAGCGACTAAAGCGGCAGCGCTCCCTGGATGCCCTCGGCGCCCCGTCCTTCTACGCCACCTGCCAGGTCAGGAGCTGTCATGGGATCATGCTGCCGCAAGCTGCAATGGCATGCAGGCTACCGGATGTATACGGGCCGCTTACGGGAAGACACGCCGAGGAGGGAAGGGAGTGGGAGTGGGGGCCTACCGGCTTTCCGCAGGCAACGTCAGTCTGAGATGTGGGCCATGTGTTTAATTCCGAAGCCCCACACAAGACCCGTCATGGCCCATACAGCCCTCGCTGGTCCAGCGCCGGGTCGCGTATGCGGGCAGTTGTTACTCCAGCCACAACAGCACTCCAACATGCCGCAAAGCACTATAGGCTACTACGCGCACTCTTTTGTTACATGTGCCCGTACTCCCAACTTACCTTTGGGACCTGACCCTGGCCCCGCTTCCCCCCGCCCCCCGCCCTCCCCTCCCCCCCACACACCCGCCGCCTCGCTCCCCCCCGGCGCAGTCCCGCGGCGTCGCCCCCCTCAAGCGGTCCCCCGCCCGCATCCTGCAGCTCAATATCGGTCTGTACTGCAACCAGGCCTGCAGCCACTGCCACGTGGAGTCATCGCCCCGCCGTACGGCCGAGCAGGCCAGCCGCGAAACGGTGGACCGCTGCCTGGCGCTGCTGGGGGGGGCGGCGACCCACGGGACGGAAGGGGCCATTACCACCCTGGATATCACGGGGGGCGCGCCGGAGCTGAACACCAACTTCAGGTCGGTCCCATTCGGAGTGGGTTGGGAGGGGCGGAAGGGTCACGGAACCTTTGACGTGCAGTACTGTGAGCGGTGAAAGTGGTGAATGTGGTGAAAGTGCAGCGTCAAGCGGGCTTAGTGGCATGGGTGACCAGCGAATCTCCAGCATCCACCATCCCGTCTCGTCTCGTCCTCGTCGCGCCTCGACAACGTGGCGGCTCAGCTCGTGCTCGGTTTGTATATAACGCCCCTGCTGCGTGCAAGTCGACTACCTTGCTGTTCTTTTGCTTAGGGGAGGGATTTCTTCTGCGACATTACCGTTTACGGGTTCCGGCCTTGTACGTGGATAATGCCCCGCCCTCGCAAGCCCGTTCTCCGCGCTATGTCGCACACGCGCTCGACGCTGATGGCTCCGTCTCATGGCCGCCAAGTCGCCAAGGCCCCTACAATATGCGCAGCATACGGCTTTCCCTCCGCGCCAATGGCCTTCCGCATCCGCCCATACCCCTGTTGCCAACTCCACCTACGTAACCCCACGCCACCTCACCCCACTCCACCTAACCCCCACTCCACCTAACCCCCACTCCACCTAACCCCCACTCCACCTAACCCCCACTCCACCTAACCCCCACTCCACCTAACCCCCACTCCACCCTGACCCCCACTCCACCTAACTCCCACTCCACCCAACCCCCACTCCACCTAACCCCCACTCCACCTAACCCCCACTCCACCTACCTAACCCCACTCCACCCAACCCCACTCCACCCTGACCCCCCCCCAGGTACCTGGTGGAGCAGGCCGCCCCTCTGGGTGTGGAGATCATCGACCGCTGCAACCTGACGGTGCTGCTGGAACCGGGGCAGGAGGACCTGGTGGACTTCCTGGCCCGGCACAAGGCGAGGAGAGGGAGGGGGAGGGGGAGGGGGAGAGGGGTGACGCGGGACTCTATCCGCCCAGTTGACGATCGCGACCCGCTGTGGAGCTCAAACAGAACAACCCAACACACGGCCGCAACCGTGGGCTTGTGGTGGCGCCCACGGCGGCCCGACGTCGTAGAGCTTGGGGCAATGCCATGCGGGGACATGCGGGTATCCTGCCGCCCATTATCTCCACTTCACCCGCGACCCCGATCCCGACCCCGGCGCTCACGCTCGCGCTCCCCTCCTCCTCCTGACTCATTGTTAACGAAAGGAGCATATCACTCCCTGACCCCCCCCTCCCCCTCCTCCTCCCCGCCGCAGGTCCGCGTGGTGGCCTCCCTGCCCTGCTACTCCGAGTCCAATGTGGACCAGCAGCGGGGCCGCGGCGTGTTCGAGCGCTCCATAGCGGGGCTGCGGCTGCTCAACGCCGCGGGCTACGGAGTGGAGGGCAGCGGCCTGCTGCTGGACCTGGTATATAACCCGGGTGAGCAGGGGGCGGATGTGGGACATGGGGGAATGGCGCCTTGGTGGTGGTCTGGCGGGGACAGGGACATGTTGAAGGAAGGCACTGTCGACACGATGGGCCCCAGGCGAGGGCGAGAGCGTGGGGGCGATGGAAAGGGGCTATCGCTTTGTGGGCTTTCCGGCTTAAAGGCGGTGATCATTGTGGATGCTCTGGGGCCGGGGACGGGGAATGGCTTGGAGACTGGCGGGCGGTGCGGTCTGAGCAGTCGCGTCCGGCACTGTCCAACACGGGAAGCTGCAGCGGTCCTTACATGGGCTGAATGCCTTGTGGCGTGGCGTGGGAGGAGGAGACTCCTTTCTGACGCTTCCTTTCATCGCGTTGTGTTGCACCGACGAGGAGAGGCTGACTCTTCCGACTCCGCCACTCCACTCCACTCGGGGAGTGCAGTGGCGGGGACGGTGGTCAGTGCCGACCTGCCTATCTGGGAGTTGGGCCCGGCTCAACCATAGCGCCCCATCGGACGAATGAGGGGACGAGGCCGGCGACACATCACCACCGCCCGGCCCCGCAAGCCTCCACCCCCGCCAATCCACTGCTCCGGGTTGCAAGAGCAGCAAATCCACGTTGCCCTTTGTTGAGCTCCCCCCCTGCCATGATGCCATCCTGGTCATCTGGGCTGCACAGGCGGCGCATTCCTGGCGCCCGACCAGGCCAAACTGGAGGCCGCGTACAAGAGCGAGCTGGGCAGTGCTTACGGCATCGTCTTCAACCGGCTGTTGGCGCTCAACAACATGCCCATCAAGCGCTTCGCCGACTGGCTTGTACGGAGGGACAAGTTGCAGTCGTACATGGGGCTGCTTGTGGACAACTTCAACCCAGAGACGGGGGCTTCGCTGATGTGCAGGTGGGTGGGTTGGCATTGGGGTTGAAGGGGGGTTTCTGCAGGCCTTGAAAGCTGGAAGCCTCCCTTACCAGCCGGTATCCCGCTCGGGGCTGACAATCTAAGGGGGAAAACGGGTTGTGCGGGAAGCAGGGCCTGGATCTGATTTTGCAATGCCACGGGTGCTTTCACGATGCGATGGAGCCCCGTTCGGATGACGGTGATTCGCTGCGGTCGTCCGATGACTGCACAGCCGCTGTTTCGCGAAGCGTCATGTGTCATGCGGCACTCGCCCACCTGCGCCCGCCTGCTCGCACGCACGGCCGACTGCGCCCGGTTCTCTCTTGGTGCTCAACGCCGCTTGTATCGGCATGCATGCGCCTTCTGCGTCTGCATGTGACGTGACGCGATCCCATGCGCGCCTGCAGGGACACTGTCAGCGTCCGGTGGGACGGCACGGTGTACGACTGCGACTTCAACCAGCAGCTCGACATGGCCATCGCGCAGCCGGGCGCGTCGGCGTCGTCGCGGCCGCTGAGCATCTGGGACATCCAATCCCTGGACGAGCTGACGGGGCGGCCCATCCGCTGCGATAATCACTGCTACGGCTGCACGGCTGGCTCGGGTTCCAGCTGCCAGGGCGCGGTTGCATGAGGGCTGGATTGAGGGCATGGGTTGGTGGGATTGCGGTGAGCAGGTAGCGTCCAAGTAGGCTAGGTCACAGGTGCAGTCGGCTCTGTGGGGGGTAGAGCGGACACGTGCAAGTTTAACATCTTGGCCTCGAGACCACCACTTAATTCATATTTGTGAAGCGGGCATGGAACGACCGAAGTGCCGAAGTTCATCGGGGAGCTATTGTCACCGACTTATTCCCGTACCAACCGTTCATTACTTGCCTACATTTCGCAGAATGTAGCAAGGCCTCATATGCATGATATACCACTGTCCTGATATCACGGTCTACATCATTAAATTTGTTGTTTGTCTAGGGTATCGTCGTGAGCCTTCTGGAACTTGGCCCGCGAAATTATATCATAGGCCCTCGCAAGCCAAGGCATTGAAGCATTTGTATCCGTATATAAAACAGTAAGAACCACACGAATATCTGTTGGCAGCCTCGTAGCCGTCTTGTAGAGCTAGCAGCAGTGACATGAAGGCCCCTCAACCTAAGCCTGGGCGGGCCCCAAAGCAAGGCTCCTCGGAGGACGACCTCATGAAAGCAATTCTGGAGAATGATGAAACCAGCGTGACTGCCCTTTTGGGATTGGGCGTGCAGCTCAACTGCTCGTCGTCGGACACCGGGTTAACCCCGGCTGTCGCTGCAGCGGAGAACGGGTATGCTCCAATCCTGAGGCACCTCATGAACAACGGTGCCGACCCCAACATGGAATTGAGCAATGGCAATTACCCCTTGCGGGCTGCAATCCTTGCTGGGGACGGGGAGTGCTGCCGCATCCTGCTCGAACACGGCGCGGATGTCAACCACTGCAGGTAGGGTTCCTTTGATGCGGGGTCTTTGCAGCCGTGTGCCTAACTTCATACACCCCTCAAACTGCCTTGGGGACCTCACGTAAGCAACCCTCCGACTGTGCGAGTGCTGCCGGGAAAGCGTGAGGATCTTCTCGCCACTCAGCAGCACTGTGTCACCAACGAAGTCCGCAGACTCCGCCCCTTCCGACGCCAGCACACACCGCCTTGTTTGCACAAGGTCCATCGTCGACTTATCTAAACAGTATCTCGTCACACAGCCGCATTATGTCACTCCGTCATGAGGAGTAAAGATATGTCCGCAATGCCGCCGCCTCAATCCCTACTCACCGGATCCTGTAAACGTCGCATCATCCTGACCCCCGAGCCGAAACGCGCCACCTGCGAAACATCCATCGCGACTCCCATCGTCCCTATTCCGTTCGTCCCGTCCTGTCCACAGCTCCCGCGGCACACCGCTTATGGCCGCCGCGGCTTCGGGCGACTGCGAGTCGCTGACGCTGCTGCTGGACTCGGGCGCCGCCTTGGACGCGGAGGCCAAGGACGGCCTCACCGCGCTGGCCACCGCCGTGCGCGACAACCAAAAGGAGGCTGTACGTCTGCTGTTGCGCCGCGGCGCTAGCCCCACCAAGCCCAACAAGGACGGCGTCAGCCCCGTAGACATCGCGCAGGAGCGCACACTGCCCGAGGTGTACTCGCTGCTGATGCAGGCGTCCATCACGCATGCCGCCGACGAGGCGCTGCGCGCCAGCGACCAGCGGCAGGCTGAGGCGCGGGAGGAAATCGCGGCGGCGGCGGAGAAGGCGGCGGCAGAAGTGCAGCAGGAGCTTGCACGCAATCGTGCTGAGACGGCGGACCGTGTGGCGGCTATCCGCGGGGAGACGGACGAGCTGCTCAAGCGGCTAGGCATTAGCAGGGAGATGAAGGGGGGCAAGGGCGCCGGGAAGGGGTAGGAAGGGGGGGGCGCCCGCGGGCTGGTCTTGCAGACGTCGGCGCGCATCCGGGATTGGGGGCCTGCACGGCAGGGAGAAGACGAGCGCGAGGGCAGCGGGGCTTGTTGGCGAGGTCAGGAGGTTTGTGCGTGCGCTGAGGTTTGGGCGGGCAGCGCAGGCGTCTTCCCCGTCTGCTGCATGAATTGCACAAGGGTGTGCTGGGCACATGAGCACGGCTTCAGCGCAGATTTGATAGACATATGGCCTATCTTTGAGAAAGCATGACATGCTCCAGATAGATGCTCATTGAGGCTAGGAACGCCGTGCCCCATACAGATGATCGCGTCGCAGCATAAGGCTTTTAGTGCACTCGACCGAGCTGTGGTGTGTCATGCACAGCGTATCCTGATGCATGGCATAGTGCATTGTGCAAACTCTCTTCATACCGATACGCGTGCTGACACTGACTTCTTGCTAGTTCTGTCTGGCTGGGTAGTGCGATGTGCGCCGGCCATCGTCAGCGGCACAACTCACCTGACCCATCCACTCCGCGCTGGTCAGCCGGCTGATCAGTACGCGAGGCCACGCCCGCGCTGCGCCTTTGACCGTGAGGAAAGGCCGGCGCCTGTGTGCTGGTTGGCAGCATTCTCCTGGAGGGATGCACGTGCGGACAAAGTTAGGAGACGGGGTTCGAAGCACGTGTATGGTCTTATAGTTAAATGTGCCCAACGGCCGGGACAACGGTTGTACCCGTGGCCAACAATGCCCAGACAACAGTAGGGCGGCTGACGGCCGGCTTGCCCTCAGCCTTACCTTGGCCTGCTTGTGGCCGCCCGCCTTCTTGACGCCCCCGTGGCCATGCGAGGCGCGCGTCCGCGGCGCCGAGGGCACCGCGGAGCCCGTTGCTGAGCTGGGTCGCGTCGCGACTCCGCGCGGCAGGAGGTCGCGGAAGAGGTTCAAGTTGCTCAGGTCGATGGCGTCCAGGCGGTGCTGCGCCCCTGGCGCTGCTGCTGCGCCCGGGCCGGCGCCGGGCCGGTTTGCTGCCACCTGCTTGCGCTGCTGCAGCGGTTGACGCTGCTGCACCGCTGGCCGCCCCCGGTCGCCTACGAGGCCCGCACGATATTCGTTCTCGTTGGGGGTGGCTGGCTCCGCTGCCTCAAGCTTGAGCCGCGTCTCGCTAATTTTCTGCTTCAGGCAGTTGATCTCCCGCTCGATGAAGGCCATGTCGCTCCTGGAGACGGGCTCCCGCTCCCGTGAGGCGGCCTCGGGTTCTGCAGCCGGCGCGAGCGGGAGGCCCAAGTGTGTACGGTGTGCGCAATGCCCTTCCCTACCCTACCTCGTTATGCAGCTGTTCGATCACTCGATCACTCAATCTACGTCATGATTCGTCTTCCGTTTCAAGCGTGCCCAAGGCCACCGACTAAGACTTTATTCGCGAGGATATCAACAGCTCGAACCGAACAAGACATGGCGGTGCCTCACTTCGCTGCGGCTGCCCCCACGGGCGCCCTCTCGATGTACTGTTGGGCGCAGCGCCCTCTCAGGTTGGGCCAATGTCCCTTACGCGAGCGATACCGCCTCACCAGCCGCGGCAGCAGCCGGCGCTTCCCACAGGTCGGTCCCACCAGAGGACGATGTCGAGGCCAGCTGTGCCTCCCGCACGTGCTCGAGCTGCGCCTGTAGGCTGGGTGTTGCAGCGCGACTTCATGTCAGCCATGTCCAAAATCGAAGTCCTTCCTGGCAGGCGGGCGAAATGCCGGCCGATCGCGCCCTATTGTAGTAAAGCCACTTCTCACCACACCTGAAAGTGTTCCTTACCCCTACCAATTGCCCTTTTTAGTCAATCCTACATGGCTAAGAAGTTTATTTTGCAATGTGCCTTCCGGGGCCCAGGCCGTGCTCGATGCACGCCTCTGTTTGGTGGTGCTTAGTACGCCTTGCTGTCCTCCTCCCCATCCGCCGAACGACGGCGGCCCTACCTGCGGTTCTCCTCATGGAGCTGGCTGACTTGCAGTCGCAGCTCCGCCAGGTGCCCCTGGTCACCCAACAAAAAGCGCACGGGGTCATCCAATACCATGCGCCGGGATCGACACGCAGGACGTCATCGGCTCACCATCACGACATCCAGCTGCTGCTTGGACACATAGGCACCCTCCTGGTCGGTGCTGCCGCCGGAGCTACTGCCGCCGTTCCTGTATGCACGTGAGTTACCGGCTATGGTACGTGGAGCGACCTTGCATGTCGGAGTGCTTGCGATGCCCGAGTCGGCAGCTGGGGTATGACCAACCTACTTTTGCCGGCTCAACGCGGTTTTCAGTGCCAGCTGTGGGCCAGGGATGAGAACGCTTGTCTTGATACAGTGTTTGGAGCATCATGGTTGAAGGGCATACGATCTGCGCACCTGGAGCTTTGTTACTTGCGTCTTAAGGACAAAGTTCTCCTCCTGCAGCGCCAGCTGTAACGAGCTGTCGTCGTCGGTCCCAGACATTCACGCGTCGAGGGAAGGCAGCAATGGCAGGGGTGCGCCCTATCGCCTCTACAACCTATTTGTATAGTAACATCTCATAGGTTCAGTTCCATTACGGTCAGGTTTCCTGTGTCAGCGACGCCCTTGTAGCTTTTCGCTACAGAATTACAAGGAGAAACAGGAAACTGTCTTTGAATACCAACAGCAATACTCACAGATAACAGTGGTTACAAAGTTTCTCTGCATGTCTGTAAAGCCAGTACGACACTCCGATCCATTTGTCAGGGGCGGTCTCTTTACCAGCTGTGCTTTGAAGCTTGCACACCCTAATAAACCAACAACTTGAACATGTTCTAAGTATGCCGCTTGAACGCATCACAGAAACGTTGGACAGGGGAGTGCTTCGAACTAATTGCATAGCGCCCTGACAAGCTTGGTTGGGAGTGGGCACTTGTCAACGCTTCAAGCTATCGGGCGTTAAAGGAAAGTTAGAAGCTCATTTGACCGCAGAGGGTGGCGAGCAGCCTGGACTGGGCAAACTCGGCAAGCTGCTGGATAAGTCGAAAGAGGAGCCCCCGAGGAGCCAGGAGCCAAGATGGATTACAAAAGCATTGAGAAACACACAAAGTTGTCCTTCTGGATAATGTCTATTGTGGTGTGGGTACTGTTCGGTGTGCTGGCCGTGTATAAGCTGCCGCTGCTGCAGTTATGGATGTTTGTGGGCATTGCTGCAGTCGTTGCAGGTTTTTGGCTGATTTTATACTAGCTCAGCATCAGGAGCTTTGCTTGCGGAAAAAAACTGCCAGTCTGGGGGAGTACGGGCCCAAGGAAGATTGCCATGACGATGCGGCTGAATTTGTCATTTAGGTGCACTGTGATAAGTGTGCGGCTTGGGACATAACAGGACGGAGGTTTCAACGCGCCGCGTAGATATTGTGGAGGTGGGTTTCAAATCCCAATGGCTTTATTACATTGAAAGAGTTATATTTGGTGCTCAATGCAGCAGCTGGACGTATTTGCTTTAACGGGATTTCCGGAGGCGTGGTGTTCGTGCTGTGCAGGACGTTGATCGGGCCAACCAACAGACGGTCGCTGTGTGTAAGGCAGACAATGTCGGATTCTATGCGCATTGGGTCGTCCTTCTTGGTACCTCACCGAAATTTAGGAGGCAGCGATAGTCTTCGGCCACTCCTTCATAAGTTGAACGTTTTTTGGTTCAGCAGCAAGTTTGCATGGACAGTCTCTAGCTCGGTTCTTCATGGATTGAGAGCTGTTTTAGGAACTGGCACAGGGTAGTGAAACGTCATGGACGCCGGACGCATTCACTGTGAGTTGCGATCTTCTTATTGAAAACTTATACCACTTTGCATTCCAGATAGTTAAATTATTGGGGCTGAATGCAGGCTTTTTGGTATCCACACGAGGCGGCGATGTAATCTATGAGAGGTTTTTCGACCGCTTCACCGAGCTGGAGAAGGCTGAGATACGCGCTGCTTTCAGCACGGCGTCAAACAATGTCAGGATGCCCGTCAACCAGGAGCAGGACTTTATCGCGCCCTACAAGTATGTCCCGCTGCCGACAGCAGGGCCCCCTCCTGCCTTTTACGGCCCCCAGTGGCCAAAGGTTTCTCTTAGCTTATCCACGCTGGACGTGTACTGATCTCAGGTTAACAAGGTTTGCCTTCATACCGGTGGCTGACACCGTCTTCTACCTCCTGGGGTCTGGAGAGTACGACGAAGTGGGCCGTGAGTGGGGCTGGTCAACTGCCTGAACCGCCGACCGCCTGCTCTTGGACACAGAGGCCTAAGCACCAGCGTTCCCCGCTATGCGCAGTGGTCGAAGTGCTTCGGGTGATCATCCAAGTCCTTAAGGACGTGCTTGGCAAGGTGCCGTCGCCAGGACTCATGCTTGATAAGTATTCCAAGGTTGCACTGGTGGTTGATGAAGTAATCAACGAGGTACGGCGAGGCGTGCTACCGCGCTGCTTCGACTGACCGATGTACGGTTGTCTCTCCTCACTGGATTTTGGGCAATGTCTCCCAGTGTTCGTGCCAGGCCCCCGCATGAACCCTGGGGACCCTAAATGGTTGTGAGGACAGCCGCGGCCCTGCGTCCGGCCTTGCAGGGGCTGCTTGAAGCTGTGGATAAGGAGGCAATCAAGAAGGGCATCAAAGGCAAGGTATGGTATGGGAGTGCATCGGTGATGGGGTGCGGAAGCTGCACAGGGCAGCGAAGCGCTGCTTGAAATGGAACCAAAGGGATCTTCAACAGGAGCATTGACGTTACAATTACTGACCCGCATATTGGCCTCGACAATGGTCCTTTCCTGACGACTACGCAGGCCGCGTGGGAGTGAGGACGGAGGCGGAGCCGGCGCCAGCACAGCTGCTGCTGTTAATCACCTGGCCTAAGCCGTACGGCGCTACCAATGGGCGGTGTGACAGGTCCAGGATGCTCCGGAATGGTCCAGCACCTTTCTGCAGACTCTTGAAGGCTGCGTTGAACGGCACCAGAGCGATAACGACATATGGATTGCTGCACGCCAGTGTTTGCATCAAAGATCCCGGCCTGAGCACATGGTGCAAGGGGCACATGACGGTTGGATGCATAGCGGGTCTCTTCAGTGGGCTGGGGCTTCTGGCATGCACACGACGCACAAGATTCCGCAGTGGCCACCCCTTCGGTTTCGGCACGTGATTTTCACATGGGCTCCCAGCCCGAGCCTGTTCGCAGTCGCGATATATGTGCACGACATGGCGCAACGGTTGTGGCTGCGTGATTGTGAAAATATGGTTGTTGTGTGACACGCACTACAGGGAGACGGGAGGTTGTGAGGAGTCTCTCACATCAGGTGTACAGACGTCAAGGTGTAAAGCTCATGCATGGAAGTCTGTGTGGGATCGAGGCCTGCGTCGCGAACATCTCAGGTCGCTTGTAGCCCGACACCTCCCAGAAAACAACAGAATGCTCCCCCTGGCTCCTCAAGTCCCTGTGGCGGGCTGCCGACCCCATTCCCAAGTTCCACGTGTGCCTACCTTCCGAAGGTCTTGGGGCGTGCCTCAGACGCCGTCCCCACCTTGAGAGCTGCTCAGCCCAACAAGGTATGACTGTACGGCATCTAAAGAGAAACAGCGCCGCACGACGGGCGCCAGGGCTGGAGTTGCGGCCCTGCAAGCACGACGTTGTATGTAAGCTAGTTATGCTGTCTACCTGCAGCATTGACCTCACCCTTGGTTGAAAGATGGCACGGCGTGCGCTCCCGACATCATGGGCGACGCGGCTTGGCTCGAGAGACATCGTCCGAACTGACAAAGCGCGGGTGCAGTCCTTAGAACCAAAGTCCTGGTGAAGCGTAGCTGAGCTGCCACGGACATGGTGTGTCACGGTAGCGAACTCAGTGCCGTAAGATGCAGGGTTACTGGGTTAGCAGGATTTTACTCAAGACCTCTCACTTTGAAGTTAGTATTGCATATTTGTATGTAGTTTTATTCACCGCAAGGTCTTCTGCACATTGTTCTTTGTTGGTTCCTGGAACTTGGTGACATCGAAGCTGAACCGGACAGCTTTTTAGTTCGCTCGGACTCCCTCACAGCGGTAACTCTGGGCACACCGCGACCATGTGAGAGGATGCGTTGACGCTTCAGCGGCGAGGAGGGACCAGAAGCTCAGCCATGGAACCAACAATTATCAACACGGCGCTGGCAGAGGCGCTCGCTGCACAGTACCCGTCCATGCTGAGCTTGGACCTTCGCAGCAATAATATCGTCTCCATACAGGACCTCCAGCCCCTCAGCGGCCTTCGCGAACTTGCGTTGGACGACAACCAGCTGCAAACGCTGGACGGACTTGCTGACCTTGGGCTTTTAACTTCGCTGAGCGCACAAAGAAACCTCATGTGCGATTGCTTTGCACATAAGACTGGTTTGTCGTCCAGAGGGGCCTGCCCACGTTGCAACGGAACGTTCTTTCGATTGTGTCTATACCCGCTGAACTGCGGATGGTGTTCAGGACAGGGGGCGGCATTGCGTCTGGGACGGTGCAAACATGACCTGTGACGCTCTTCTGTGTGTGCAGAACGGACTTAGGCGACCGCGTAACGGCACTCACCAGCCTTCGTGTGCTGAACCTGGCATGGAATCAACTGGCGGCCGGTCCTTGGGTGAGCGGATAGTCGGTTGGGAGCATGTGTTGTGGTACGGCACGGGACGAGGGCTGCCCTGCCGGCCACACAGCAATTCATAAGGGGTGCGCTTTGATGCCCAGCCTAAATCGGACGGCGCTGCGGACCCTGCGGCAGGCATGCGACTCCCGCCGAACCCCTGGGGTATACGCTGCGCATGCATGGGAACCATTGGCACTGTCTTGATTGTGTTAATGCAGCTGGGCGGCAACACCGCTGGAACGCAAATGGGGAATGCCGGAAGCAGCGAAAGTTTACTGTGAAATAGCGCACTCACCAGTGCATTTGTGGCCTTCCGCCGCCTCGTACTGCACGCAGGTCCACCGCTTGGCGAGGCTGCCTCAGCTTACAGAACTGGACCTGAGGGGCAACCCCGTATGTGAACTGTTCGAGGGCAGCGAACAGATGCTGGCGGCGGCGCTGCCCCATCTGCAGCGTCTGAACGGTGTTTCGCTGCGTCCCCTGGCGACGCAGGCGCAGACGGGCAGCGGTGCTCAGAGGCAACCAGGCGGGCAAGCCGGGGCCGGTGCATCTGGACGTGGCCTGGGCCCGGGCCCGGATGGGCAGTTGCTTGCCGGTGACTGGTTTGACCCACAGTCAGGTATTGGATCGCCGGCGGGCCATCCAACTGGCGATGCCGGGGGAGGTGATAATGGGCTTAGCAGCATCTACCAGCCCATAAATGCTCGTGACGGCCTGCCCAGGGAGCCCATCAGCATACAGCCTTGGCCACTGCAGCTGGTGCAAGTATCGCCACAAACGCTGCGACAGCAGCAGCGCAGACAGGACGAGGTGTGGCCTGCGGGGTCTGCTGGGGAAGCGTGGTGGTCAGCACGGGATGGACCGCAGCGGGGGTTCGGGGGCACGGAGCAGCTGTCGCCGCGGTTGCAGCTGGCGGCGGCCACCCGGGCCCACGGCGCGCTGGCGGCCGCACACGCAACGGTGCTGGAGGAGCGCGAGGCGCTCGCGCAGCGGACGGCGTTCCTGGAGGAAGCCCTGCGCCAGGCGGAGGTGTGTTGTGAGCGTTGCGTTGCGTCACTGGGGAGAGGGCATTATGAGATGTGTGATGGGGTGTGAGCCGTCAGCGGCGCCGGGTAGCAGGCCATGCCATTCGGGACCTGCAGGGCATCCGAAGGACGGAAGCTTGGGGCGGGTTGCACGATGCGGCCGCCAGCACGGTGCACCTCCTACCCGGACGAAGGGCTACCAGCATTTCGGTGCACCCCGAGGCGTGTGGCAGGCTGTGAGCGCCAATCACGCTTTACGCCCGGGTAGGCAGCCTCCGAGTCGAGCGGTGCTCATGCCTTCTGTTGGGAAGTACCGCCATTACCAGCACCAAAGCCAGCAGTAGCTCGGAGCCATGCGGTGCACACATCATTAACTGTGTGTCCCGCGCACCGGCCCAGGAAGCCAAGGGGCGGCTGCAGCAGCAGCTACAGCAGCAGTCGACCTCGTCGGCGCAGCAGGTCGCCGGCCTGGCCGCCCAGGTGGCGTCGCTGTTGGCCGAGCGCGACGCCGCGGTGCGGCAGGTGGACTTGCTGAAGTCACAACTGGCTGACGCCGAGGCACGCGTTGATGAGGCGGCGCAGGCCGCCGGTGGCGCGGCGCAGCAGGCGGAGCAGCTGCTTGCCATGAAGCGGCAACTGCAGCAGGAGCTGGCGGCCACACAAGAGATGCTGCTGCGCTCCGCCGCCACCGCCCAGGGCCAGGCCCAACCGCTTGCAGTGGCGGGGGTCGCGCCGGGGGCCTCTGGCCAGGCTCGTAGCAGCCCGGGGTCCTCTCCTGTGCTCCGCGGCGGCGTTAGCGGTGGCGGCGGTTTCCGGTTAGAGGCGGCGCTGCAGCAGCGGGTGGATGCGTTGCAGCATGTGGTGCGGATGCAGGAGCGGGAGCTGGTCAGGCTAGGTAGGTCACGGGTTGTGAGGGCTTCAGGAAGGTGGGAGGGGGGGATTGCCGACACAGGAGACGCTTACAAGGACGGCATTAGAAGCCCGCGGCGGAGATGGGTTCTCTGAGGTTTGCATTCGTGGTTTCGGTGAGTGGTACCAAATTCAACGGCAGACAGCTGGCCAGGGCAGGACATGGATTACCTGGTCCGCACCACATGAAACACGTGGTATCTTTATTTGACGACGTATATATAAACCAGGGTTGCCATCAGAGAGAGGCCCGCTCCAGCTGTCTTCGAAGGGGAGCATCTCTTGGGCGTGGCAATATCGAGCAGCCGCACGATGTCGTAAGAAATCACGGCGCTTTATTCATTTTGTGTTGTGGCTGTGACTTTGAGCTGGACAGCCGGGCGCGTCAGCGCGTGCGCACCAACTCCAAACGCCGTGCCACCTGCCTGCAGGAGATCTCTCGGCCGGGCGCCCGTCTGGCATTGCTGCTGGCTCCCCGGCCGGCAGCACCTCCCCGTCCTCTGCGGCGGGCTGGGACAACGTGCTGCGGCCGTGGCGCGAGCAGGTGCAGGAGCTTCACGAGCAGATTGGTCGGTTGGTGGCGGAGGGCGTGGAGAAGCGCACCGAGTGGGGCCTGCAGATGGGCGAGCTGCGGGAGCAGTTCACGCAAGCACGGACACTGCTGGAGGTGAGGCGCAGGAAGACCCGGAAGGCAGGCACGGGCGAAGGTCTGTCGTAGCCCTGCGGTGACGTACTGGCGGCACACTGCTGACCTCACTTGCGCTCAAGGCCACCTGCACGCGCCAGTCTTGGTTGTGAGCATGCTGGATTTTGGAGAGCGAGTGCACGTATGCGCAGGGGGAGCTGAGTCCAGACCAGACGTAATGCCATCGTCGCGTGAGGCCTGACGCACGCGCCCCCTACCCCCGGCCTTGGGTCCGCTGTGCCTCGTCATAGGTTCTGGAGCGGCGCTCCCGGGAGCACCGATCCGAGAACGCGCAGCTGCAGGCGCAGATCGCTCAGCTGGTCACCGAGCTGCATGAGGAGCGGCAGCGGGCCGCAGGCGTGCAGCAGCAGCTGGCATCCCGGGATGGGGCGGCGCAGGTGAGCGTAGGCGGGCGTCGGCTGCGTTAAGAATGGCGGCGGAGGACGCCGAGGCCGGGCGAGGGATCAGCATCTATATATGCAGCATGTCGCCGCACAGCCTGCAGGACATTTAGTTTTCATCGCAATCAGTGGTATCAGGATGGTTTTGGAGGCGGTGCTGGTGCCACGGGATTTGATGATGCTGCTGATGCGGCCCGGTTGTGGAGGCCGGGGCAGCAACTTTCCTTCTCTTGGTGCTTTGACCGTTGTGTGTATCCTCTGGGACACGTGACTCCAACCACGCACGCCAACACTCAACAGGGGCCCGCAATAGGCCCCACTCCAAGTACGTGCAAGCCACTCCTCCAGCCCGAGTCATCCGACAGCGGCCCCACTAAGGTCCCCAAGCCCATACAGACCCTACACACCTTCCCTTCCAAAACGCAATCCGTGAAACGGGCCCCAGTCCACGCAAAGCCTGAGCCAACTCCGTATCTTCTGACCCCAGGCTGTGCGGCGGCAGCTGCTGGCCTTCAAGTCTCACATGGAGCAGCGCGAGGCGGCGCTGGAGGGCCGCGCGGAGCAGCTGAGCGCCCACGCGGCGCGCCTCAGCTACGCCAGCAAGAGGCTCACCTTTGCGCTGAGCCTAGCGGCAGTGCGCGGCCAGGGCGGGCGGTGGCCGGCTTCCGCAAGCGGAGGCCGGCAGGAGGCGTCGGGGCCGGCGGCGCAACTGTGCGCTCGGCCGTGCGCCAACACGTGTCAGCACGGCTCGTCCCACTTGGCGCTGCCAGGCGGCGCCGGCGCCGGGGCAGGCGGTGCGGCGGCACAGGCGGACGAGGGTCCCGTGGTGGAGGCGCTTCGGCAGGAGCTATCGCGCTTGGCGAGGGACCGGGAGATGCTGCTGGAGCAGCTGGCGCAGGTGCGATTGCTGCGCTATGTTCGGCTGGTGCGCTACATTGGTTTTGTTTCGCTGCGCTGGGCAGCTGCTCGAGCCGCCCTTATCGAACGATCTGGACCCTTAATTGGAGCTAAGGCCGGACCTCTAGCCTGGAGCTCGAATCCGACTTCTTAGCTTGGGTGCCGGCAGATAGCCAGTGACGAGATACTGGGTTTGGCTGTGCTCAACGCAGACAGCCAGCTTGGGACTGGGCCGTGGATGGGATAACATCTGGGGTTCATTGCGCTTGCGAGCGCGAACGTGCGTGCATCGCACACGTCTGTTGCAGCGTCTTGAACTCACAGGTCCCTTCCTATCCGTCCTTGGGGATACCTTGCAAATCCTTCCGGCGAATCGATCGTCTGGCTTGGGTCCGCTTAGAATCACAGCTCCTTGGTCCGCGCTGTCGCGCTCCACCCTTGGCTAGCACCCCATCGCCGCCGCGGCTGCTGCTGCCGTTGCCCGTGGAACTTCGTTCAGGTCAGCAGCTCCGCTGAGGAGCGCATTCGGTACGCGCAGGTGGCTATGCAGGACCGGGAGTCGCGGCGTGTCGAGACACTGGTGGCATCCAGGGTGCAGGCCTTGGAGGCGGAGGCGAATCGCAAGGTGCTCAGTTTGGGTGACTTGCGGGCTCTAACAGGGAGGGTATAGCGTCCATCATGGCTTTGCCTCGCACATTTTGTCACATGGCTGGGCGCGTCGAAGGGCATGGCTGCCGCTTGCCGGCAGCCCGGCAGCAGCAACACGCGCTCAAGAGAACGAACCGCTGGGCATGTCACGACGGTGGGCATTTCCATTCCTGACGGCCAATCCGCAATCCCTCATTGAACTGCCAAACCCGCATTGCGCGCAGGTGCAAGCTGCAGAGGCGGCCGCAATGACTCAGGCGGCGCAGGTGCGGCAGCAGGTGGTGGCCGCCCTGGAGGCAGCGGAGGAGCTGTGTCGGCGCGTGGAGGCAGCCGCGGGGCTGCGGCTGTCCAAGATGTCGGTGCGGCTGTCCGACCTGGCCCAACAGGTGGGGCAGGGCGAACGGTACTCCCCGCGAGTCCCTCCACCCCGCGGGTTTAAATTTCGGGCGTTCAACACACCTGGTAACCGCAACCCCCGACCCTGCGAGGCTGTCACAGTACCCTGAATTGCGCCGCACTTCACGAACCCACAGGTGGGCCGGTTCCGGAGCGCGCGGCATCGGGGAGCTCAGGAGCTGCGGGCGGCGGGTGCGGAGCTGGAGCGGCTGCGAGTCGATATGACCAGTGCGCTGGCCACGGAGGCGGACTTGCGCCGCCAGCTCAGCAGCCGGGACAGAGAGGCGCACGCACGGGTGGGTGGGTGGCTGGGTTGTGGAGTGGCTGCAGTGGGTGCGCTTGTGGCGACATAGGAATACCATGTGCCATTGAGTGCAATGTGAATCTCTGAGAGACGGCATGTTCGCCCCCACGCATCTGCCTGCAGTCCGCGTGCGGTTGCAGCCGCGCCTTGGGTTTGGTTGCGACGCCACGCTGACCTTCTTCACCCTTAAATCAATTGAGCAGCGTGTGAGGTTGAGGTCGGATTATGCGGTCTGTGCAGAGGCTGCCAGCTGTCGCCAACGTTATACACGGCCTGGCGTACGGCAACAGTGGTAGTGAAGCCGTGGCGAGGACCTTGCGGCTGCACTACTCATTAGACCCTGCCCCCGTGCCCTACCCTGATGCGCGCATGCTGTTTGTTTTTCGGCTGGTACGGTCGGCCGATCCGGCCCGCGAAGCGCAGCTTGCTGAGCTGCGGGCCAAGCATGAGGAGGAGCTGACAGCGGAGCGGCGACGTGTAGCGGAGGCGGAGCGCCTGTTCGCCAAGGCATCTGCGGAGTGCGGGCAGCTGGAGCGGCAGCTAGCTCGCACGCGGGAGGTCAGGGCGCAGCAGGACGACGCTAGGTGGGGTTGGGAGTGCGTGAGGAGGGAAGGGGGCCGGGCTGGGCGCTGAGGTGTCACCAGCTCACCACGAGCTGCCCCGCCGTCGTCACAGGTGACAGCCACCGTTGCGGTTGAAAAGCCGGAAACACGGCATACGTCCGTCAACGAGCTGCACGCACTGAGACTCAAGTCTGTACATTCCGGCTGGGATCAACACAGCTTCCCGCTTCTGACCATAACGCCATCGCCACTCAAATCCATACGTCCGGCTGTGTGCACCCCTCCTCGGCCCCGCCAGGCCAATCCATCCAACCTCCCCCGGTCTGAATCTTTCCCCCGGTCTGTTTCTCTAAGTACTGACCTCGCTTCCCTTTTGCCCAGGTTCCACCGCTTGCAGTCCCAGGTCCACGAGCAGGAGGTCCACCTGCGCACTTTGCGCCGCGAACGCAACACGCTACTGGCGGAGCTGCGCAAGCTGCAATGTCAGGGCCCGCGATCACCAGTGATTGCCGGAGATTTACTTGTCACGCGCGCAGACGCGGTCAAGGACACGGCAGCTGTTGGGGACACCGGCGAGGCATCAGATGGGGGCGGGCCGCGCATCCGCGCCGCGCCGGACGTGGCGCTTGGCTCCGCCGGCCCAGGGCCGACCCGGTTGGGCAGCGTCGCCGGCGCCGCGGTGGTGGCAGTGCTGCAGCGGGGCCCGGGGCCTCGCGCGGTCGGCGTTCCTGCGGTCGGTGGCGGCGCTTCAGGGAGCTCCATCAGGAGCATTCTTCGGGGGGGCGTGTCGTGCGGTGGGCTGGCAGTCACGGCGGCAGGTGGCGACCGCACGGCGGAGCTCGATGGAGATCGAGTTGTGGCTGCGCCGCGAGGCTCACGTGCGCCATCTCTTGTCGAGTGGGTTGGCGGCGGTGCGGCGTGTGGTGTGTCTCCTCGCGCCCAGTCGGCAGCGGTGGCAGGAATGCTGCCGGTGGATGGGCTGGCTGGCACTTCCGATTGCTGCTTGGAGCGATTGGCAGAGCTGGAAGTACTCACAGCCGAGCTGCTATCCCTGGAGTGACCATGTCCGGTTGCCGATGCCGTACACTCTTGCCCTTGTATTACTATCCGACTAAGGCTATCATTTGGACGGCCCAGCACCGGGGTTGTAGCGTTGACACCTCTTCAGGTGGCATGGAACTCGTAGCGGAACTATCGACGGAGAGTCCGGTATAGACTGTCGTGACCGTTCATTTATCGTACTGTTCTCCGACACGCAACAGGAGGTTGCGTTGCCCGATGGCCGCTTTTCCCTACGGCATCCGCCATGATTGCTTTACTTTCATGTGTTGCCAATCTGTCAAACTAATGTTTCCGCTGTCGTCCCGCTGCCGAGTCAGCGCCGCCGTGCCGTTGTTGTGAGCGCTTTGGGTGTGTGCACGTGGAGTGGTATCTGCGGTTGCCATGACGGTGGGCGCTCCCTCCTGGCCTCTGCCGCACCCAGCGGAATGAAACATGGGGCCACTAGCCTAACGTGACGCAATAATAACGTATCGGTGGTTGTGTCGTTGGGAGCCGTCTCGTATGGTGACGGTGTATGCACAACGAGCAGTAACAGGCATCGAACGGGGCTGCCCTGTGTTGCCTGTTGGGATTCGTTTAATGACTCATTTTGGTACCCATCCCCACCCTCGGGGGCCGGCAAGGCAGTAATGGAGCTGTGACAAATTGTTGTTACAAGCCGTTAAGCGTACATGGACGGCCCTCTTGCACTAGTCCGCAGCGTGGGGAGCGCCTCTATGGCTCGTTCCTGCTTCCCTGCCGACGCAACGAGTGCTCAAACAGGCTGTAAGCTCTCCCATGCTTCCAGACTCATGCTCCCTCGTAGCCGCACGATGATAAGCAAGGGACTTCGAAGTCGTCAACATATCCGCAAGACCACTGTTGGAGCCATGCAGGAGACCGTCACCAAAGCTCAGGGCCATGCAACGCTGATGGTCATCGGTTTTTTCCTCTTGTTACCGTTTCGCTCTGCTCAGGTGGTTGCTAGATGCCGTCATCGTCACCTGCGAGGCAGGTCAGAGCACACATACAGGGACTGCCGTACGATGTGTATGCGCACGCCACTCGTCGGTGGCCAGAACAAGCCCCAAGTACAATCCGCATACCTTCGCTACTTTGTATGAGGCATCCCGAGCAGGCAAAGCTGCGTAGGAGACCGGCAGGGACCGCCCCCGGCAAGTCCATTCCCGAAAGCCTGATGCAAACCATGTCGATGCAGGTTACATGGCGCTTCGCTCCATATCTTAAATTTATATATGTTCGCATTCAAGCTGCGTCTTTGCTAAGTTGCTCTTGTACCTGGGTTGTGCTGATGGCGGTGCGCAACTCCTGCTCATCCTTTCAGCCCCATTTGGAACTAAATTTGCGGATGTCGGAAAAAGATTGTAAAGCTGTACGCAGCGCACCAGCTGCAGAGCTACGCAGGGCCGTCGGAAGGATTGCATCCAGGGCCCGATTTACTAAGAGCGCTATTCAGGCAAGCAATATGACGTTGGAAGTGCAAACGTACAGCCTGTCTATGTATGCGGCCATCAGGGTGAAATGCACGCGATGGAATTGGTTTCGCATTTTCGAGTGTACCGCTTCATGCACGGCGTGTCGTTCGACAGCGGAGAATCGTTTATACTCTTCATAGTAAATTGCTATCAGATCAAACCTTCAGGAACGGTCAACCTGTGCCAAGCCGTCCTCCGCGCCTTTTTCTGCTGCTAGCCCTGCGCAATCCCTGCTGGGCGATCGCACGCAGCTGCTTGTCGCAATATAGTCACACAATGAGCTCCGATCCTTGAGTAGGGCAGTGTGCACGAGTTTGCGCCGGCGACTATGCAGCTCACCACAACGTCGCCTGTTGGACTGGCTAGCTGAGTTACATCTACATCAGCCATGAAGGTGCCATGTCCAGAATGCAATCAACTGTGTAGACGCAAGGTTGTCAACAGGGGCGTAGAGAACTTCAACAGGTGAGCGATGGCAATTACACAGATACCGTTCCAGGTAGGCGCGGTTATCGTCCAAGCATTAGACGAGTATTTATGCTTCACTCAAATTTGAGCGCCTTCCTAGGGTCTTGGTGGTAAACCTACAGGCCCGAGGGGTTTTAGTCTTTGGGGTTGCAACTCAAATTCATGACCCGTCCTCGTGGCATCCGAAGACGTCTGCTTGGCTTCGGTCAGTGACAGCGGCGTGTGTGTTAGAAGGCGTCAGTGCCTGACCCAAGGGTCCTGGTGCCCAGCAAAGACGTTGGGCGTATTGACACCACCGACTACGCATTAACCCACAAGCTAACCATTGTAGGGCCAAGGCATGCCATAAGGCCGGATACACTCGTCGTTGGCATGAAGCATGTGACAGCTAACTGTAACGTTACCGAACCCCGATCACACTTGTGGCCCATCTGCAGGATCTACTACAAATGTGAAGCCTGTAAGCACAAAGTTGGATGGGAAGACGAGTTGATGGCCGGCGCGGCGCCGTGGAGGAAGCAGAAGGATGCGCTGTCAGCGCCGCCTGCCGCCGCGTTACCCCCCCAGCCCCAGCAGCCAACAGCTCTTCCCCCGCCGCCGCCGCAGCAGCAGCAGCTGGCCGCCGCGCCACCTCAGCCACCTCAGCCACGACGCCCCGCATCGGCAACCGAGGATGAGTCGG
Source organism: Pleodorina starrii (assembly GCA_030267565.1). NCBI lineage: Eukaryota > Viridiplantae > Chlorophyta > Chlorophyceae > Chlamydomonadales > Volvocaceae > Pleodorina > Pleodorina starrii. Next base: position 1,953,889 of record BRXU01000022.1, on the reverse strand, counting down.
AGGTTGAAATCGTGGATGAGCGGCCGGCACCTCAACCGCAAGCGCAGAAGCGGCCTGCAACTCGGGGCAACACCACCAAGGCCGCGGGTCCGTCAGGCATGGCGCCAACTTCACCCGCGGCGCCGCCGTCCGCGCAGGCGCCTGAAAGACGCCATGCGCCACCCCAGCCGCAACAGCAACAGCAGGCACAACAGCATGTCCAGACTTCGCTTAAGCCGAGTCAAGACGAGGCCGGCATGCAGGCTTCAGCTGGCGCGCCAAAGACGCGGGCACAGAAGCGGCAAGCGGCCGCAGGGATGCAGCAGCAGGGGGAGCATTCAGCGGCAGCAGCCCTGCCGTCCCCAGCTGCCCGACCGGCGGCCAGCCAGCGGCCACCGACTCAGTCAGATGCTCCGCCAGGGCACCCGGCGAACGAGTCCGCGCCCGCCATCAAGCGGAAGTACCAAGATGCGTTTTACGAGTCGGAAGGCCCACCAGGGAAGCGGCCTGTACAGCACGCACCCGCAGCCGGCGCCGCCGGCATCTTCCCTGCCCGCACTGTGCCCGTGGCCGCGAGCGGCGTCCGCGCGATTGGAGCCGGCACCGGCGCGTCTGTGCCGCCTGCGGCCGGTGCCAGCGGCAGCCCTGCCCCGGGCGCCGCTGCTGCCGGCAACGTTTTATACGCTCGGGAGGGCCAGGGGCAATCCCGGGTGATGCCGCCACCGCCGCTGCCGCCCGGGAAAGCATCCACGGGCGCCCAAGCGGCCGCTGCGGCCCCCCGCTCCGCCACGGCGCCGGCGGCACCGGCTGCTGCGCCGCCCCGCTCCGCCACGGCGCCGGCGGCACCGGCCGCTGCGCCGCCCCGCTCCGCCACGGTGCCGGCCGCTGCCGCCGCCGTGCCCGTCTCCGGCAGCGGTTCCTTCAGCCCCCGTATTACCCCGGAAATGGAGGAGGTGCGGCGGTTTAACCGCGAGTTGGCGGTGCTGAGGCAGACGGTGAGGGAGGAGCAGAGGCGGAGGCACGAGGTGGAGGCCATGGTGGAGGCGCTGCGACTGCGGCAGGAGCCCTTGGAGCGGGAGCTCCGGGAGACGAGGCAAAAGTACCAGGACGCGCTGACGCGGGAGCGGCAGATCGCGGAGCAGCTCAATATGTACAAGGTCCGAGAGCGGGCGGCGGCGCAAGCGCAGGCGCAGGCGGCGGTGCAGGCGCAGGCAGCGGCAGCAGCGGCAGCAGCGCAGCAGCGGGCGCAGCAGGTGCATGCGGCGGCGGCGGCGCAGCAGCGGGCGCAGCAGGCGGCGACCGCGCAGGAGGCAGCGCGACAGCGGGCACACGCGCAGGCGCAGGTGCAGGCCCAGGCTGAGTACGCGAAGCAGTACAGCTTTTGGGGTTTCCAGCACCAGCATTTCAACAGTGGTCATGGCGGCGTGCCGCCGCAGCAGCAGCAGCAGCAGGAGTACGAAAGTGCTTGGTATGGCACCGCAGGAGCCGGCGTTGCCCCAAACGGCAACGCGGGTTATGGTGCCCGCGGCGCTGGCGGCGTAGGGCAGGGTCGGGGCAGTGGCGGCGGGGCGGCCGGGCACGACGGGCCGATGCCCAGCGGCGGCGGCGGAGCTGCGCCGCCGCCTCAGCAGCAGCAGCAGCAGCAGCCACCATCAGAGCCGGCTGCTCCGCGCGATGACCCGGCGTTGCTCGCCTTCGCGACGGCGTCCCCGCCGGCGCTAGATGATGGCACTTCGGTTCGGGTGCTGAAGCAGTTTCTCGACGAGGCGGGGGTCAAGGGCGCGGCGCTGTCGGGGCTGGAGAAGGGGGAGCTGCTGGGGATGGCGCGCGAGCGAGCGAACGCGTGGGAGATCAGGCGCGCGGTGGCGTGCAGTCGGCTGGTCAACCAGGCGCAAGGCGACCGCGCGCTGTTCCGAATTGACCCCGAGGGGCCGGGCGGTGGCGCTGGCGTGCAGCGGCCGGCGGTGGTCAAGGCCTACCGTGAGCTCACGCTGCGAGTGCACCCCGACAAGAACCCCAATGAAGAGCTCGCCACGGCGGCGTTCCAATACCTCTCGGACGCGTACAAGCGCATGACCGGCAACGGGACGTGAATGGATTGACTTGCACGTAGAGGCATGTATGGCAATAGCTGCGCGGGCGGGAGGGGAGGTCCAGTATGGCTGGCTATGGCTGCTTGCATTGAGTGAGGCGGGACACGGCGGGACGAGCACGCGGTTGGGCCCACCCTGGCAGCGGCACTCCTCGGGGTCTCTTGGGCCATATGTAGTTGGGGAATCTCTGCCCGCGGGGAACCTCTGGAGGGCCTGGCCCCGATGGGACCCGGGCAAGATACGAGTGCGATGCAGGGGCTGGTGCGTGTGCGTGTGTATGGACTTGGTGCGGCGGCTTGGGCAGCTGGATAAACGCCGTAATCCCGATCTTGGACGCAGACGAAGGGCTGCCCGATGGGAGGCGGCGATGCAACGTTGAGCCAATCGTGCGGCCCTCCGTGGGCGGGCAGCTTGAGGCGCCCCCCTAGAGCGGTGGCACGTGGTTGGGTAGGGTAGGGTACGGCATGGCGCCCGTGATGTACGGCACCTCACAACGTTGCGCCAACACGGCGCGATGCACAGAGGAGCCGACATAAGGGCCAAAGGCCGTTTCGGGTGCCCCGCCGCCGCCGGGCTCAAGGAATGCACCTTATGGCGTCAATGGTCTTTGGGAGTCAGTGCCGGTCTATCGGGCAGCGTCCAGTCGTCGGGCCATTGTGGTTGAATCCGGAGTTGGTCAGTTGCAAGTCAGGTTCCGGCCTTGGACCGTTGGAGCCTCGACGCCGCGGGGGTTGATCCACCGCCGCGGGGTTTGATCCTGGCGCGCCGTCGACCTACGCACGCTTCACCACCCGACTGGCGAGGGTAGGCAGCGAGAGGGAACACGAAGACGCCATACAGCGGAGCTTGAACCCGAAGAGGTGGGATTGGCAGGGAGGGGGGCGGCCGGTTGTGACTGGTTGGGACCGACATGAGAGTCTCCCAACAGCCTCTGTTGGCAAACGTTGGGCGAAGACATTCGTTCGTTTGGGCATCCCAGCGACGTGCTGCTGGTAGCGGTAAGCCATCGAGTCGGCTTAGGGTTAGCTGTAGGTATAGACAGGTCTTAGCCAGTTACGAACTATGCCAAGGGCGTGGCACTGATGTGATTGCACGCATTGGAAGGAACGCACGCGTATGCGGAACGTGTATCCTTGTATGCTAGAATGCGCACTTCGCTGTTGACATGTGTCAAGAGGAACGTGTACGTGTCCCCCGCTGCAAGCATGGGTTGGTCGCTTTTGCCAAGGAAAGTGCGGGAGCTCGATGGTTTTGTCAACTCAACTGGACAGGGTAGCCCGTTCGGCTCGATCGGGGGATCGGTGACATTTCCGGAGGTACCCGCACCGGTAGGCCACTGATGAAATGATGAGTTCGGGTGCTGCTGCTCGGGTCGGGTGTGAGCTTGTGAGCTGCTGATTGCTCTTCGATGGTCGATGTTGTTGGGTGCCAGGGCCCAACGGCAGCGCTTACAAGTTCAGGAAACCACGGCGCTCGCGCATGGAAGGACAACGTGCGCTTTTGACAAGATGACACCCAGTGGTGGGTTACAGTGAGCTCCCCCAAATCCCCCGAAGGCTATACCGGGGGTACAGCAAGGGGGCCTGCTGGGCCTTGCGCTGCACTCCGCGGGTGATGGCCCTCTCCCTCAGATGAGACAAGATAGGCACAATCCGCCGATTGTGCAGGGGGGCTGGGGCCATGAAGACAATCGCATTGCAACGGGAGATGCTTCCGGAGCTCCCCTCAGCAATGTGACTATCACTCCTTCGTTGTGTCCTACGACAGAAGGCGGTTAGCCCATCGACCGCTAAATGGAGTACAGAACGTGTGCCATTCATTCATGGGGATCCGGGGTGCGCGATCCGGTCCGGTCCTGGAAAGCTCCCGGGCAGTCGGGAGCATGAGGCCCCCATACCGCAACGGGGTGCGTGGGGTTAGGGTGGGGTGGCGAACAGTATTGGGCCAATCGGGCCCGCGGAGGTGCCGCTCTAGCGGCCCCGAGCATGCCAGCAGGTTGCTTCGAGCTCGGCGTACTCAATGATGGACAACAACAATGCAAAAGCTTGCCGTAATAAGTGTCCAACCGTAATACGCGCATCTGTAGTCGGCATCTGTAGGACTCCTACAGATGCTGACTACAGATGCGCGTATTACGGTTTTCGGTGAAGTGCACCTCATTCCCCATCATGCGAGAAACTGCGATGCACTACGACGACCGGCCACCGTTACCGGTATGTGTTTCCTCATGCGACACGGCGAGGTGAGGCATCGGCAGGCATCGAGATAGGCAGGTGGGCTGCGTGCGCGGCCCAGCCATGCGCGGGTCATGAGTTATTTTCTCGGCGGGGAACGAACGATAGGGAGCTTGTCAGTTCGTTGGCGGCGGCTCTTTCTGGTGTGCGTGGCTGGGGGGCCTGTAGGCATTCGCTTCCCAGCAGCATTTCCGCTAGTCGGCATGAATGAACGGCCTGTGTCTTGTTTGTTGGCCGTCTGTCACAGACCCCAAGGAGCGAGGGCGGCGCTGCGGGGTGGTGGTATCGTGACGAGGTGTGCACACTAATGTCGAGTGAGCGCATTACCGTAATGTGGCGGGCCAATGCACGGTTTCGGATCCTGAAGACACGGTTGACCGGCGCTGTGGTGGTACGTGAAGCGCCGGAAGTGAAGAGTCCTTCCGCTGCACGCCTGTTGCTATTCTTGCCTCGGGGGTTTGACACGACGGTGTGATACCTGGCCCAGGTCAGGGAGGTGGCAGCCCACTGGGTTGTAAGATACAAGGACGCGCCCCATCTGAATGGGGATAACTGAAGTATCTCCATTCGGGTAGTTTACTCACCGGGCATCTTCCGAAAGGGCCTATGCTGGAATGGGGATACATCACAGCAGACATTGGGTTGTAGGTATGCATCTGCCGCGGACATGGCTTGGCGCCGCCTGCGGCTTGCAGCGACTGCGCGTGCTTTGCGGGACACATGCATGTACGCTTACCTGCATGATCTTTGGCCACACGGTGCGCCTGCCCTTGGTTGAATTGCTGAGATCAGATGGCGGGTCGCATAGCGTGGAGCGAGCAGTGTTCGAATCTTCGTCGTCCGGATCATTCGACGGCCCGAACCAGGGTGGCTATCTTAAGAAATGAATATATATTCGGGGGAAAATTTTGGAAATCTGAAGATACTTTTGCCGTGCAAAAAGCTGAAGGTTTAGATAATCCGGCCTCACAGGTGGGCATGATATCTCCCGGGGCCGTGTTTAGCCGGGAAAATCCCCTCCTTGACAGATCCTGACAGATACTCTCAGCGCTTCTGAGCCAGGAGTATCTCCGGCCGTAGATACTCGGCAAAATAAGATAGCCACCCTGGCCCGAACCCCGAAGGGCCGTTTTGAACAAACGGCCGAATGCCTAGTCGTGGTTCGGGCCCTGAAGACCACGCACCCAGACACGCGGCGCCTCATCAGCCCCCAAGAGCCTCCATGGTCGAGTGACTCTCACAGATCAGCTGGAACCCAAGCACTGAGCAACCAAGCACTCGCACCCGGAAAAAGGGCATGACGGGCCCCTACGATATCCCAGCCACGGCATGGCATCCCCAGCGCCGCGAAACCATGAAGCCGGAAATCGGAGACCCCACCCACCTAGAGATCCATGGCGGCTTCTGGGCCCGACACCCCTGGGCGCCGGCGGGCCGCAGCCATTTAACGACGGCCAACCCCAATCGCACTCAACATCGTATTGCTGCTGCACACCAGCAGGCGTCTCGGTTTCGTTCTCCCACCCACCACATAATCTCCACCGCAAAGGCGACACAAGGTCTCCAGAAACTGCAAGGTCACCGCCTCCGCCTGGGCCATCTCCAAATCTGCTTCTGAGAGTGTCACCGACGACGGCCGTCCCTGGAGCCTGATTCGCGCCGCAGGCTGCTGTGGCGGCGGGTTTGAGTAGCAACGAGGACGCCGCGGAGCGGCCATTGGACCCTCTCTCGCTGCCCTCTCAGATCCGGTGGATAGAGGACTTTGAAGCTCCGGTGCATCTGTCCCCGGCGCAGGACGGCCGAGCGGATGCAACAGCCTGCAACCTGGTCGCGTCAATCTATGTGGGCCGCGGCCGATCATAATTGCACATTACAATGAAACATAGGTTGAGGAACTGCATTCCGACTGAATTTTTAATCTCTTAACCCCTGCCTGCCATGAAGGCAGCGGCAAAGTTGGCCTTCCCGCTGTTTCGTTTTCGTGTCACGAAGTCCAGCAGCCACGCCAAAAAACACGCACGCACCCGACGCGCAAATTCTCGATGCCTCCCTCCGGCACCCTACCTACCTACCTACCCACCCTCCGAATCGCCATGGAGGCCCGCGACCAACGAACGGCGTGGTGCCATCCCTGGTTAACAAAACACCGCACCCATCCACACATGCCCGCAACACCAGTTGCCACGCACCGAAGCCGTATCACAGTCACCTCATCCGCCCGCGCTCCACCCTTTCATGCGCCTGCAGTGTTATAGATAAGTAAGTCCCAAATCAAAAGCAGGCCCATACAGCACCGCGCCTCAAATCTGTACAACCCACCAAACAGCACATTCCGGTGCACCTCGACACCTTCTACAGCAAGAAAGCTAAATAATGGGAACCGGCTCATGAATCACCCGAGCACGCTCCAACTGTACTGTACGACGTACTCACATCTCAAAGGCCTACACGGCTCGCTATAACTGTACGTAATCACTTCCATTGCCATAAACATTATCATGCGCGTGTTCTAAGGCATGTGTTCGCGTGCCGGCAGACTGCTAGCAACACAAGGGGTCCAAGGGGTCCAAACGAAAACGCAAGGCGGGATCTCTGTCGATACGATGATAATAACGGCCATGTACGAAGTAATGAAGTCCGGGTTAATCATAATATGCAGGCCCTCATACAGCGGTTCACTCGTCTGCTACCTTCGCAAGATCGCTGAGAAGGTTAGGAGCTGGCGCCTCACCCGGATCACCCGGATCGCGCCATTCCAAGCACTACTGTTCGTCATCCCCTAAAAAGGCCCTCCTGATTCACAGCGAGCGAGCGAGCAAGCAAGACAAACTAACCGTATTTAAATATGAACGCTGCACACAACTCGCACGGCCAGTGGTCTTGTCCGCTCCCCAGCAAGCGCTATACCTGTACCTACCGCTGGCTCCGCGCGGCTTGTTAGCACACCAACTTATTTGATCCCAAGGGTTCCGCTTGGCGACCGCATGCCTTACCCACGGGAGAGGGCCCCGGCAGGAGCCGGCCCGCGCGGCCCAATGCCCCCATCCGGGCCCCACACGCACCCGCAGCCTAGCACCCTCCCGCCTGCAGTGTGCTAAAGCAACCTGGGTCCCACTCGCCGGCGGCCGACCTGTGCACACGCGTGCCAGCTATACCGACGCGGTGCGGTGCGGTCTTGGAGCCACGCGCGCACCCGCCGCTACTGCTGCTCGCTCGGTTCGGCAAGGTCGGCCTTCGCCGGCGGGTGGTACGGGTACACTGCCACGACCTCGCGGTCCGGCCCGCACTTGCTGCCGATGCTGCTTCGTTTCGCGGCGCACGGCCGCACCTCCAGGTGCACCGGCAGGATGGGCTGGCCGCCGCCGCCACCGCCGCCGTCGCGGCCGCTGGGTTGCTCGGGTGCTGCAGAGGGGGCGCAGATGTCGGGGCAGTCCTCCAGCGCGGCCCCGCGGATCCGCCGCACGCTTGTGCAGGCGAGCTTCACCGCCATGCGGACCTCCTGCATGGCATCGCGCTCCGTCGGAACATGCACCCTGGGCTTCTGACCGTTGCGGGCGGCCGCCGCCAGCAGCCTGGATGCCAGCGCATCGCAGTAAAACTTGTAGACCTTGACGAGCATCGGCTGCTGCTTCCAGTCGCCGCCGACATTATTGCGGTCAGGGGCCAACAGCGACGTCACCCAGGCCGACGAGCAGGGGGACTGCTGCAGGAGCACAGCACCGACGGGCCGCTTCTTGCTGTCGGGGTCAAGGCGAGGGACATCGATGCCGGTCACAGTGATGCCTTCCAGACAGGAATCGACCTCGGCGTCTGCACTGGCGTCGGAGGGGGCTTCCGAACAGGTGTCGTCGTCGTCGTCGCTGGCGATGATGTTTAGAGCCGCCCCCTCGTACTCGTCGGCAGTGTGGAAGCAGTCCGCTGCAAAGTCGCTGCGCGTGATCAAATCGTACGATGCCGTCTCCTCGTCAAATTCGTCGGCGGCGGAACGGCCTCTCACCGCCAGCTTTTGTCTTTGGGGTCCGCCGTCGAGCCTGCGCGGTTGAGAACGTGTACCGGTACCGTAAATGGGTTAGATGCCTGCCTGAAAGACACCTGCAATTTACAGTTGTATTGCTAACAAGTAACGTTTGAACTAGGAATGGGTGAAAATGCCGGCGTAAACGCCCCAAAACGTCGCCGAATCGGTCCTGCAACACGCTTAAGCGCTAACCCCGTGCTCCCAAAAGCTTTGGCTGTAATTAGCATGTATTTTATTTCTAGAATTATGATACCATTGCAATCTGCCCGTGCGCATGGGTGCTCACGTTGAGGGCAAACCGATCGACTAACGACAGCGGGGGCCCGACCAGCCAAGGGCCAGCGCTGGCCCTTTGTGCTGATATGTTCGACAGGAATGCAGTTTCGCGTGTCCGTTGCGGCAAATCATGGAAAAAGGCCTACCCGCCCGAGATGCGGAACTCTCCAAAGGAAATGACTTCGGGCCGCGCACAACCGATAAGACGCATGCCCATCCGCCTGCAGGCCAGTTACAATTACGGTTTGAGTAAGCCGCACAGTCCTGGCTTAATTTGGAGTGGAGAGCTTGCCTCCTCACCGGGCGCAGCACCTTACGCGGGCCGAGAAGCCGGCAGCAGGCCGTCCTGCTGCTGCCATCGTTCGTTTACGGAGGATTATGGCTCGAAGGTAATGTTTGTGGTCCGTTTCGTTGTGCTGGTTTTGAAGAGCGAAGCCGTGGAGATGCTAGCGTGAGCAGAGCAGCTGGTAGGTCCCTATACATGGATTGTTTGTTGCAATTGATTTCCTGTTACGTTGATACTATTATCTTTATATATGCAAAGACGACCCGAATTGCGGTTTTGATGCACCCTGCCGTACAGCGTTTACGGCGTTTATGGCGTTTTGTAATGAGTCTTCCCTTGCCGCTATGAATAGCTCTTGCCTGCCAGGGAAACCCCGCACCCGATATCTTTCCAGGATAACGGCCGGAAGGCCAACCATGAGGAAGGGTTGCCACCCGGCTCCTTGCACCGGTTTCCGGCATGGTTACCGGTATTCCTGCTGCATGCATGAATACCCGTACGCAGCATCTCTTTGGGGGTTTGCAACGAAATATCTCGGGTATCTTGGTACCTCCACAGCGCCCAAGCTAGCGGGATCCATGAGGGGCTAGAGGTACCGCTCAAGGGTCTGATGCCATGCCGTGGCCCTGCCTGGTCGGGCGGGCGCTTGCAAGACCGACCGCACCCAGCGCACCCAGGCGCGCAGAGCGTCCCTCAACGAGCGTCCCTTCAGTCGGCCGAACTCAAGCCCTGCATGTGCGAGCAATGACTGGCTGGCTTCAACCTCCCCTAGGCCTTGCCCCGGTTGACGGAGACTCCCCAGAGGTGTATATCATAACTTCTGGCATTTGGGACCAGCGGGGAAGCAGCGAAAACACCTTTCCTGTGAGCACACCACTGCCCTGAACCTGAAAATTGTCGCAATGTTCGGCAGAAGAACGCCCCCCGAACCATCGACGGGTGTGCAACACAACGCAGGGGGCTATGTGCTGGATAGAGGTAGAGGCTGCGCAGGAAGGTGCCATACGTACTGCCATGCCGTCCCCATGGCGGACGCGCCGGATCCGGCAGGGCCCCCGCGCCCACCCCTTACATACGGGGCCATCCCCCTGAAGCCGCAAAGCAGATCAGGCCCGACACGTTTGAGCATGTTCACGTACTGACTTGGGACGGAAGGCCTCAAGCGGCCTGGCCTTCAAAAGCGCTATAAACCCCCTTGCATTGGTCCAAGGGCTCGTATGGGTTTTTGGGCGGGGCCCCAGCGCGATGCGCCCAGGGGGGCCCCGCCCCCTAGGGTTGCCCCTGTCGTGTCCGTGGCTGCCTGGCTGCCTAGCTGCCTAGCTGCCTGGCTGGCTGGCTGAGTGACGACCAACTTTACTCATTCATTACACTGTAACCCAATTAAAATATTTATTGGAAAAATATACTAAAATCAAAAACAACTACGGTGCAGGTATCAGGATGAAAGACGTTTGACGGAGTCCATGGTCCGAGGGCGCACCCGCTCCAACGCATTCAGAACTCCTATTCATTCGAACTCATACCGTGGTGTTCATATATATTTATATATATGTTTATACGCGGCTTCTCTTCGTTTCGATAACAACTATATTTGCATAGCGAGCATTGTTCACGCGACCACACCACAGTTCTGCTAGCCGGTCCGACCGCTTTGACGCATATCACTTTTACAGAATGAAATATGTTGAAAGGGTCAAACTATGAGAGGCAAAATGGTTGTTGGACGCGAAGCCGCTAATGCACGCACGATGCGGTCTTCTGCGGGCCGCCCAACAAGTCCAGTCGTCAAGCCCTTAATTAAATGGATGTTCGCTGTATAGTATAGTGACATTACGTCACAACTTCGCAACGCCGGACCTTGCGACGGCTTTGAACATTTCATGTAAACCAGATGATGGCACGCGGCGGTGGTGGGGTTGGGAAGGCCGGACCGTACGAGTTCCATCAGGGACGGATCCGAGTCATGGATGTCAAGGATCCACCTCCACCTCCGCCTCCTGTTCCTCCTGCTCGTGGCTCCCTGCCTCTTCTTGCCTTCAGGACCTTCCTGACTCGGCGCAGCCCCAGAGACCCGGCCTGCGTCGTCGGCACCAACCCGCTGCTGTACAAGTACGACATACGTACCCCTAGCGTTACGACAGTGGGGTAACTGATCGCCTACCTGGCTGCCATACACGTGATCACGTACCTCGCCCTGCGTCGAGCCGTCTCGGCCAATGGCGGGAGGCGGTCAGGGGCCCTGGCGGCGGCGGTGGCTAAATTGCTGGCTCGAGGACGGCGGGCGGCTGGCGGGCTGCTGCTGCTGCTGGGGCGTAAGCGGTCGCCGTGGCCCATGTTACAAGACAAGCCCAACACACATCCGTTCTGCGCTTGTGATCGGTGCCGTCGAGCAGCAGGCGGCGGCGCAAACTTGGCTTCCGAGTCTGTAATATGCAGCCATTGGTTTGTCTCGGATGGTCCGAGTCGGACGGAGACCGGCCACCTCTCAGCTCCCTCCCGACATACCGGTACAGTCCGGAAGGTACATGCGTCACAAGCGCAGCGCTGCATCCCCCTGCATGCCTCCCGCTCCTCAACAAGGGCCACACTCATGAGGCACATGCGCGCCACGGTGAACCGCATGTATGTGCAAGTCCCTGTCTTGCTCCCCTCCTGGACTCGTCAGCGCCTCCCCTCGCAACAAACCACCGAACCACAACGGTAACGGTAACGATAACGGTAACAGCCATGTACCAATTGTGCGCACCTCCCAACTCAACCCAACTCAACTCAACTCCACCTCCGTCACACTGTCCAACGCCATACGAACTGTGAGTCCAACGCGGTTGGTCCTGCCAACTAGGACCCCATCTCATCCGTTCACCCGACATCCGTAGAGACTGAGGGTTCAGCATTGCCACCAATCAAACGTGTCATCTGGGGCCCAACTTGACATCTCAGCAGCTAGCCAATCTCACCGCCCCCGAAAATGTCGGGGATTTCCCCGGGAATCCAACCCAGCTGGACATTAAACCGGAATGCCGGATGCGTCAATCCAGACCTACTGCAATCTGTGCCGCACACCGCTCCACAACTAACCGAAGTCCCCGAGCGCAAACGGCAGCCGATGGCCCAAAATCCGAAACCCACACCGACCTTGCCAGCCAACGCCAGCCATCTACGTCTTCGCGACTGCTGTCTGCGGGGCAACCAGCCACAACCTGCCCTTGGTCGCACGCAGCGCCGCTACGATTACTAACCAACCCGTTGCGCGCCATACCGCCACAACGCACGTTCCTGCCGCACAGCTCTTACGGAGCCCCGCCCCGCCCCGCCCCGTCACCCCTCCCCGGACACCCAATCACCCGCCGGGAGCGACGACATCCGGCTGCGCCACCGCCCAGTCCCGACCCGGTCGGGCTGCCATAACTCCGGGGCCTGCCTCCGCCTCCTCCGCCGCCCGCCGCCGCCATCGCCACCGCCGCCGCCCAGCCCATTATGGGGAGAAACATGGATCACATGCGTGGGAAATATTCGGGGTAACGAGGGTTTAGATTGGCCATGTTACGAACGGTACGGAAAGCACAAGCGGCGAGCATGAACGAAACCCCTTGGCTTTGACTGCAAGCCCCTGACTCAAACGCGCACACGTCTAAGCGCACCTGGCTCTGCCGCGACGGTGAAGCCTTGATAAAAAACACGTGCTGGCGCAGCGACGTCCATTCCAGCAGACATGCACGCATTCCAAAATCGGGAGAGGCAACGGGAGTGGGCGGTGGATGCCCAATCAGCTGGGGAACGAGCGGGCCGTCGGGATGTCTTCGTGGCTGCGTGTCGCGCTGGTAGACGTCCAGCCGCCTCAGAAAGCGGGGGCAGCGCTGACGCCTCTTGGTCAAAAGCAGGAAAGGCAGGGCGGTGAGCAGGCGCAGACCACGCGCATGTGACACTAATTGGCCCAAGAACATACCGCAACCCGCGGATCCCGGCTTCCTCGCACCGCCCCGCCCCGCCCCGTATGACCCCAACAACCTTTGCTCGCCAGCTTGTTGCCGTCGGGATGTCCTCGTGGCTGCGTGTCTTGGTCAAAAGCAGGAAAGGCAGGGCGGTGAGCAGGCGCAGACCACGCGCATGTGACACTAATTGGCCCAAGAACATACCGCAAGCCGCGAATCCCGGCTTCCTTGCACCGCCCCGCCCCGCCCCGCCCCGTATGGCCCCAACAACCTTTGCTCGCCAGCTTGTTGCCGTCGGGATGTCTTCGTGGCTGCGTGTCTTGGTCAAAAACAGGAAAGGCAGGGCGGTGAGCAGGTGCAGACCACGCGCATGTGACACTAATTGGCCCAAGAACATACCGCAACCCGCGAATCCCGGCTTCCTTGCACCGCCCCGCCCCGCCCCGTATGGCCCCAACAACCTTTGCTCGCCAGCTTGGTTCCGTCGGGATGTCCTCGTGGCTGCGTGTCTTGGTCAAAAGCAGGAAAGGCAGGGCGGTGAGCAGGTGCAGACCACGCGCATGTGACACTAATTGGCCCAAGAACATACCGCAACCCGCGGATCACGGCTTCCTTGCACCGCCCCGCCCCGCCCCGCCCCGTATGGCCCCAACAACCTTTGCTCGCCAGCTTGTTGCCGTCGGGATGTCTTCGTGGCTGCGTGTCTTGGTCAAAAGCAGGAAAGGCAGGGCGGTGAGCAGGTGCAGACCACGCGCATGTGACACTAATTGGCCCAAGAACATACCGCAACCCGCGAATCCCGGCTTCCTTGCACCGCCCCGCCCCGCCCCGTATGGCCCCAACAACCTTTGCTCGCCAGCTTGGTTCCGTCGGGATGTCCTCGTGGCTGCGTGTCTTGGTCAAAAGCAGGAAAGGCAGGGCGGTGAGCAGGTGCAGACCACGCGCATGTGACACTAATTGGCCCAAGAACATACCGCAACCCGCGAATCCCGGCTTCCTTGCACCGCCCCGCCCCGCCCCGTATGGCCCCAACAACCTTTGCTCGCCAGCTTGGTTCCGTCGGGATGTCCTCGTGGCTGCGTGTCTTGGTCAAAAGCAGGAAAGGCAGGGCGGTGAGCAGGTGCAGACCACGCGCATATGACACTAATTGGCCCAAGAACATACCGCAAGCCGCGAATCCCGGCTTCCTTGCACCGCCCCGCCCCGCCCCGCCCCGTATGGCCCCAACAACCTTTGCTCGCCAGCTTGGTTCCGTCGGGATGTCCTCGTGGCTGCGTGTCTTGGTCAAAAACAGGAAAGGCAGGGCGGTGAGCAGGTGCAGACCACGCGCATGTGACACTAATTGGCCCAAGAACATACCGCAACCCGCGGATCCCGGCTTCCTCGCACCGCCCCGCCCCGCCCCGCCCCGTATGGCCCCAACAACCTTTGCTCGCCAGCTTGTTGCCGTCGGGATGTCTTCGTGGCTGCGTGTCTTGGTCAAAAACAGGAAAGGCAGGGCGGTGAGCAGGTGCAGACCACGCGCATGTGACACTAATTGGCCCAAGAACATACCGCAACCCGCGGATCCCGGCTTCCTCGCCCCGCCCCGCCCCGCCCCGTATGGCCCCAACAACCTTTGCTCGCCAGCTTGTTGCCGTCGGGATGTCCTCGTGGCTGCGTGTCTTGGTCAAAAGCAGGAAAGGCAGGGCGGTGAGCAGGCGCAGACCACGCGCATGTGACACTAATTGGCCCAAGAACATACCGCAAGCCGCGAATCCCGGCTTCCTTGCACCGCCCCGCCCCGCCCCGCCCCGTATGGCCCCAACAACCTTTGCTCGCCAGCTTGTTGCCGTCGGGATGTCTTCGTGGCTGCGTGTCTTGGTCAAAAACAGGAAAGGCAGGGCGGTGAGCAGGTGCAGACCACGCGCATGTGACACTAATTGGCCCAAGAACATACCGCAACCCGCGAATCCCGGCTTCCTTGCACCGCCCCGCCCGCCCCGCCCCGTATGGCCCCAACAACCTTTGCTCGCCAGCTTGGTTCCGTCGGGATGTCCTCGTGGCTGCGTGTCTTGGTCAAAAACAGGAAAGGCAGGGCGGTGAGCAGGTGCAGACCACGCGCATGTGACACTAATTGGCCCAAGAACATACCGCAACCCGCGGATCCCGGCTTCCTCGCACCGCCCCGCCCCGCCCCGTATGGCCCCAACAACCTTTGCTCGCCAGCTTGTTGCCGTCGGGATGTCTTCGTGGCTGCGTGTCTTGGTCAAAAACAGGAAAGGCAGGGCGGTGAGCAGGCGCAGACCACGCGCATGTGATACTAATTGGCCCAAGAACATACCGCAACCCGCGGATCCCGGCTTCCTCGCACCGCCCCGCCCCGCCCCGCCCCGTATGGCCCCAACAACCTTTGCTCGCCAGCTTGTTGCCGTCGGGATGTCTTCGTGGCTGCGTGTCTTGGTCAAAAACAGGAAAGGCAGGGCGGTGAGCAGGTGCAGACCACGCGCATGTGACACTAATTGGCCCAAGAACATACCGCAACCCGCGGATCCCGGATTCCTCGCACCGCCCCGCCCCGCCCCGTATGGCCCCAACAACCTTTGCTCGGCAGCTTGTTGCCGTCGGGATGTCCTCGTGGCTGCGTGTCTTGGTCAAAAGCAGGAAAGGCAGGGCGGTGAGCAGGCGCAGACCACGCGCATGTGACACTAATTGGCCCAAGAACATACCGCAACCCGCGGATCCCGGCTTCCTTGCACCGCCCCGCCCCGCCCCGTATGGCCCCAACAACCTTTGCTCGCCAGCTTGTTGCCGTCGGGATGTCTTCGTGGCTGCGTGTCTTGGTCAAAAACAGGAAAGGCAGGGCGGTGAGCAGGTGCAGACCACGCGCATGTGACACTAATTGGCCCAAGAACATACCGCAACCCGCGAATCCCGGCTTCCTTGCACCGCCCCGCCCCGCCCCGCCCCGTATGGCCCCAACAACCTTTGTTCGCCAGCTTGTTGCCGTCGGGATGTCTTCGTGGCTGCGTGTCTTGGTCAAAAACAGGAAAGGCAGGGCGGTGAGCAGGTGCAGACCACGCGCATGTGACACTAATTGGCCCAAGAACATACCGCAACCCGCGGATCCCGGCTTCCTCGCACCGCCCCGCCCCGCCCCGTATGGCCCCAACAACCTTTGCTCGCCAGCTTGTTGCCGTCGGGATGTCCTCGTGGCTGCGTGTCTTGGTCAAAAGCAGGAAAGGCAGGGCGGTGAGCAGGCGCAGACCACGCGCATGTGACACTAATTGGCCCAAGAACATACCGCAACCCGCGGATCCCGGCTTCCTCACACCGCCCCGCCCCGCCCCGTATGGCACCAACAACCTTTGCTCGCCAGCTTGTTGCCGTCGGGATGTCTTCGTGGCTGCGTGTCTTGGTCAAAAACAGGAAAGGCAGGGCGGTGAGCAGGTGCAGACCACGCGCATGTGACACTAATTGGCCCAAGAACATACCGCAACCCGCGAATCCCGGCTTCCTCGCACCGCCCCGCCCCGCCCCGCCCCGTATGGCCCCAACAACCTTTGCTCGCCAGCTTGTTGCCGTCGGGATGTCCTCGTGGCTGCGTGTCTTGGTCAAAAGCAGGAAAGGCAGGGCGGTGAGCAGGCGCAGACCACGCGCATGTGACACTAATTGGCCCAAGAACATACCGCAAGCCGCGAATCCCGGCTTCCTTGCACCGCCCCGCCCCGCCCCGCCCCGTATGGCCCCAACAACCTTTGCTCGCCAGCTTGGTTCCGTCGGGATGTCCTCGTGGCTGCGTGTCTTGGTCAAAAACAGGAAAGGCAGGGCGGTGAGCAGGTGCAGACCACGCGCATGTGACACTAATTGGCCCAAGAACATACCGCAACCCGCGAATCCCGGCTTCCTTGCACCGCCCCGCCCGCCCCGCCCCGTATGGCCCCAACAACCTTTGCTCGCCAGCTTGGTTCCGTCGGGATGTCCTCGTGGCTGCGTGTCTTGGTCAAAAGCAGGAAAGGCAGGGCGGTGAGCAGGCGCAGACCACGCGCATGTGACACTAATTGGCCCAAGAACATACCGCAACCCGCGGATCCCGGCTTCCTCGCCCCGCCCCGCCCCGCCCCGTATGGCCCCAACAACCTTTGCTCGCCAGCTTGTTGCCGTCGGGATGTCTTCGTGGCTGCGTGTCTTGGTCAAAAACAGGAAAGGCAGGGCGGTGAGCAGGTGCAAACCACGCGCATGTGACACTAATTGGCCCAAGAACATACCGCAACCCGCGGATCCCGGCTTCCTCGCACCGCCCCGCCCCGCCCCGTATGGCCCCAACAACCTTTGCTCGGCAGCTTGTTGCCGTCGGGATGTCCTCGTGGCTGCGTGTCTTGGTCAAAAGCAGGAAAGGCAGGGCGGTGAGCAGGCGCAGACCACGCGCATGTGACACTAATTGGCCCAAGAACATACCGCAACCCGCGAATCCCGGCTTCCTTGCACCGCCCCGCCCCGCCCCGTATGGCCCCAACAACCTTTGCTCGCCAGCTTGTTGCCGTCGGGATGTCTTCGTGGCTGCGTGTCTTGGTCAAAAACAGGAAAGGCAGGGCGGTGAGCAGGTGCAGACCACGCGCATGTGACACTAATTGGCCCAAGAACATACCGCAACCCGCGAATCCCGGCTTCCTTGCACCGCCCCGCCCCGCCCCGCCCCGTATGGCCCCAACAACCTTTGTTCGCCAGCTTGTTGCCGTCGGGATGTCTTCGTGGCTGCGTGTCTTGGTCAAAAACAGGAAAGGCAGGGCGGTGAGCAGGTGCAGACCACGCGCATGTGACACTAATTGGCCCAAGAACATACCGCAACCCGCGGATCCCGGCTTCCTCGCACCGCCCCGCCCCGCCCCGTATGGCCCCAACAACCTTTGCTCGCCAGCTTGTTGCCGTCGGGATGTCCTCGTGGCTGCGTGTCTTGGTCAAAAGCAGGAAAGGCAGGGCGGTGAGCAGGCGCAGACCACGCGCATGTGACACTAATTGGCCCAAGAACATACCGCAACCCGCGGATCCCGGCTTCCTCACACCGCCCCGCCCCGCCCCGTATGGCACCAACAACCTTTGCTCGCCAGCTTGTTGCCGTCGGGATGTCTTCGTGGCTGCGTGTCTTGGTCAAAAACAGGAAAGGCAGGGCGGTGAGCAGGTGCAGACCACGCGCATGTGACACTAATTGGCCCAAGAACATACCGCAACCCGCGGATCCCGGCTTCCTCGCCCCGCCCCGCCCCGCCCCGCCCCGTATGGCCCCAACAACCTTTGCTCGCCAGCTTGTTGCCGTCGGGATGTCCTCGTGGCTGCGTGTCTTGGTCAAAAGCAGGAAAGGCAGGGCGGTGAGCAGGCGCAGACCACGCGCATGTGACACTAATTGGCCCAAGAACATACCGCAACCCGCGAATCCCGGCTTCCTCGCACCGCCCCGCCCCGCCCCGCCCCGTATGGCCCCAACAACCTTTGCTCGCCAGCTTGTTGCCGTCGGGATGTCCTCGTGGCTGCGTGTCTTGGTCAAAAACAGGAAAGGCAGGGCGGTGAGCAGGTGCAGACCACGCGCATGTGACACTAATTGGCCCAAGAACATACCGCAACCCGCGGATCCCGGCTTCCTCGCACCGCCCCGCCCCGCCCCGTATGGCCCCAACAACCTTTGCTCGCCAGCTTGTTGCCGTCGGGATGTCCTCGTGGCTGCGTGTCTTGGTCAAAAGCAGGAAAGGCAGGGCGGTGAGCAGGCGCAGACCACGCGCATGTGACACTAATTGGCCCAAGAACATACCGCAACCCGCGAATCCCGGCTTCCTTGCACCGCCCCGCCCCGCCCCGTATGGCCCCAACAACCTTTGCTCGCCAGCTTGGTTCCGTCGGGATGTCCTCGTGGCTGCGTGTCTTGGTCAAAAGCAGGAAAGGCAGGGCGGTGAGCAGGTGCAGACCACGCGCATGTGACACTAATTGGCCCAAGAACATACCGCAACCCGCGAATCCCGGCTTCCTCGCACCGCCCCGCCCCGCCCCGCCCCGTATGGCCCCAACAACCTTTGCTCGCCAGCTTGTTGCCGTCGGGATGTCCTCGTGGCTGCGTGTCTTGGTCAAAAGCAGGAAAGGCAGGGCGGTGAGCAGGCGCAGACCACGCGCATGTGATACTAATTGGCCCAAGAACATACCGCAACCCGCGAATCCCGGCTTCCTTGCACCGCCCCGCCCCGCCCCGCCCCGTATGGCCCCAACAACCTTTGCTCGCCAGCTTGGTTCCGTCGGGATGTCCTCGTGGCTGCGTGTCTTGGTCAAAAGCAGGAAAGGCAGGGCGGTGAGCAGGCGCAGACCACGCGCATGTGACACTAATTGGCCCAAGAACATACCGCAACCCGCGGATCCCGGCTTCCTCGCACCGCCCCGCCCCGCCCCGTATGGCCCCAACAACCTTTGCTCGCCAGCTTGTTGCCGTCGGGATGTCTTCGTGGCTGCGTGTCTTGGTCAAAAGCAGGAAAGGCAGGGCGGTGAGCAGGCGCAGACCACGCGCATGTGACACTAATTGGCCCAAGAACATACCGCAACCCGCGGATCCCGGCTTCCTCGCACCGCCCCGCCCCGCCCCGTATGGCCCCAACAACCTTTGCTCGCCAGCTTGTTGCCGTCGGGATGTCCTCGTGGCTGCGTGTCTTGGTCAAAAACAGGAAAGGCAGGGCGGTGAGCAGGTGCAGACCACGCGCATGTGACACTAATTGGCCCAAGAACATACCGCAACCCGCGGATCCCGGCTTCCTCGCACCGCCCCGCCCCGCCCCGTATGGCCCCAACAACCTTTGCTCGCCAGCTTGTTGCCGTCGGGATGTCCTCGTGGCTGCGTGTCTTGGTCAAAAGCAGGAAAGGCAGGGCGGTGAGCAGGCGCAGACCACGCGCATGTGACACTAATTGGCCCAAGAACATACCGCAACCCGCGAATCCCGGCTTCCTTGCACCGCCCCGCCCCGCCCCGTATGGCCCCAACAACCTTTGCTCGCCAGCTTGGTTCCGTCGGGATGTCCTCGTGGCTGCGTGTCTTGGTCAAAAGCAGGAAAGGCAGGGCGGTGAGCAGGTGCAGACCACGCGCATGTGACACTAATTGGCCCAAGAACATACCGCGACCAGCGAATCCCGGCTTCCTTGCACCGCCCCGCCCCGCCCCGCCCCGTATGGCCCCAACAACCTTTGCTCGCCAGCTTGTTGCCGTCGGGATGTCTTCGTGGCTGCGTGTCTTGGTCAAAAACAGGAAAGGCAGGGCGGTGAGCAGGCGCAGACCACGCGCATGTGACACTAATTGGCCCAAGAACATACCGCAACCCGCGAATCCCGGCTTCCTTGCACCGCCCCGCCCCGCCCCGCCCCGTATGGCCCCAACAACCTTTGCTCGCCAGCTTGTTGCCGTCGGGATGTCCTCATGGCTGCGTGTCTTGGTCAAAAGCAGGAAAGGCAGGGCGGTGAGCAGGCGCAGACCACGCGCATGTGACACTAATTGGCCCAAGAACATACCGCAACCCGCGGATCCCGGCTTCCTCGCCCCGCCCCGCCCCGCCCCGTATGGCCCCAACAACCTTTGCTCGCCAGCTTGTTGCCGTCGGGATGTCCTCGTGGCTGCGTGCCTTGGTCAAAAACAGGAAAGGCAGGGCGGTGAGCAGGCGCAGACCACGCGCATGTGACACTCATTGGCCCAAGAACATACCGCAACCCGCGAATCCCGGCTTCCTCGCCCCGCCCCGCCCCTTATGGCCCCAACAACCTTTGCTCGCCAGCTTGGTTCCGTCGGGATGTCCTCGTGGCTGCGTGTCTTGGTCAAAAACAGGAAAGGCAGGGCGGTGAGCAGGTGCAGACCACGCGCATGTGACACTAATTGGCCCAAGAACATACCGCAACCCGCGGATCCCGGCTTCCTCGCACCGCCCCGCCCCGCCCCGTATGGCCCCAACAACCTTTGCTCGCCAGCTTGGTTCCGTCGGGATGTCCTCGTGGCTGCGTGTCTTGGTCAAAAGCAGGAAAGGCAGGGCGGTGAGCAGGTGCAGACCACGCGCATGTGACACTAATTGGCCCAAGAACATACCGCAACCCGCGAATCCCGGCTTCCTTGCACCGCCCCGCCCCGCCCCGCCCCGTATGGCCCCAACAACCTTTGCTCGCCAGCTTGGTTCCGTCGGGATGTCTTCGTGGCTGCGTGTCTTGGTCAAAAACAGGAAAGGCAGGGCGGTGAGCAGGCGCAGACCACGCGCATGTGACACTAATTGGCCCAAGAACATACCGCAACCCGCGGATCCCGGCTTCCTCGCCCCGCCCCGCCCCGCCCCGTATGGCCCCAACAACCTTTGCTCGCCAGCTTGTTGCCGTCGGGATGTCCTCGTGGCTGCGTGCCTTGGTCAAAAACAGGAAAGGCAGGGCGGTGAGCAGGCGCAGACCACGCGCATGTGACACTAATTGGCCCAAGAACATACCGCAACCCGCGAATCCCGGCTTCCTCGCACCGCCCCGCCCCGCCCCTTATGGCCCCAACAACCTTTGCTCGCCAGCTTGGTTCCGTCGGGATGTCCTCGTGGCTGCGTGTCTTGGTCAAAAACAGGAAAGGCAGGGCGGTGAGCAGGTGCAGACCACGCGCATGTGACACTAATTGGCCCAAGAACATACCGCAACCCGCGGATCCCGGCTTCCTCGCCCCGCCCCGCCCCGCCCCGTATGGCCCCAACAACCTTTGCTCGCCAGCTTGTTGCCGTCGGGATGTCCTCGTGGCTGCGTGTCTTGGTCAAAAGCAGGAAAGGCAGGGCGGTGAGCAGGCGCAGACCACGCGCATGTGACACTAACTGGCCCAAGAACATACCGCAACCCGCGGATCCCGGCTTCCTCGCACCGCCCCGCCCCGCCCCGTATGGCCCCAACAACCTTTGCTCGCCAGCTTGTTGCCGTCGGGATGTCCTCGTGGCTGCGTGTCTTGGTCAAAAGCAGGAAAGGCAGGGCGGTGAGCAGGCGCAGACCACGCGCATGTGACACTCATTGGCCCAAGAACATACCGCAACCCGCGAATCCCGGCTTCCTCGCCCCGCCCCGCCCCTTATGGCCCCAACAACCTTTGCTCGCCAGCTTGGTTCCGTCGGGATGTCCTCGTGGCTGCGTGTCTTGGTCAAAAACAGGAAAGGCAGGGCGGTGAGCAGGTGCAGACCACGCGCATGTGACACTCATTGGCCCAAGAACATACCGCAACCCGCGAATCCCGGCTTCCTCGCCCCGCCCCGCCCCTTATGGCCCCAACAACCTTTGCTCGCCAGCTTGGTTCCGTCGGGATGTCCTCGTGGCTGCGTGTCTTGGTCAAAAACAGGAAAGGCAGGGCGGTGAGCAGGTGCAGACCACGCGCATGTGACACTAATTGGCCCAAGAACATACCGCAACCCGCGGATCCCGGCTTCCTCGCACCGCCCCGCCCCGCCCCGTATGGCCCCAACAACCTTTGCTCGCCAGCTTGGTTCCGTCGGGATGTCCTCGTGGCTGCGTGTCTTGGTCAAAAGCAGGAAAGGCAGGGCGGTGAGCAGGTGCAGACCACGCGCATGTGACACTAATTGGCCCAAGAACATACCGCAACCCGCGAATCCCGGCTTCCTTGCACCGCCCCGCCCCGCCCCGCCCCGTATGGCCCCAACAACCTTTGCTCGCCAGCTTGGTTCCGTCGGGATGTCTTCGTGGCTGCGTGTCTTGGTCAAAAACAGGAAAGGCAGGGCGGTGAGCAGGCGCAGACCACGCGCATGTGACACTAATTGGCCCAAGAACATACCGCAACCCGCGGATCCCGGCTTCCTCGCCCCGCCCCGCCCCGCCCCGTATGGCCCCAACAACCTTTGCTCGCCAGCTTGTTGCCGTCGGGATGTCCTCGTGGCTGCGTGCCTTGGTCAAAAACAGGAAAGGCAGGGCGGTGAGCAGGCGCAGACCACGCGCATGTGACACTCATTGGCCCAAGAACATACCGCAACCCGCGAATCCCGGCTTCCTCGCCCCGCCCCGCCCCTTATGGCCCCAACAACCTTTGCTCGCCAGCTTGGTTCCGTCGGGATGTCCTCGTGGCTGCGTGTCTTGGTCAAAAACAGGAAAGGCAGGGCGGTGAGCAGGTGCAGACCACGCGCATGTGACACTAATTGGCCCAAGAACATACCGCAACCCGCGGATCCCGGCTTCCTCGCACCGCCCCGCCCCGCCCCGTATGGCCCCAACAACCTTTGCTCGCCAGCTTGGTTCCGTCGGGATGTCCTCGTGGCTGCGTGTCTTGGTCAAAAGCAGGAAAGGCAGGGCGGTGAGCAGGTGCAGACCACGCGCATGTGACACTAATTGGCCCAAGAACATACCGCAACCCGCGAATCCCGGCTTCCTTGCACCGCCCCGCCCCGCCCCGCCCCGTATGGCCCCAACAACCTTTGCTCGCCAGCTTGGTTCCGTCGGGATGTCTTCGTGGCTGCGTGTCTTGGTCAAAAACAGGAAAGGCAGGGCGGTGAGCAGGCGCAGACCATGCGCATGTGACACTAATTGGCCCAAGAACATACCGCAACCCGCGGATCCCGGCTTCCTCGCCCCGCCCCGCCCCGCCCCGTATGGCCCCAACAACCTTTGCTCGCCAGCTTGTTGCCGTCGGGATGTCCTCGTGGCTGCGTGCCTTGGTCAAAAACAGGAAAGGCAGGGCGGTGAGCAGGCGCAGACCACGCGCATGTGACACTAATTGGCCCAAGAACATACCGCAACCCGCGAATCCCGGCTTCCTCGCACCGCCCCGCCCCGCCCCTTATGGCCCCAACAACCTTTGCTCGCCAGCTTGGTTCCGTCGGGATGTCCTCGTGGCTGCGTGTCTTGGTCAAAAACAGGAAAGGCAGGGCGGTGAGCAGGTGCAGACCACGCGCATGTGACACTAATTGGCCCAAGAACATACCGCAACCCGCGGATCCCGGCTTCCTCGCCCCGCCCCGCCCCGCCCCGTATGGCCCCAACAACCTTTGCTCGCCAGCTTGTTGCCGTCGGGATGTCCTCGTGGCTGCGTGTCTTGGTCAAAAGCAGGAAAGGCAGGGCGGTGAGCAGGCGCAGACCACGCGCATGTGACACTAACTGGCCCAAGAACATACCGCAACCCGCGGATCCCGGCTTCCTCGCACCGCCCCGCCCCGCCCCGTATGGCCCCAACAACCTTTGCTCGCCAGCTTGTTGCCGTCGGGATGTCCTCGTGGCTGCGTGTCTTGGTCAAAAGCAGGAAAGGCAGGGCGGTGAGCAGGCGCAGACCACGCGCATGTGACACTCATTGGCCCAAGAACATACCGCAACCCGCGAATCCCGGCTTCCTCGCCCCGCCCCGCCCCTTATGGCCCCAACAACCTTTGCTCGCCAGCTTGGTTCCGTCGGGATGTCCTCGTGGCTGCGTGTCTTGGTCAAAAACAGGAAAGGCAGGGCGGTGAGCAGGTGCAGACCACGCGCATGTGACACTCATTGGCCCAAGAACATACCGCAACCCGCGAATCCCGGCTTCCTCGCCCCGCCCCGCCCCTTATGGCCCCAACAACCTTTGCTCGCCAGCTTGGTTCCGTCGGGATGTCCTCGTGGCTGCGTGTCTTGGTCAAAAACAGGAAAGGCAGGGCGGTGAGCAGGTGCAGACCACGCGCATGTGACACTAATTGGCCCAAGAACATACCGCAACCCGCGGATCCCGGCTTCCTCGCACCGCCCCGCCCCGCCCCGTATGGCCCCAACAACCTTTGCTCGCCAGCTTGGTTCCGTCGGGATGTCCTCGTGGCTGCGTGTCTTGGTCAAAAGCAGGAAAGGCAGGGCGGTGAGCAGGTGCAGACCACGCGCATGTGACACTAATTGGCCCAAGAACATACCGCAACCCGCGAATCCCGGCTTCCTTGCACCGCCCCGCCCCGCCCCGCCCCGTATGGCCCCAACAACCTTTGCTCGCCAGCTTGTTGCCGTCGGGATGTCCTCATGGCTGCGTGTCTTGGTCAAAAGCAGGAAAGGCAGGGCGGTGAGCAGGCGCAGACCACGCGCATGTGACACTAATTGGCCCAAGAACATACCGCAACCCGCGGATCCCGGCTTCCTCGCCCCGCCCCGCCCCGCCCCGTATGGCCCCAACAACCTTTGCTCGCCAGCTTGTTGCCGTCGGGATGTCCTCGTGGCTGCGTGCCTTGGTCAAAAACAGGAAAGGCAGGGCGGTGAGCAGGCGCAGACCACGCGCATGTGACACTCATTGGCCCAAGAACATACCGCAACCCGCGAATCCCGGCTTCCTCGCCCCGCCCCGCCCCTTATGGCCCCAACAACCTTTGCTCGCCAGCTTGGTTCCGTCGGGATGTCCTCGTGGCTGCGTGTCTTGGTCAAAAACAGGAAAGGCAGGGCGGTGAGCAGGTGCAGACCACGCGCATGTGACACTAATTGGCCCAAGAACATACCGCAACCCGCGGATCCCGGCTTCCTCGCACCGCCCCGCCCCGCCCCGTATGGCCCCAACAACCTTTGCTCGCCAGCTTGGTTCCGTCGGGATGTCCTCGTGGCTGCGTGTCTTGGTCAAAAGCAGGAAAGGCAGGGCGGTGAGCAGGTGCAGACCACGCGCATGTGACACTAATTGGCCCAAGAACATACCGCAACCCGCGAATCCCGGCTTCCTTGCACCGCCCCGCCCCGCCCCGCCCCGTATGGCCCCAACAACCTTTGCTCGCCAGCTTGGTTCCGTCGGGATGTCTTCGTGGCTGCGTGTCTTGGTCAAAAACAGGAAAGGCAGGGCGGTGAGCAGGCGCAGACCACGCGCATGTGACACTAATTGGCCCAAGAACATACCGCAACCCGCGGATCCCGGCTTCCTCGCCCCGCCCCGCCCCGCCCCGTATGGCCCCAACAACCTTTGCTCGCCAGCTTGTTGCCGTCGGGATGTCCTCGTGGCTGCGTGCCTTGGTCAAAAACAGGAAAGGCAGGGCGGTGAGCAGGCGCAGACCACGCGCATGTGACACTAATTGGCCCAAGAACATACCGCAACCCGCGAATCCCGGCTTCCTCGCACCGCCCCGCCCCGCCCCTTATGGCCCCAACAACCTTTGCTCGCCAGCTTGGTTCCGTCGGGATGTCCTCGTGGCTGCGTGTCTTGGTCAAAAACAGGAAAGGCAGGGCGGTGAGCAGGTGCAGACCACGCGCATGTGACACTAATTGGCCCAAGAACATACCGCAACCCGCGGATCCCGGCTTCCTCGCCCCGCCCCGCCCCGCCCCGTATGGCCCCAACAACCTTTGCTCGCCAGCTTGTTGCCGTCGGGATGTCCTCGTGGCTGCGTGTCTTGGTCAAAAGCAGGAAAGGCAGGGCGGTGAGCAGGCGCAGACCACGCGCATGTGACACTAACTGGCCCAAGAACATACCGCAACCCGCGGATCCCGGCTTCCTCGCACCGCCCCGCCCCGCCCCGTATGGCCCCAACAACCTTTGCTCGCCAGCTTGTTGCCGTCGGGATGTCCTCGTGGCTGCGTGTCTTGGTCAAAAGCAGGAAAGGCAGGGCGGTGAGCAGGTGCAGACCACGCGCATGTGATACTAATTGGCCCAAGAACATACCGCAACCCGCGGATCCCGGCTTCCTTGCACCGCCCCGCCCCGTTGTGGTCATCGCCCGCTTATCCTCCCCGGTGGTTCGATTCAAAAGGCAGGCGCATTGAGGCCAGTTGCTTCCCAACCCATGCCCAGCCCCAAGCCCGAGGCCAACAACCTTCTTATGTAGGTCCGTCAAAGCTGTCGTAGTTGCGTTGCGGAGTAGTTGCGCATCTCGTAGTGGCGCATGGTGGCTTGGGCCCCTGTGCTTGATCTGGTGAACGTCCTGGTGCGATCATGCAGCTTTGCGTTGTCGTTCGCTGCCGCTTGTCTTTGACGCTGTCCAAATTATCCGTATAACCGCGCCTCGCGAGTGCCCACCAACCTATGAAAGTTTAGCCTCTGCAGTGAGTCTTTAACGCGTCCGAACCTGCAAAAGCGGAAAGAGCGGTTAAGAGACAGGGCGTTTATACATGCTGCATGCCTGGCCGTCGATGTTCGCTCGGCAACCGAGAATGTCTGCTTCATGCAAACACCCGTAGCTTCGGTATCTTTAATGAAAGAGAGGCCAAGCATGCGACAGCTCGCTTTGCGCGTTGGGTGACAGCTGCGCAACATGTCCCGCGTCTGCCCGCCTCCGTTTGCCTTACCCAGTATTCCAGTCAGGTCGATGATTGCAATACTGACAATGTAGTTCTAGCGGCTGCCTGGTACGTGGTGCCCGTCATTGCACCGAAAACCGTGAGTCATGTTTCCTCCAGTCAGTGCTCGTTCACACTCTCGCTTTTGCAACACTGAGCGGCTAGGATGTGTCAATGCATTGTTAGCTGACGCGAGTTGCGAAATGTAATAGAGTCTGACGTCATTGGTACGTGGAGTGGGACTCGCAGAACAACATAGAAGCTTAACGAATGCTTGTTTAGCACGCAGACTATACAACAATAGCCATGATCCAGGCTACAGGACCAGAAGTGGGGTCTTGAGAGGAAGCACGCAGCTTGCCGTACCATTGGGTCTAGCCCTTACTTTTGGCTTTCGACAACATGACAAGCATACAGCGCTACTATAATAGGGAATTTAATTTTGCTCTATATCAACATGCTCGAAACCTCGGAACCCGCAGCGGGACGCGAATACGGATGCCACGTTCAAGTCGCCGGTCCCTCGGTACAAGGTTGGAACAGCAGTTGAAGAACGGCGACCGTGCCATCAACAGCTCGGAAGGGTAGGACTGGCCCAGGGATGCCATGTGGGTAAGCTGCTGCCTGAATGGTGCTTCGAGGTGACTTTGCTCTCTTGCCTGGTAGACAGCCTCCTGGTGGACAGCAATGGGACCTACCGGTGCGGCCACCTTAGCCGGCTCCTCGCCGTTCAGTTGTGCCGGGTGAAAGGTGAGGGACACTGGGACGGCTGCCGGCCGCCCCCCGCCCCCCGCTGGTAAAACGCAATTTCCGCAATGCTGACGCCCCCCCTCCCTCTCCACCTCTCTCCTCCCCCTCCTCCTCCTCCTCCTCTTCGTCGTCCGGCAGGTATGTTGTGACCCACTCCCACTCCCGGGGTGGCCATTCCCCGCTGCGGCGGCGTCCTCTACCGGGACCTGCGCCTCGTGGCTTTGCCGTACGTTGTACGACAGCACAACCCGATTTCCAGTGCCGTGGCGATGGCCCAGGTGCTGGTCGAGTGCACGGAGGGGGGCGGCCAAGGGATGCAGGTGCTTGGGTGGGTGGGTGGGTGGGTGGGTGGGTGGGTTGGGGGGCGAGGACCGGATGAGGGCCCGGGGGTGGCAGCAGCAGCGCGATCGTTCGGGAACGGGAACGGAGACTAAAAATGAAAATGAAGGAGTGATGGAAAGTCAACATGCTGTGTATGATGACACATGCGCACGTGCGGCGTTGCCCAGTAGTATGGCACAGTACTGCAGTCGTACGCATATGTACTGCAGAGACCTGGCCGACACTCTGCGCGGCGTGGCAGTGCGGCTGCTGGTCGGGCTGGTCTGGGTCGAGTGGGAGCTGTGCCAGTCGGAGGGTGTGGGGGCCGGGGGGGGAGGATGAGCAGCTGGATCGGCTCCAGGGGGGGTTGTTGGGGAAGTTGGGAATGGGTTGGTAACCGTGTGGAAGCGGGCGTGGGCGGGGTGACAGTGACCTGGGCTGCTGGACAAACTCAATGGCGTGACCTTGCTGGATATCAGTCTCATGGGTATCTCGCGCCCAGCGTTCCATTCCCGGTGCCGTCATGCCCGAAACCCTAAAACCCTCACCTCACAGCCACACACGGCCGTTTCGCTAAAGTGCACCAAGGGCCAGCCGCGCAGCTGGTCCGCTGGCTCTGCCCGTCCGAGGGAGCCCGTTGTAGCAAAGCAACCACACAGTGAAAAACCCAACACCAACATCAACGCGGACTTGACTTGACGTCCGTCGGTCGGTCCTCGGCGCAGGGTCCTCGGCAACCTCTAGGGCGTCGCATGGGCAGCGGCGGCAATGGCGCCGCCGAACGCTGGGAGGGCGGCGGGCGGCGGCGATGTTAAGGTGAGCGAGCGATGGTGAGTCCGCAGCGGAGGTGCTGCCCCTAGGGGGCCGCCATGGGTCGGATTCTGGACCCTGCTCGGTGGGTGGGTTCGTTGGCCGTAGATGTTGGTTGGGACCAAGCAGCGGACAGCGACACAGCGTCGTAGTGGCCATTCGTGTTGGGGCGGTCGGCATGCTCGAAATGAAGGGCGGGACGACAAGCTGCGCACCGAGCCACTGACCTCAGCCCTGACTCCTCGCACAGGCCAACCAACGAACTAACCAACCAATCAACCAACCAACGAACTCGCACCGCACCCCACCGCAGATTACGTACGCTGCCAATGACCTTGACTGCGACACTCTGCGACACTCTGCACCCGCCGTCCGTCTAGGTGAGCGGCCGGGGTGCAGCAGCATTGTTTCTTTGTTAGGGGCGCGGCATCCAAGGAAGCTGCCAGGCCACCCGTTAGAGGCCCCTCGCTTTGGGCGTACCGGTAATGCAAGTTTGGCCGAGAGGTGCACGGAAGGCCGGAAGGCCGGAAGTCCGGCGCGGCCGACCAACCTGCCGGACCTGGCGTCCTGACCCGGCGAGATGAGCGCCAACACGCACGCACGCACGCACGTGGAGCTCGAGTTCATTGATTAGTACGCCACATTCCGCCACGTCCCGATGTGAGGGGCCGCACCGACCCGCGGGTCGATCTGCGCTTTGAGAACACACGCATACGCACACGCTTTAGACAAAGAAAACATGTGGTCGAGGCTGGCCTTTACCACCAGAGCACCCGATCTTCACTGGGTATTCCATCCTTCCGTTCACTGACCGCCCCGCCCCGTCCGGAGTCTTACACCACTGCGCCCACCACCGCTGAGCTCATCCTACCAACCGTCCATCAGCAGCAGCATGCCGTGCTGCTGTACGGCATGAGTCGGTACGGCATCCGCATCGCCCTCGGCACCGGAAGCCCCCCAGCATGCGCCTGATGCCCGAGGTTCCAGAGGTCCTGTTCACTGCTGCCGTGTTCATGCTCATACTCATGACAATGTCCACTCACAGCGTCCTCACCCGGGGGTCATTACGGGCCGACCCGCCGCTCCCTGCGTGCCTCTTGTGCCCTCTGTGCGGCTTCCCTGCACCCTCCGCAGCCCCGTGTGCTTCCGCGCGGAGGCCTCTTTGCTTCCGCTTCCGCTTC
Organism: Pleodorina starrii; assembly: GCA_030267565.1. NCBI lineage: Eukaryota > Viridiplantae > Chlorophyta > Chlorophyceae > Chlamydomonadales > Volvocaceae > Pleodorina > Pleodorina starrii. The sequence goes on along the minus strand of BRXU01000022.1, from coordinate 1,923,813 downwards.
CGCAGGCCCGGGGCTGACGGAAAGGACGACGACGACGGGGGCGGCGGCGACGAGGACGGTGCCGGCCCGGACGCGAGCAGGGGCGTAGTACCCGGCCCGGCATGGAGTGATGGAGAACGTCGAAGGCCATGATACCGGTACCGTTTGCATTTACGTTTGCGTTTGCGTTGCATCGCGGCGAGCAGCGCAGAGGGGCGGGGCGTCCAAAATGTACGACTCCAGACATGACGGCTGACTGCTTGCTGCTACAAATTTGGAGGGAGGATCCGGGTTGGGAGGGAAAGGGTTGGTGGCACCCGAATCCTGGAATGAAGGGAAACTGCCGTAATCGAGAGCCGACGGCTTGCTTGCTCGCACGTGCGCGGCGGCATACGCATACATACACGCATTGCGCATACGTGCGCACCCTTTGCTTCCTTTGCGGCATCCATCCTGACATCAAACCGTACTGCTGATTGCTGACTGTCGACGCAAGTTGAGGGATGTTTGTGTTGGAAATTGTGTTGGAGCGCGGGGGGGGCACTCACATCTCTTTGAGCCGTACTATCGGCGACGCCGCCAGCCAGGCGCGAGCTGGGCGGAGGCGGCGAAGGCGACGCGGCGACGGAGGCGGAGGCAGGCCGTCGGGCTGACGGGTCAACCCCCGCCCCCCATACGCGATAGGCAGTGGTGGAGTGCGCTGGTTGGTTCCTTGGTTCCTGGCGGGCGGGCGGGCGGTAACGACGCTCGTCACGTGCTGCCGGCTGATGGCGGGTCTGTTGTTGGGTTGGTTGCTGTCTCGGTCGGTCTGTCGGTCGGTTGGTGGCTGCCGCACCCTCCGTTCCCGTTCCCGACCCATGCTTCTCTGTTGGGCTGAGTGGGTTTTACGTCTGTTGTCAGCTGCTGGCTGAGGCGGTTTCTGGTTGCGCTGTTGGCTGACAGCTCCCTGCTCTGTGCAGGGCATGTCCCTGGGGTAGGATGATCTGCCCGTCTAGCCGGTACAGCTAGCGACCGGAGTGGTACGGTAGCTGGTGCCTCAGGGATGCAGTTGGCCGGCTACCTGTGTCTGAGAAGGGAGAAGCACGCCGCCGGGCCACAGAGACCCGGGACGCACCGAAATTTTCGTATACCCACCGGCGGTGGTGGTGTTGGAGTGTTCTTCATCGCGCCGTCGGCCTCCTGCCTGGCCTTTGGTCCAGGCTCCACCGGGAGCGGGTTCAGTGGACTAGTTAGTTTTTTTCCATAAATATTGGTGGTTCTCAGAACAGCTACAACGCGCCGCAAGTGTGGAAGCGCTTCAAGGTGGGGCTGGTTCCAAGGCGACATTATTGGACGTCACACGAAGCGCAACGAGGTCTGCAAGGGTTTTGCGATATGTAAATTAAATTCCCTATTGTTATTTACTGCTATATATTGTCAATGTCATGAATAAGGCGTAAAGGGCTTGCAAGTTCCGTTTGTACGGCGAGTTGCCAGCCCTTGTGTGGCTCCATTTCTGTAATATTTCAAAGACCTACCATTGTTTGCTTGCATATAGTGCTTAGAGAGCACACATTGTGCTACCTGCACGTCCGACCCTGACATCCAGTGACGTCCGACCATCGGTGCATAGCATGTCGCAAGTGGCATCAACTTACAAGACAAGAATTTCTATAGATTGTTGAGCGATGAGGTGCGACAGTGTGGACGAGCACTGGGAGAAGGGAACATCATTCACATTCTGCCCCGGTTTTCAGTGCATGACGGATTACAGGCGGCTGCTCTGGATACATTGTCAGAATTGCAAAATTTCAACTGCTTGCCGTCTCGGGTATCGACAATAGAGGTGAACAGAAGCGGGATATGTTGCGCTGTTGTCACCCATGGCACAAAGCGAGCTTTCGCGTGTTTATTCGCGGCTAGCCCATATTTTATCATCTGGAACTAGTTGAAAGTAACAAGAGTTGCATGCATCAGGCGTTCTCGGCTGCCGACTGAACAGCTACTGCCAGGCATGCAGCTTGTGAATGCCCTTGACTCGGAGTCGGCCTTTACCCTTTTGCAGGTTCGTCACGAGTTTATAACAACAATAAGGGCTAAACAATGTGTTTGGTTGGGTCACCCTGAGCTCCGGTCTATCGCGCCCTAAGGGCACCTGAGGCGCGCCGCGAGCAAGGTGATGTGGGCAACAGCCAGCGCCGGCGAGAAACGAAGCGAAGCAAAGCGCGGCAAAGCGTAGTGAAACGAAGGAAAGCGAAACGAAACGGAGCGAAACGAAACTCTTATGCCCCGCTTTTGCCCACGCATGTGCTCGAGAACTGCTTGGTGATGCTCGCCGCTTGTATTTGCCGTACCGCAGCTCGTACTACTGTCCTAACCCTCGTTCCCCGCTTTTGCCCACGCATGTGCTCCACGGCTGCCCACGAGATGCGTCACCAAGCGCGACACCGATAGGTAGGTCCTCAGGTAAGTTCGTGGCGTGATCGGCTGGCCCGGTTACTGTTAGTACGACGCATACACGGCATCCTAACCCACACCCGCTTTCCCCGTCGACTGATTGGGCATTCGCCGCCCACTCCCGCTGCCCCTGCCTTTGCGTAATGCTTGCAGGTCTGCTGGAATGGACGCCGCTGCGCCAACAGATGTGGTTTACCAAAATTTCACCGTCGCTACAGAGCCAGGTGCGCTTACGCGGGTTCGTGGAGTCCGGGGCTTGGAGTAAGAGCGGGCCCCTTCCCCGCCCGTTGCGTTGTGGCTTCGGGTGATGCTCGCCGCTTGTATTTGCCGTACCGCAGCTCGTACTACTGTCCTAACCCTCGTTCCCCGCTTTTGCCCACGCATGTGCTCCACGGCTGCCCACGAGATGCGTCACCAAGCGCGACACCGATAGGTAGGTCCTCAGGTAAGTTCGGGGCGTGATCGGCTGGCCCGGTTACGGTTAGTACGACGCATACACAGCATCCTAACCCACATCCGCTTTCCCCGTCAACTGATTGGGCAATCACCGCCCACTCCCGCTGCCCCTGCCTTTGCGTTATGCTTTCAGGTCTGCTGGAATGGACGCCGCTGCGTCAATAGATGTGGTTTACCAAAATTCCACCGTCGCTACAGAGCCAGGTGCGCTTACGCGGGTTCGTGGAATCAGGGGCATGCAGTTAGAGCGGGCCCCTTCCCCGCCCGTTGCCTTGTGGCTTCGGGTGATGCTCGCCGCTTGTATTTGCCGTACCGCAGCTCGTACTACTGTCCTAACCCTCGTTCCCCGCTTTTGCCCACGCATGTGCTCCACGGCTGCCCACGAGATGCGTCACCAAGCGCGACACCGATAGGTAGGTCCTCAGGTAAGTTCGGGGCGTGATCGGCTGGCCCGGTTACGGTTAGTACGACGCATACACAGCATCCTAACCCCCGACCGCTTTCCCCGTCAACTGATTGGGCAATCACCGCCCACTCCCGCTGCCCCTGCCTTTGCGTTATGCTTTCAGGTCTGCTGGAATGGACGCCGCTGCGCCAACAGATGTGGTTTACCAAGATTCCACCGTCGCTACAGAGCCAGGTGCGCGCTCTTACGCGGGTTCGTGGAGTCCGGGGCTTGGAGTTAGAGCGGGCCCCTTCCCCGCCCGTTGCGTTGTGGCTTCGGGTGATGCTCGCCGCTTGTATTTGCCTTACCGCAGCTCGTACTACTGTCCTAACCCTCGTTCCCCGCTTTTGCCCACGCATGTGCTCCACGGCTGCCCACGAGATGCGTCACCAAGCGCGACACCGATAGGTAGGTCCTCAGGTAAGTTCGTGGCGTGATCGGCTGGCCCGGTTACTGTTAGTACGACGCATACACGGCATCCTAACCCACACCCGCTTTCCCCGTCGACTGATTGGGCATTCGCCGCCCACTCCCGCTGCCCCTGCCTTTGCGTAATGCTTGCAGGTCTGCTGGAATGGACGCCGCTGCGCCAACAGATGTGGTTTACCAAAATTCCACCGTCGCTACAGAGCCAGGTGCGCTTACGCGGGTTCGTGGAGTCCGGGGCTTGGAGTTAGAGCGGGCCCCTTCCCCGCCCGTTGCGTTGTGGCTTCGGGTGATGCTCGCCGCTTGTATTTGCCTTACCGCAGCTCGTACTACTGTCCTAACCCTCGTTCCCCGCTTTTGCCCACGCATGTGCTCCACGGCTGCCCACGAGATGCGTCACCAAGCGCGACACCGATAGGTAGGTCCTCAGGTAAGTTCGGGGCGTGATCGGCTGGCCCGGTTACGGTTAGTACGACGCATACACAGCATCCTAACCCCCGATCGCTTTCCCCGTCAACTGATTGGGCAATCACCGCCCACTCCCGCTGCCCCTGCCTTTGCGTTATGCTTTCAGGTCTGCTGGAATGGACGCCGCTGCGTCAATAGATGTGGTTTACCAAAATTTCACCGTCGCTACAGAGCCAGGTGCGCTTACGCGGGTTCGTGGAGTCCGGGGCTTGGAGTAAGAGCGGGCCCCTTCCCCGCCCGTTGCGTTGTGGCTTCGGGTGATGCTCGCCGCTTGTATTTGCCGTACCGCAGCTCGTACTACTGTCCTAACCCTCGTTCCCCGCTTTTGCCCACGCATGTGCTCCACGGCTGCCCACGAGATGCGTCACCAAGCGCGACACCGATAGGTAGGTCCTCAGGTAAGTTCGGGGCGTGATCGGCTGGCCCGGTTACGGTTAGTACGACGCATACACAGCATCCTAACCCACACCCGCTTTCCCCGTCGACTGATTGGGCATTCGCCGCCCACTCCCGCTGCCCCTGCCTTTGCGTAATGCTTGCAGGTCTGCTGGAATGGACGCCGCTGCGCCAACAGATGTGGTTTACCAAAATTCCACCGTCGCTACAGAGCCAGGTGCGCTTACGCGGGTTCGTGGAGTCCGGGGCTTGGAGTTAGAGCGGGCCCCTTCCCCGCCCGTTGCGTTGTGGCTTCGGGTGATGCTCGCCGCTTGTATTTGCCGTACCGCAGCTCGTACTACTGTCCTAACCCTCGTTCCCCGCTTTTGCCCACGCATGTGCTCCACGGCTGCCCACGAGATGCGTCACCAAGCGCGACACCGATAGGTAGGTCCTCAGGTAAGTTCGGGGCGTGATCGGCTGGCCCGGTTACGGTTAGTACGACGCATACACAGCATCCTAACCCACATCCGCTTTCCCCGTCAACTGATTGGGCAATCACCGCCCACTCCCGCTGCCCCTGCCTTTGCGTTATGCTTTCAGGTCTGCTGGAATGGACGCCGCTGCGTCAATAGATGTGGTTTACCAAAATTCCACCGTCGCTACAGAGCCAGGTGCGCTTACGCGGGTTCGTGGAATCAGGGGCATGCAGTTAGAGCGGGCCCCTTCCCCGCCCGTTGCCTTGTGGCTTCGGGTGATGCTCGCCGCTTGTATTTGCCGTACCGCAGCTCGTACTACTGTCCTAACCCTCGTTCCCCGCTTTTGCCCACGCATGTGCTCCACGGCTGCCCACGAGATGCGTCACCAAGCGCGACACCGATAGGTAGGTCCTCAGGTAAGTTCGGGGCGTGATCGGCTGGCCCGGTTACGGTTAGTACGACGCATACACAGCATCCTAACCCACATCCGCTTTCCCCGTCAACTGATTGGGCAATCACCGCCCACTCCCGCTGCCCCTGCCTTTGCGTTATGCTTTCAGGTCTGCTGGAATGGACGCCGCTGCGTCAATAGATGTGGTTTACCAAAATTCCACCGTCGCTACAGAGCCAGGTGCGCTTACGCGGGTTCGTGGAATCAGGGGCATGCAGTTAGAGCGGGCCCCTTCCCCGCCCGTTGCCTTGTGGCTTCGGGTGATGCTCGCCGCTTGTATTTGCCGTACCGCAGCTCGTACTACTGTCCTAACCCTCGTTCCCCGCTTTTGCCCACGCATGTGCTCCACGGCTGCCCACGAGATGCGTCACCAAGCGCGACACCGATAGGTAGGTCCTCAGGTAAGTTCGGGGCGTGATCGGCTGGCCCGGTTACGGTTAGTACGACGCATACACAGCATCCTAACCCCCGACCGCTTTCCCCGTCAACTGATTGGGCAATCACCGCCCACTCCCGCTGCCCCTGCCTTTGCGGAATGCTTTCAGGTCTGCTGGAATGGACGCCGCTGCGCCAACAGATGTGGTTTACCAAGATTCCACCGTCGCTACAGAGCCAGGTGCGCGCTCTTACGCGGGTTCGTGGAGTCCGGGGCTTGGAGTTAGAGCGGGCCCCTTCCCCGCCCGTTGCGTTGTGGCTTCGGGTGATGCTCGCCGCTTGTATTTGCCTTACCGCAGCTCGTACTACTGTCCTAACCCTCGTTCCCCGCTTTTGCCCACGCATGTGCTCCACGGCTGCCCACGAGATGCGTCACCAAGCGCGACACCGATAGGTAGGTCCTCAGGTAAGTTCGTGGCGTGATCGGCTGGCCCGGTTACTGTTAGTACGACGCATACACGGCATCCTAACCCACACCCGCTTTCCCCGTCGACTGATTGGGCATTCGCCGCCCACTCCCGCTGCCCCTGCCTTTGCGTAATGCTTGCAGGTCTGCTGGAATGGACGCCGCTGCGCCAACAGATGTGGTTTACCAAAATTCCACCGTCGCTACAGAGCCAGGTACGCTTACGCGGGTTCGTGGAGTCCGGGGCTTGGAGTTAGAGCGGGCCCCTTCCCCGCCCGTTGCGTTGTGGCTTCGGGTGATGCTCGCCGCTTGTATTTGCCTTACCGCAGCTCGTACTACTGTCCTAACCCTCGTTCCCCGCTTTTGCCCACGCATGTGCTCCACGGGTGCCCACGAGATGCGTCACCAAGCGCGACACCGATAGGTAGGTCCTCAGGTAAGTTCGGGGCGTGATCGGCTGGCCCGGTTACGGTTAGTACGACGCATACACAGCATCCTAACCCCCGATCGCTTTCCCCGTCAACTGATTGGGCAATCACCGCCCACTCCCGCTGCCCCTGCCTTTGCGTTATGCTTTCAGGTCTGCTGGAATGGACGCCGCTGCGTCAATAGATGTGGTTTACCAAAATTCCACCGTCGCTACAGAGCCAGGTGCGCTTACGCGGGTTCGTGGAATCAGGGGCATGCAGTTAGAGCGGGCCCCTTCCCCGCCCGTTGCCTTGTGGCTTCGGGTGATGCTCGCCGCTTGTATTTGCCGTACCGCAGCTCGTACTACTGTCCTAACCCTCGTTCCCCGCTTTTGCCCACGCATGTGCTCCACGGCTGCCCACGAGATGCGTCACCAAGCGCGACACCGATAGGTAGGTCCTCAGGTAAGTTCGGGGCGTGATCGGCTGGCCCGGTTACGGTTAGTACGACGCATACACAGCATCCTAACCCCCGACCGCTTTCCCCGTCAACTGATTGGGCAATCACCGCCCACTCCCGCTGCCCCTGCCTTTGCGTTATGCTTGCAGGTCTGCTGGAATGGACGCCGCTGCGTCAATAGATGTGGTTTACCAAAATTCCACCGTCGCTACAGAGCCAGGTGCGCTTACGCGGGTTCGTGGAATCAGGGGCATGCAGTTAGAGCGGGCCCCTTCCCCGCCCGTTGCCTTGTGGCTTCGGGTGATGCTCGCCGCTTGTATTTGCCGTACCGCAGCTCGTACTACTGTCCTAACCCTCGTTCCCCGCTTTTGCCCACGCATGTGCTCCACGGCTGCCCACGAGATGCGTCACCAAGCGCGACACCGATAGGTAGGTCCTCAGGTAAGTTCGTGGCGTGATCGGCTGGCCCGGTTACGGTTAGTACGACGCATACACGGCATCCTAACCCACACCCGCTTTCCCCGTCGACTGATTGGGCATTCGCCGCCCACTCCCGCTGCCCCTGCCTTTGCGTAATGCTTGCAGGTCTGCTGGAATGGACGCCGCTGCGCCAACAGATGTGGTTTACCAAAATTCCACCGTCGCTACAGAGCCAGGTGCGCTTACGCGGGTTCGTGGAGTCCGGGGCTTGGAGTTAGAGCGGGCCCCTTCCCCGCCCGTTGCGTTGTGGCTTCGGGTGATGCTCGCCGCTTGTATTTGCCTTACCGCAGCTCGTACTACTGTCCTAACCCTCGTTCCCCGCTTTTGCCCACGCATGTGCTCCACGGGTGCCCACGAGATGCGTCACCAAGCGCGACACCGATAGGTAGGTCCTCAGGTAAGTTCGGGGCGTGATCGGCTGGCCCGGTTACGGTTAGTACGATGCATACACAGCATCCTAACCCCCGATCGCTTTCCCCGTCAACTGATTGGGCAATCACCGCCCACTCCCGCTGCCCCTGCCTTTGCGTTATGCTTTCAGGTCTGCTGGAATGGACGCCGCTGCGTCAATAGATGTGGTTTACCAAAATTCCACCGTCGCTACAGAGCCAGGTGCGCTTACGCGGGTTCGTGGAATCAGGGGCATGCAGTTAGAGCGGGCCCCTTCCCCGCCCGTTGCCTTGTGGCTTCGGGTGATGCTCGCCGCTTGTATTTGCCGTACCGCAGCTCGTACTACTGTCCTAACCCTCGTTCCCCGCTTTTGCCCACGCATGTGCTCCACGGCTGCCCACGAGATGCGTCACCAAGCGCGACACCGATAGGTAGGTCCTCAGGTAAGTTCGGGGCGTGATCGGCTGGCCCGGTTACGGTTAGTACGACGCATACACAGCATCCTAACCCCCGACCGCTTTCCCCGTCAACTGATTGGGCAATCACCGCCCACTCCCGCTGCCCCTGCCTTTGCGGAATGCTTTCAGGTCTGCTGGAATGGACGCCGCTGCGCCAACAGATGTGGTTTACCAAGATTCCACCGTCGCTACAGAGCCAGGTGCGCTTACGCGGGTTCGTGGAGTCCGGGGCTTGGAGTTAGAGCGGGCCCCTTCCCCGCCCGTTGCGATGTGGCTTCGGGTGATGCTCGCCGCTTGTATTTGCCTTACCGCAGCTCGTACTACTGTCCTAACCCTCGTTCCCCGCTTTTGCCCACGCATGTGCTCCACGGCTGCCCACGAGATGCGTCACCAAGCGCGACACCGATAGGTAGGTCCTCAGGTAAGTTCGGGGCGTGATCGGCTGGCCCGGTTACGGTTAGTACGACGCATACACAGCATCCTAACCCCCGATCGCTTTCCCCGTCGACTGATTTGGCAATCACCGCCCACTCCCGCTGCCCCTGCCTTTGCGGAATGCTTTCAGGTCTGCTGGAATGGACGCCGCTGCGCCAACAGATGTGGTTTACCAAGATTCCACCGTCGCTACAGAGCCAGGTGCGCTTACGCGGGTTCGTGGAGTCCGGGGCTTGGAGTTAGAGCGGGCCCCTTCCCCGCCCGTTGCGTTGTGGCTTCGGGTGATGCTCGCCGCTTGTATTTGCCGTACCGCAGCTCGTACTACTGTCCTAACCCTCGTTCCCCGCTTTTGCCCACGCATGTGCTCCACGGCTGCCCACGAGATGCGTCACCAAGCGCGACACCGATAGGTAGGTCCTCAGGTAAGTTCGGGGCGTGATCGGCTGGCCCGGTTACGGTTAGTACGACGCATACACAGCATCCTAACCCCCGACCGCTTTCCCCGTCAACTGATTGGGCAATCACCGCCCACTCCCGCTGCCCCTGCCTTTGCGGAATGCTTTCAGGTCTGCTGGAATGGACGCCGCTGCGTCAACAGATGTGGTTTACCAAGATTCCACCGTCGCTACAGAGCCAGGTGCGCGCTCTTACGCGGGTTCGTGGAGTCCGGGGCTTGGAGTTAGAGCGGGCCCCTTCCCCGCCCGTTGCGTTGTGGCTTCGGGTGATGCTCGCCGCTTGTATTTGCCTTACCGCAGCTCGTACTACTGTCCTAACCCTCGTTCCCCGCTTTTGCCCACGCATGTGCTCCACGGCTGCCCACGAGATGCGTCACCAAGCGCGACACCGATAGGTAGGTCCTCAGGTAAGTTCGGGGCGTGATCGGCTGGCCCGGTTACGGTTAGTACGACGCATACACAGCATCCTAACCCCCGATCGCTTTCCCCGTCAACTGATTGGGCAATCACTGCCCACTCCCGCTGCCCCTGCCTTTGCGGAATGCTTTCAGGTCTGCTGGAATGGACGCCGCTGCGTCAACAGATGTGGTTTACCAAGATTCCACCGTCGCTACAGAGCCAGGTGCGCGCGCTTACGCGGGTTCGTGTAATCAGGGGCATGCAGTTAGAGCGGGCCCCTTCCCCGCCCGTTGCATGGTGGCTTCGGGTGATGCTCGCAGCTTGTATTTGCCGTACCGCAGCTCGTACTACTGTCCTCGTTCCCCGCTTTTGCCCACGCATGTGCTCCACGGCTGCCCACGAGATGCGTCACCAAGCGCGACACCGATAGGTAGGTCCTCAGGTAAGTTCGGGGCGTGATCGGCTGGCCCGGTTACGGTTAGTACGACGCATACACAGCATCCTAACCCCCGATCGCTTTCCCCGTCAACTGATTGGGCAATCACTGCCCACTCCCGCTGCCCCTGCCTTTGCGGAATGCTTTCAGGTCTGCTGGAATGGACGCCGCTGCGTCAACAGATGTGGTTTACCAAGATTCCACCGTCGCTACAGAGCCAGGTGCGCGCGCTTACGCGGGTTCGTGTAATCAGGGGCATGCAGTTAGAGCGGGCCCCTTCCCCGCCCGTTGCATGGTGGCTTCGGGTGATGCTCGCAGCTTGTATTTGCCGTACCGCAGCTCGTACTACTGTCCTCGTTCCCCGCTTTTGCCCACGCATGTGCTCCACGGCTGCCCACGAGATGCGTCACCAAGCGCGACACCGATAGGTAGGTCCTCAGGTAAGTTCGGGGCGTGATCGGCTGGCCCGGTTACGGTTAGTACGACGCATACACAGCATCCTAACCCCCGATCGCTTTCCCCGTTAACTGATTGGGCAATCACCGCCCACTCCCGCTGCCCCTGCCGTTGCGGAATGCTTTCAGGTCTGCTGGAATGGACGCCGCTGCGTCAACAGATGTGGTTTACCAAAATTCCACCGTCGCTACAGAGCCAGGTGCGCTTACGCGGGTTCGTGGAGTCCGGGGCTTGGAGTTAGAGCGGGCCCCTTCCCCGCCCGTTGCGTTGTGGCTTCGGGTGATGCTCGCCGCTTGTATTTGCCGTACCGCAGCTCGTACTACTGTCCTAACCCTCGTTCCCCGCTTTTGCCCACGCATGTGCTCCACGGCTGCCCACGAGATGCGTCACCAAGCGCGACACCGATAGGTAGGTCCTCAGGTAAGTTCGGGGCGTGATCGGCTGGCCCGGTTACGGTTAGTACGACGCATACACAGCATCCTAACCCCCGATCGCTTTCCCCGTCAACTGATTGGGCAATCACCGCCCACTCCCGCTGCCCCTCCCTTTGCGGAATGCTTTCAGGTCTGCTGGAATGGACGCCGCTGCGTCAACAGATGTGGTTTACCAAGATTCCACCGTCGCTACAGAGCCAGGTGCGCTTACGCGGGTTCGTGGAATCAGGGGCATGCAGTTAGAGCGGGCCCCTTCCCCGCCCGTTGCATGGTGGCTTCGGGTGATGCTCGCCGCTTGTATTTGCCGTACCGCAGCTCGTACTACTGTCCTAACCCTCGTTCCCCGCTTTTGCCCACGCATGTGCTCCACGGCTGCCCACGAGATGCGTCACCAAGCGCGACACCGATAGGTAGGTCCTCAGGTAAGTTCGGGGCGTGATTGGCCGGCCCGGTTACGGCATGTACGGCGCATACACGGCATCCTAACCCCCGATCGCTTTCCCCGTCGACTGATTGGGCATTCGCCGCCCACTCCCGCTGCCCCTGCCTTTGCGTTATGCTTTCAGGTCTGCTGGAATGGACGCCGCTGCGTCAACAGATGTGGTTTACCAAGATTCCACCGTCGCTACAGAGCCAGGTGCGCTTACGCGGGTTCGTGGAGTCCGGGGCTTGGAGTTAGAGCGGGCCCCTTCCCCGCCCGTTGCGTTGTGGCTTCGGGTGATGCTCGCCGCTTGTATTTGCCGTACCGCAGCTCGTACTACTGTCCTAACCCTCGTTCCCCGCTTTTGCCCACGCATGTGCTCCACGGCTGCCCACGAGATGCGTCACCAAGCGCGACACCGATAGGTAGGTCCTCAGGTAAGTTCGGGGCGTGATCGGCTGGCCCGGTTACGGTTAGTACGACGCATACACAGCATCCTAACCCCCGATCGCTTTCCCCGTCAACTGATTGGGCAATCACCGCCCACTCCCGCTGCCCCTCCCTTTGCGGAATGCTTTCAGGTCTACTGGAATGGACGCCGCTGCGTCAACAGATGTGGTTTACCAAGATTCCACCGTCGCTACAGAGCCAGGTGCGCTTACGCGGGTTCGTGGAATCAGGGGCATGCAGTTAGAGCGGGCCCCTTCCCCGCCCGTTGCATGGTGGCTTCGGGTGATGCTCGCCGCTTGTATTTGCCGTACCGCAGCTCGTACTACTGTCCTAACCCTCGTTCCCCGCTTTTGCCCACGCATGTGCTCCACGGCTGCCCACGAGATGCGTCACCAAGCGCGACACCGATAGGTAGGTCCTCAGGTAAGTTCGGGGCGTGATCGGCTGGCCCGGTTACGGTTAGTACGACGCATACACAGCATCCTAACCCCCGATCGCTTTCCCCGTCGACTGATTTGGCAATCACCGCCCACTCCCGCTGCCCCTGCCTTTGCGGAATGCTTTCAGGTCTGCTGGAATGGACGCCGCTGCGCCAACAGATGTGGTTTACCAAGATTCCACCGTCGCTACAGAGCCAGGTGCGCTTACGCGGGTTCGTGGAGTCCGGGGCTTGGAGTTAGAGCGGGCCCCTTCCCCGCCCGTTGCGTTGTGGCTTCGGGTGATGCTCGCCGCTTGTATTTGCCGTACCGCAGCTCGTACTACTGTCCTAACCCTCGTTCCCCGCTCTTGCCCACGCATGTGCTCCACGGCTGCCCACGAGATGCGTCACCAAGCGCGACACCGATAGGTAGGTCCTCAGGTAAGTTCGTGGCGTGATCGGCTGGCCCGGTTACTGTTAGTACGACGCATACACGGCATCCTAACCCACACCCGCTTTCCCCGTCGACTGATTGGGCATTCGCCGCCCACTCCCGCTGCCCCTGCCTTTGCGTAATGCTTGCAGGTCTGCTGGAATGGACGCCGCTGCGCCAACAGATGTGGTTTACCAAAATTCCACCGTCGCTACAGAGCCAGGTGCGCTTACGCGGGTTCGTGGAGTCCGGGGCTTGGAGTTAGAGCGGGCCCCTTCCCCGCCCGTTGCGTTGTGGCTTCGGGTGATGCTCGCCGCTTGTATTTGCCTTACCGCAGCTCGTACTACTGTCCTAACCCTCGTTCCCCGCTTTTGCCCACGCATGTGCTCCACGGCTGCCCACGAGATGCGTCACCAAGCGCGACACCGATAGGTAGGTCCTCAGGTAAGTTCGGGGCGTGATCGGCTGGCCCGGTTACGGTTAGTACGACGCATACACAGCATCCTAACCCACAACCGCTTTCCCCGTCGACTGATTGGGCATTCGCCGCGCACTCCCGCTGCCCCTCCCTTTGCGGAATGCTTTCAGGTCTGCTGGAATGGACGCCGCTGCGTCAACAGATGTGGTTTACCAAAATTCCACCGTCGCTACAGAGCCAGGTGCGCTTACGCGGGTTCGTGGAGTCCGGGGCTTGGAGTTAGAGCGGGCCCCTTCCCCGCCCGTTGCGTTGTGGCTTCGGGTGATGCTCGCCGCTTGTATTTGCCGTACCGCAGCTCGTACTACTGTCCAAACCCTCGTTCCCCGCTTTTGCCCACGCATGTGCTCCACGGCTGCCCACAAGATGCGTCACCAAGCGCGACACCGATAGGTAGGTCCTCAGGTAAGTTCGGGGCGTGATTGGCCGGCCCGGTTACGGCATGTACGGCGCATACACGGCATCCTAACCCCCGATCGCTTTCCCCGTCGACTGATTGGGCATTCGCCGCCCACTCCCGCTGCCCCTGCCTTTGCGTTATGCTTTCAGGTCTGCTGGAATGGACGCCGCTGCGTCAACAGATGTGGTTTACCAAGATTCCACCGTCGCTACAGAGCCAGGTGCGCGCTCTTACGCGGGTTCGTGGAGTCCGGGGCTTGGAGTTAGAGCGGGCCCCTTCCCCGCCCGTTGCGTTGTGGCTTCGGGTGATGCTCGCCGCTTGTATTTGCCGTACCGCAGCTCGTACTACTGTCCTAACCCTCGTTCCCCGCTCTTGCCCACGCATGTGCTCCACGGCTGCCCACGAGATGCGTCACCAAGCGCGACACCGATAGGTAGGTCCTCAGGTAAGTTCGTGGCGTGATCGGCTGGCCCGGTTACTGTTAGTACGACGCATACACGGCATCCTAACCCACACCCGCTTTCCCCGTCGACTGATTGGGCATTCGCCGCCCACTCCCGCTGCCCCTGCCTTTGCGTAATGCTTGCAGGTCTGCTGGAATGGACGCCGCTGCGCCAACAGATGTGGTTTACCAAAATTCCACCGTCGCTACAGAGCCAGGTGCGCTTACGCGGGTTCGTGGAGTCCGGGGCTTGGAGTTAGAGCGGGCCCCTTCCCCGCCCGTTGCGTTGTGGCTTCGGGTGATGCTCGCCGCTTGTATTTGCCTTACCGCAGCTCGTACTACTGTCCTAACCCTCGTTCCCCGCTTTTGCCCACGCATGTGCTCCACGGCTGCCCACGAGATGCGTCACCAAGCGCGACACCGATAGGTAGGTCCTCAGGTAAGTTCGGGGCGTGATCGGCTGGCCCGGTTACGGTTAGTACGACGCATACACAGCATCCTAACCCACAACCGCTTTCCCCGTCGACTGATTGGGCATTCGCCGCGCACTCCCGCTGCCCCTCCCTTTGCGGAATGCTTTCAGGTCTGCTGGAATGGACGCCGCTGCGTCAACAGATGTGGTTTACCAAAATTCCACCGTCGCTACAGAGCCAGGTGCGCTTACGCGGGTTCGTGGAGTCCGGGGCTTGGAGTTAGAGCGGGCCCCTTCCCCGCCCGTTGCGTTGTGGCTTCGGGTGATGCTCGCCGCTTGTATTTGCCGTACCGCAGCTCGTACTACTGTCCAAACCCTCGTTCCCCGCTTTTGCCCACGCATGTGCTCCACGGCTGCCCACAAGATGCGTCACCAAGCGCGACACCGATCTGAGACCGATGAGAGCCCCCCCGGCAGCCCCTTCCGGCGACTGCCCCTGGAGCTGGCACTGGCACTAGAAGAGCTGCAGGGAGGGACGCACGGCCGCGGTGGCGGTGCCAACTCGCGGCTGCACACGCCCGCGGGCGCCAGTGACGGCGGGCGGTCTGGGCTGCTGAACGACTATGAGCAGCTGCTGGCGCTGGACGAGGGGCGGATGCGGAGGGCTGTGCGACCGGAGGTCATCCGGGGTCTGCCCACGGTGAGGCCAAGGGGTTGGGGGTGGATGGTTGGGGAGGGGGGACGAGGGGCCGGGCAAAGGAGGTGGGGAAAAAAGGGGGTTCCGATTCGGAACTTCCGAAGAGCAAGTTGAAGGTGGGGTGCTGCATGTGTACAGTCGATGTCCCCAAATCTGTGATGGAGGCAGCGGTCGCAGGTGCCGGCGCCGAGCTCACAGGCTGCGCAGGCTCAGCAGGCCAAGACGACGAAGGTGCAGCCGCGGAGCGCCCCGGCACGCCCGCAGCAGCCAAAGGCGCAGCCAAAGACGCAGCAGGCGGCGACGGCCAAGGCACAGCTGGCCAAGGCGCCGGCGGCAACCGGCACGCATGGGCAGGCGCGCACGCAGCGCCCTCAGCAGCCGCGGCAGCCGGCGCCACAGCGGCCAGCGGTCGCTTCCTCGGTGGAGCAGCCCAACTCATCATCGCGCCCCAGTTACATGCGCTCGACAGCGGCCTCGTGCGCCAAGGCCCTGGACCGCGGGGCGCAGCAGCCGCCGGCAGCAGCAGCCGTCGAGCTCAAGGGCTACAAGGCACGCCGCGTTCGGTAGATTGATAGATAGAGAGATAGAGAGATAGAGAGATAGAGAGATAGAGAGATAGAGAGATAGAGAGATAGAGAGATAGAGAGATAGAGAGATAGAGAGATAGAGAGATAGAGAGATAGAGAGATAGAGAGATAGAGAGATAGAGAGATAGAGAGATAGAGAGATAGAGAGATAGAGAGATAGAGAGATAGAGAGATAGAGAGATAGAGAGAGAGAGAGAGAGAGAGATAGAGAGATAGAGAGAGAGAGAGAGAGAGAGAGAGAGAGAGAGAGAGAGAGAGAGAGAGAGAGAGAGAGATAGATAGATAGATAGAGAGATAGAGAGAGATAGAGAGATAGAGAGAGAGATAGATAGATAGAGAGATAGAGAGATAGAGAGATAGAGAGATAGAGAGATAGAGAGATAGATAGATAGATAGATAGATAGATAGATAGATAGATATGAGCAGCAGAGTGAGCGAGCATCTTGA
Organism: Pleodorina starrii; assembly: GCA_030267565.1. Taxonomy (NCBI): domain Eukaryota; kingdom Viridiplantae; phylum Chlorophyta; class Chlorophyceae; order Chlamydomonadales; family Volvocaceae; genus Pleodorina; species Pleodorina starrii. Next base: position 1,907,465 of record BRXU01000022.1, on the reverse strand, counting down.
TCATCAGTTCGCCGCAACGCAAGCTAGCTGGCAGCAGCAGCAGCAGCAGGTGGCGATTGCCTGTTGGTTATCCGAATGGCTAGCTGCGGGGGCCCAAACATATGTAGCACTTGTTGCTGCGATGGCGGGGGCCCCACGTAGCCGCCGAAGGATGTGATGAGTTGCAAGCTGCCTGGGCGTGTGTGTGATGAGGGTGTATGTTGATTTGTTCTAAGTTGTCCTGGACATCGCGCGCCGGCCTTGCGTGTGTGATTGCGTTTCGCGCCGCGTCGTCTGTGAAGCGATGTACCGTATGCGTGCATGGTGGGGGATGGCTGCGTGAGTGGATAGCGAGCGAATGCGGCAGGCCGGCAGCAGGCATTGGGCGATCCCCATAATTAGCGTGCGTCATGAGCGTGGCCGGCGTGTCTTATCTGGCTGTCTTCGTTCTGTCTGTGGCGCGGCACGGTACGACGCGCGCCGGCGCATTTGACAGATAGATGCATGGCGACGGACACCGGTGCGTGCGTGCGTGGTAATAATGTCCCGGCTAGCTGAGATGGTTGTACGTCGGTATATCATGGTGTTGATTGGTTATTATCAACGGCTGCCGGTGCAGGTCGGTTGGCTTCTAGTACGGCACCCGATCGGCGTGCGTATGGGGTTCCTCAGATGTATGTATGAGGATAGGAGGCGGCGAGCATGCCGCCGCTGCGCGGGTTGTCCCGACGACGGACGATAGATAGATATATAGATAGATAGGCCCTGGCAACGAATGGCCTACGTACCAATAAGCCGTAGTCCAGCAATAGACGGAGGACGGACGGACGAACGAACGGATGGATATACGTACTGGCGCGTGCGTGCGTGTGTGGGTGGTAGGTTGGGTGCGTGGTTATGGGCTGTGTTGCATATATACACGCACGATTTATACCAATCGTATGTAGATGCCGCTGGTCAAGCCCTGACTTTGATGGGCATGGACGGAACGGAACACCTTGGGTGTTTGTATCCTCGTCGTCCGGATGATCCGACGGCCCGAAGGGCCGTTTTGGACGAACGGCCGAAGGCCCGTTCGTCCATCCGGACGAACAAAACACCGGCCGAAGGCCCGCGTTCGTCCACCAGCCAAACGAAAGAGTTGGACCGGAATGTAACCCGTTCGTCTGGCCGGACGGACGATTGATCTGCTGGCTCGGGTCCGGATCGGGGCCCATGTCCGCGCCGAGGCGGACCGGGACCTGTGGCCTGCAGTTTGCTGCAGCGGCATGAGCCGTACCCAGGCACTCGAAACCGGGTAGTACCTCGAAGCATAGTATGCAGTTTACAGCATTCGGGTAGTGTTGACAAGGGGTTGGTGTCGGCTTCCTTGAAGCCGGAAAAAAGGGCGGGGCCCCACTAAATCCGTACGGGTTAAGTTGAGTGCTAGGGCAGCGAGGGCGTGAAGTGTGAGAGTGTCGACATTCCTGCTGATAGACAGCCAGAGCTTTTTCCCGAAATGCCTGCTAGCCGAGTCGTTAGCAAGGCCTGCCGGCGCCGCGCGAAGCGCGTCATCCCGTCGGGTGCATGAGCGCATGTGCGCATCGACCGAAATACGGCATTTCCAAAGCGAGCGGCGAGGGCATCAACTGTGAGAGTGTCGACATTCCTGCTGATAGGCAGCCAGAGCTTTATATCTGAAATGCCTGCGGCTTCAGCAATCCGACCCATGTTTAGCATCGCGCGCCTGTGCAACTCTTCCGGCCAGCGCATTGGCTGAAGTTACATGACAGTAGACATGGAGTGTATGGAGTGTATCATTTACACATCACGCAGGCTGACTTGCCAATAGAAGGACAGCGGAACTGTTTGCGAGGGTTGCGACGAAGTGCAGTTGCCGACGAGAGTGCACAGGCTTCGCTACTGAGGTATTCGCCGTAAAGGAGGCTTGACTGCTTTAACATTAGGACAGGGAACGTAGAAGTCCATCCCCTAGGTTGCCGACTGGACTTGTTGGGCGGCCCGCAGAAGACCGCTGCATCGTGCGTGCATTGGCGGCTTGGCGTCCAACAACCAGCAGTTGGCCCCTCATGGTTTGCTCCTTGCAACCTTTGTAATAGCAATATGCGTGAAGACGATCGGACCGGCAAGCAGAGCTGCTGTGGTGTGGTCGCGGCTTGCGGGAAGAATGTTTGCAATGCAAACATAGTTTGTTTCCGAAACGAAGATTCATTTCACGCCGTCATGTCAGAATTCCACCTTAAGGAACGATGACTCTTCTGGAATTAATTATAGGCCGAGAGGTGATGGTTTGACCTCGGCCTCGGTCCATGGAGACTGCCAAACTGGTTTGTACTCATGCGATGTTGGGTTCCAATAATAAATTTACCGTGCAATAAAGAATGTAATCTTTTACTTATGCAGCCTTTCCGTTGGCCGAAAGTCTGCACTTGTCCAATTACCCAGAACCCAGAACCCACGGACATGGGCAATCCTACAGGGCGGGGCCCCCCTGGGCGCTTCGCGCTGGGGCCCCGCCCAAAAATTTGACGGCGGCACGGGCAATCTAAACGGTTTTCGGCCGGTTTCCGGCGTTCGTGCGGTTCGTCCGGCCGGCCGAACGAAAGACGGCCCCGGAGGGGCCGTTCGCCCGCCAGCCAACGAGCGAAGCGGGCCAAAACGGGCCCCTTTCGTCCACAGGAACGAAAGCCCAGAAATAAGATACGAACACGGAACACCTACGTAGGATTGCGGCGCATGCAGGGGGAAGGAATGGGCTGGAATGGGGGGCCCATCAACCCCATCCGCCCGCCTGCCGGGTGACGTACGGCATAACCTACCGATGGTGGGTCGATCGGGTGCGTGCCGCAGCGTAGCGTGCGTGCCGGGTGTTCCTACTCTGCCTCCCGAACGAGCAATCAAGGCAGGATCGTCTGAAGCCCTCCAATGTAACAACCGAACCGCAACAAACGAACGCACGCGATCGAGCGATGCGCTGCAGACCAGCACGGACGTACGTACAGCAGGTTGGGCCTGTCTAACAGAATAGAGCAAGGAGGCGCGCGAAGTCAACATCATCCATCCGCCAGTGGTCAAAACGTGGTCAAACCCGGTGACCCACGCATGGGCATCTAGCTAGGTACCCGCCCGTACCGCGCCTATCTACAAGGAATCGCCCCGCGTTTACCCTGGCGTGCTTGTTGTGCAGGAAGGTGCCATACGTACTGCCATTGCCGTCCCCGTGGCGGCCGCGCCGGATCCGGCAGGGCCCCCGCGCCCACCCCCTTACATACGGGGCCATCCCCCTGAAGCCGCAAAGCAGATCAGGCCCGACACGTTTGAGCATGTTCACGAACTGACTTGGGACGGAAGGCCTCAAGCGTCCTGGCCTTCAAAAGCGCTATAAACCCCCTTGCATTGGTCCAAGGGCTCGTATGGGTTTTTGGGCGGGGCCCCAGCGCGATGCGCCCTGGGGGGCCCCGCCCCCTAGGGTTGCCCCTGTCGTGTCCGTGGCTGCCTGGCTGCCTAGCTGCCTAGCTGCCTGGCTGGCTGGCTGAGTGACGACCAACTTTACTCATTCAATACACTGTGACCCAATACAAATATTTATTGGAAAACTATACTAAAATCAAAAACAACAACTGTGCAGGTATCAGGATGAAAGACGTTTGACGGAGTCCATGGTCCGAGGGCGCACCCGCTCCAACGCATCCAGAACTCCTATTCATTCGAACTCATACCGTGGTGTTCATATATATTTATATATATGTTTACACGCGGCTTCTCTTCGTTTCGATAACAACTATATTTGCATAGCGAGCATTGTTCACGCGATCACACCACAGTTCTGCTAGCCGGTCCGACCGCTTTGACGCACATCACTTTTACAAAGAATGAAATATGTTGAAAGGGTCAAACTATGAGAGGCGAAATGGTTGTTGGACGCGAAGCCGCTAATGCACGCACGATGCGGTCTTCTGCGGGCCGCCCAACAAGTCCAGTCGTCAAGCCCTTAATTAAATGGATGTTCGCTGTATAGTATAGTGACATTACGTCACAACTTCGCGACGCCGGACTTCGCGACGGCTTTGAACATTTCATGTAAACCAGATGATGGCACGCGGCGGTGTTGGGGTTGGGAAGGCCGGACCGTACGAGTTCCATCAGGGACGGATCCGAGTCATGGCTGTCGAAAATCCTCCTCCACCTCCTGTTCCTCCTGCTGCTCCTGCTCGTGGCTCCCTGCCTCTTCTTGCCTTCAGGACCTTCCTGACTCGACGCAGCCCCAGAGACCCGGCCTGCGTCGTCGGCACCAACCCGCTGCTGTACAAGTACGACATACGTACCCCTTACCGGTACGATAGTGGGGTACCTGATCGCCTACCTGGCTGCCATACACGTGATCACGTACCTCGCCCTGCGTCGAGCCGTCTCGTCCAATGGCGGGAGGCGGTCAGGGGCCCTTCCGGCGGCGGTGGCTAAATTGCTGGCTCGAGGACGGCGGGCGGCTAGCGGGCTGCTGCTGCTGCTGGGGCGTAAGCGGTCGCCGCGGCCCATGTTACGGCCCATGCTACGGCGGTGATGGCCGCGGTGGAAGTCTGAATCAGGGCGGCGCGGATGGGATCTTGGGAGCTCGGGGAGTGCGAATGGGGAGGGAGGACGAACCGGGGAGGGGAGGACTGACATGACCCCGGGGGGAGGGTCTCTGGTGGCTCGTGGGTTGGACGTGCCGCATGCCAAGTGCCAAGTTTCGGCTGCGTTAGTGTCAGGTGCGGTATGCAACGGTGATCCTTCGGGTGGAACCATGACGCTACCGTATGTATAAATGACCCACGGGTCGGCGTGGCTTCCCTGAGGCTATACGCTATGCGGCATCGGTGACGCCGTGGCATTTTCCAATACTGCATTTGTGTGTGTTTTTGTTGGGGGGGGGGAACGGCAACGCGAAGATGACTGTTGCGGGGCGCTGGGAACTTTGGTTGCGTCGGTTGTGTGTTCCGTTGCGTCCGTTGCGTCGGTTGCGTCGGTTGTCCCAACCGCCCAACACACATCCGTTCTGCGCTTGTAATCGGTGCCGTCGAGCAGCAGGCAGCGGCGCAAACTTGGCTTCCGAGTCAGCACCGCGGTAACATGCCATTGGTTTGTCACGGACGGAGACCGGCCACCTCTCAGCTCCCTCCCGAGTCCCGACATACAGTCCGGAAGGCACAAGCGTCACAAGCGCAGCGCTGTATCCCCCTGCATCCCCCTGCATCCCTGCATGCATGCCTCCCGCTCCTCAACAAGGGCAACACTCATGAGGCACATGCGCGCCACGGTAAACCGCATGTGTGCAAGTCCCTGTCTTGCTCCCCTCCTGGACTCGTCAGCGGCTCCCCTCGCAACAAACCACCGAACAACAACGGTAACGATAACGGTAACAGCCATGTACCAACTGTGCGCACCTCCCAACTCAACCCAACTCAACTCAACTCCACCACCGTCACACTGTCCAACGCCATACGAACTGTGAGTCCAAGGCGGTTGGTCCTGCCGCCTCATCCGTTCAGCCGACATCCGTAGAGACTGAGGGTTCAGCGATTGCCGCCAATCAAACGTGTCATCTGGGGCCCAACTTCACATCTCAGCAGTTAGCCATAATCTCACCGCTCCCGACAATGTCGGGGATTTACCCGGGAATCGAACCCAGGACATTAAACCGGAGCGTCAATCCAGACCTGCTGCAATCTGTGCCGCACACCGCCCCACGACTACCGTAACCGAGGCCCCAGAACGCAAACGGCAGCCAATGGCCCAAAACCCGAACCCCACACCGACCTTGCCAGCCAATGCCAGCCATCTACGTCTTCGCGGCTGTTGTCCGCGGGGCAACCAGCCGCAACCTGCCCTTCGTCGCATGCAGCGCCGTTACGGTATCTAATCAACCCGTTGCGCGCCATACCGCCACAACGCACGTTCCTGCCTCCTACTGAGCCCTGGCCCCACCTCGCCCCCCCCCCATCACCCCTCCGCGGACACACAATCACCCGCCAGGAGCGACGACACCCGGCAGCGCCACCGCCCAGTCCCGACCCGGTCGGGCTGCCATAACTCCGGGGTATGCCTCCGCCTCCCCCGCCGCCCGCCGCCGCCGCCGCCGCCGCCGCCCCCAGCCCATTTCGTGGGCAGCCATGGATCACATGCGTGGGCAAAATTCGGGGCAATGAAGGTTTAGCCATGTTACGGTACGGAAAGCACGAGCGGCGAAAGCACAACCGAAGCCCCTTAGCTTGGACTGCAAGTAAGCCCCTGACTCAAACGCGCATACGTCTAAGCGCACCTGGCTCTGCGGCGACGGTGAAGAAGACGCGCTGGCGCAGCGCCGTCCATTCCAGCAGACCTGCGCGCATTCCGAAATTGGGAGGGGCAACGGGAGTGGGCGGTGGATGCCCAATCAGCTGGGGAACGAGCGGGCCGTCGGGATGTCTTCGTGGCTGCGTGTCACGCTGGTAGACGTCCAGCCGCCTCAGAAAGCGTGGGCAGCGCTGACGCCTCTTGGTCAAAAGCAGGAAACGCAGGGCGGTTAGCAAGTGCAGACCACGCGCATGTGACACTAATTTACCCAAGAACATACCGCAACCCGCATATCTCGGCTTCCTCGCCCCGCCCCGCCCCGTCCCGACCCATATGACCCCAACAACCTTTGCTTGCCAGCTTGTTGCCGTCGGGATGTCTTCGTGGCTGCGTGTCTTGGTCAAAAGCAGGAAAAGCAGGGCGGTTAGCAAGTGCAGACCACGCGCATGTGACACTAATTGACCCAAGAACATACCGCAACCCGCATATCCCGGCTTCCTCGCACCGCCCGCCCCGCCCCATATGGCCCCAACAACCTTTGCTCGCCAGCTTGTTGCCGCCGGGATGTCTTCGTGGCTGCGTGTCTTGGTCAAAAGCAGGAAACGCAGGGCGGTTTGCAAGTGCAGATCACGCGCATGTGACACTAATTGGCCCAAGAACATACCGCAACCCGCATATCCCGGCTTCCTCGCACCGCCCGCACCGCCCCATATGGCCCCAACAACCTTTGCTCGCCAGCTTGCTGCCGCCGGGATGTCTTCGTGGCTGCGTGTCTTGGTCAAAAGCAGGAAAAGCAGGGCGGTTAGCAAGTGCAGACCACGCGCATGTGACACTAATTGGCCCAAGAACATACCGCAACCCGCATATCCCGGCTTCCTCGCACCGCCCGCCCCGCCCCATATGGCCCCAACAACCTTTGCTCGCCAGCTTGTTGCCGCCGGGATGTCTTCGTGGCTGCGTGTCTTGGTCAAAAGCAGGAAAAGCAGGGCGGTTAGCAAGTGCAGACCACGCGCATGTGACACTGATTGGCCCAAGAACATACCGCAACCCGCATATCCCGGCTTCCTCGCCCCGCCCCGCCCCGCCTAGCCCCATATGGCCCCAACAACCTTTGCTCTCCAGCTTATTGCCGCCGGGATGTCTTCGTGGCTGCGTGTCTTGGTCAAAAGCAGGAAACGCAGGGCGGTTAGCAAGTGCAGATCACGCGCATGTGACACTGATTGGCCCAAGAACATACCGCAACCCGCATATCCCGGCTTCCTCGCACCGCCCGCCCCTCCCCATATGGCCCCAACAACCTTTGCTCGCGAGCTTGTTGCCGCCGGGATGTCTTCGTGGCTGCGTGTCTTGGTCAAGAGCAGGAAAAGCAGGGCGGTTAGCAAGAGCAGATCACGCGCATGTGACACTAATTGGCCCAAGAACATACCGCAACCCGCATATCCCAGCTTCCTCGCACCGCCCCGCCCCGTCCCGCCCCATATGGCCCCAACAACCTTTGCTCGCCAGCTTGTTGCCGTCGGGATGTCTTCGTGGCTGCGTGTCTTGGTCAAAAGCAGGAAAAGCAGGGCGGTTAGCAAGTGCAGATCAGGCGCATGTCACACTAATTGGCCCAAGAACATACCGCAACCCGCATATCCCGGCTTCCTCGCCCCGCCCCGCCCCGCCTAGCCCCATATGGCCCCAACAACCTTTGCTCGCCAGCTTGTTGCCGCCGGGATGTCTTCGTGGCTGCGTGTCTTGGTCAAAAGCAGGAAAAGCAGGGCGGTTAGCAAGTGCAGATCAGGCATATGTCACACTAATTGGCCCAAGAACATACCGCAACCCGCATATCCCGGCTTCCTCGCCCCGCCCCGCCCCGCCTAGCCCCATATGGCCCCAACAACCTTTGCTCGCCAGCTTATTGCCGCCGGGATGTCTTCGTGGCTGCGTGTCTTGGTCAAAAGCAAGAAAAGCAGGGCGGTTAGCAAGTGCAGATCACGCGCATGTGACACTGATTGGCCCAAGAACATACCGCAACCCGCATATCCCGGCTTCCTCGCCCCGCCCCGCCCAGCCCAGCCCCATATGGCCCCAACAACCTTTGCTCGCCAGCTTGTTGCCGCCGGGATGTCTTCGTGGCTGCGTGTCTTGGTCAAAAGCAGGAAAAGCAGGGCGGTTAGCAAGTGCAGACCACGCGCATCTGACACTAATTGGCCCAAGAACATACCGCAACCCGCATATCCCGGCTTCCTCGCACCGCCCGCCCCGCCCCATATGGCCCCAACAACCTTTGCTCGCCAGCTTGTTGCCGCCGGGATGTCTTCGTGGCTGCGTGTCTTGGTCAAAAGCAGGAAACGCAGGGCGGTTAGCAAGTGCAGACCACGCGCATCTGACACTAATTGGCCCAAGAACATACCGCGACCCGCATATCCCGGCTTCCTCGCCCCGCCCCGTCCCGCCCCATATGGCCCCAACAACCTTTGCTCGCCAGCTTATTGCCGCCGGGATGTCTTCGTGGCTGCGTGTCTTGGTCAAAAGCAGGAAAAGCAGGGCGGTTAGCAAGTGCAGATCACGCGCATGTGACACTGATTGGCCCAAGAACATACCGCAACCCGCATATCCCGGCTTCCTCGCCCCGCCCCGCCCCGCCTAGCCCCATATGGCCCCAACAACCTTTGCTCGCCAGCTTGTTGCCGTCGGGATGTCTTCGTGGCTGCGTGTCTTGGTCAAAAGCAGGAAAAGCAGGGCGGTTAGCAAGTGCAGACCACGCGCATCTGACACTAATTGGCCCAAGAACATACCGCAACCCGCATATCCCGGCTTCCTCGCACCGCCCGCCCCGCCCCATATGGCCCCAACAACCTTTGCTCGCCAGCTTGTTGCCGCCGGGATGTCTTCGTGGCTGCGTGTCTTGGTCAAAAGCAGGAAACGCAGGGCGGTTAGCAAGTGCAGACCACGCGCATCTGACACTAATTGGCCCAAGAACATACCGCGACCCGCATATCCCGGCTTCCTCGCCCCGCTTCGTCCCGCCCCATATGGCCCCAACAACCTTTGCTCGCCAGCTTATTGCCGCCGGGATGTCTTCGTGGCTGCGTGTCTTGGTCAAAAGCAGGAAAAGCAGGGCGGTTAGCAAGTGCAGATCACGCGCATGTGACACTGATTGGCCCAAGAACATACCGCAACCCGCATATCCCGGCTTCCTCGCCCCGCCCCGCCCCGCCTAGCCCCATATGGCCCCAACAACCTTTGCTCTCCAGCTTGTTGCCGTCGGGATGTCTTCGTGGCTGCGTGTCTTGGTCAAAAGCAGGAAAAGCAGGGCGGTTAGCAAGTGCAGACCACGCGCATGTGACACTAATTGGCCCAAGAACCCGCATATCCCGGCTTCCTCGCACCGCCCACCCCGCCCCATATGGCCCCAACAACCTTTGCTCGCCAGCTTGTTGCCGCCGGGATGTCTTCGTGGCTGCGTGTCTTGGTCAAAAACAGGAAAAGCAGGGCGGTTAGCAAGTGCAGATCAGGCGCATGTGACACTAATTGGCCCAAGAATTATCCCAAGAACATACCGCAACCCGCATATCCCGGCTTCCTCGCACCGCCCGCCCCGCCCCATATGGCCCCAACAACCTTTGCTCGCCAGCTTGTTGCCGCCGGGATGTCTTCGTGGCTGCGTGTCTTGGTCAAAAACAGGAAAAGCAGGGCGGTTAGCAAGTGCAGATCAGGCGCATGTGACACTAATTGGCCCAAGAACATACCGCAACCCGCATATCCCAGCTTCCTCGCCCCGCCCCGCCCCGTCCCGCCCCATATGGCCCCAACAACCTTTGCTCGCCAGCTTGTTGCCGTCGGGATGTCTTCGTGGCTGCGTGTCTTGGATAAAAGACGGAAAAGCAGGGCGGTTAGCAAGTGCAGATCACGCGCATGTGACACTAATTGGCCCAAGAACATACCGCAACCCGCATATCCCAGCTTCCTCGCACCGCACCGCCCCGTCCCGCCCCATATGGCCCCAACAACCTTTGCTCGCCAGCTTGTTGCCGTCGGGATGTCTTCGTGGCTGCGTGTCTTGGTCAAAAGCAGGAAAAGCAGGGCGGTTAGCAAGTGCAGATCAGGCGCATGTCACACTAATTGGCCCAAGAACATACCGCAACCCGCATATCCCGGCTTCCTCGCCCCGCCCGCCCAGCCCCATATGGCCCCAACAACCTTTGCTCGCCAGCTTGTTGCCGCCGGGATGTCTTCGTGGCTGCGTGTCTTGGTCAAAAGCAGGAAACGCAGGGCGGTTAGCAAGTGCAGACCAGGCGCATCTGACACTAATTGGCCCAAGAACATACCGCAACCCGCATATCCCGGCTTCCTCGCACCGCCCCGCCCCGTCCCGCCCCATATGGCCCCAACAACCTTTGCTCGCCAGCTTGTTGCCGCCGGGATGTCTTCGTGGCTGCGTGTCTTGGTCAAAAGCAGGAAAAGCAGGGCGGTTAGCAAGTGCAGATCAGGCGCATGTCACACTAATTGGCCCAAGAACATACCGCAACCCGCATATCCCGGCTTCCTCGCCCCGCCCCGCCCCGTCCAGCCCCATATGGCCCCAACAACCTTTGCTCGCCAGCTTGTTGCCGCCGGGATGTCTTCGTGGCTGCGTGTCTTGGTCAAAAGCAGGAAAAGCAGGGCGGTTAGCAAGTGCAGATCAGGCGCATGTCACACTAATTGGCCCAAGAACATACCGCAACCCGCATATCCCGGCTTCCTCGCCCCGCCCCGCCCCGCCTAGCCCCATATGGCCCCAACAACCTTTGCTCGCCAGCTTATTGCCGCCGGGATGTCTTCGTGGCTGCGTGTCTTGGTCAAAAGCAGGAAAAGCAGGGCGGTTAGCAAGTGCAGACCACGCGCATCTGACACTAATTGGCCCAAGAACATACCGCAACCCGCATATCCCGGCTTCCTCGCACCGCCCGCCCCGCCCCATATGGCCCCAACAACCTTTGCTCGCCAGCTTGTTGCCGCCGGGATGTCTTCGTGGCTGCGTGTCTTGGTCAAAAGCAGGAAACGCAGGGCGGTTAGCAAGTGCAGACCACGCGCATCTGACACTAATTGGCCCAAGAACATACCGCGACCCGCATATCCCGGCTTCCTCGCCCCGCCCCGTCCCGCCCCATATGGCCCCAACAACCTTTGCTCGCCAGCTTATTGCCGCCGGGATGTCTTCGTGGCTGCGTGTCTTGGTCAAAAGCAGGAAAAGCAGGGCGGTTAGCAAGTGCAGATCACGCGCATGTGACACTGATTGGCCCAAGAACATACCGCAACCCGCATACCCCGGCTTCCTCGCCCCGCCCCGCCCAGCCCAGCCCCATATGGCCCCAACAACCTTTGCTCTCCAGCTTGTTGCCGCCGGGATGTCTTCGTGGCTGCGTGTCTTGGTCAAAAGCAGGAAAAGCAGGGCGGTTAGCAAGTGCAGACCACGCGCATGTGACACTAATCGGCCCAAGAACCCGCATATCCCGGCTTCCTCGCCCCGCCCCGCCCCGCCTAGCCCCATATGGCCCCAACAACCTTTGCTCTCCAGCTTGTTGCCGTCGGGATGTCTTCGTGGCTGCGTGTCTTGGTCAAAAGCAGGAAAAGCAGGGCGGTTAGCAAGTGCAGATCACGCGCATGTGACACTGATTGGCCCAAGAACATACCGCAACCCGCATATCCCGGCTTCCTCGCCCCGCCCGCCCAGCCCCATATGGCCCCAACAACCTTTGCTCTCCAGCTTGTTGCCGTCGGGATGTCTTCGTGGCTGCGTGTCTTGGTCAAAAGCAGGAAAAGCAGGGCGGTTAGCAAGTGCAGATCACGCGCATGTGACACTGATTGGCCCAAGAACATACCGCAACCCGCATATCCCGGCTTCCTCGCACCGCCCGCCCCTCCCCATATGGCCCCAACAACCTTTGCTCGCCAGCTTGTTGCCGTCGGGATGTCCTCGTGGCTGCGTGTCGCGCTGGTAGACGTCCAGCCGCCTCGGAGCTGCAACGGCAGGGTCAGTCGGAAGCACGAAGACGCGACTGAGAGGGGGCGTGGACGGGGACGTGGCGGTCGGGAAGGGCTAGTGGTTAGGGTCGTTAGGGACGCTAGGGCTGTCGTGGGGCCTCTGGATCGAGGTTTTCGGACGGAATAGTAAACGCGCGCCTGAAGAACTCCGTAACCGACAACGACTAACAAACTATGACTCATGTACGAGTACACGTCGCCCTGGCCCGTGGCCGTGGGCTTTAGGAGTCAGGCAAGCGAAGTAAGTGATGGAAGTGGGCGAAGCGAAGCGATGCGAACAGCGACGTGCGGTGTTGATGGATTAGACCGGCGCTATGACGGCATGTCGCCATTCTTCGGGGTCAACTTAGGGTTTGGCTCGTACGCTACAGGAAATGAAGCGAAGCGACAACCAGCGACTGTGGGGGCAGTCAAGTCAAACATCCCCGGATGGGGGCCCTGGCGTAAAGCCAAAGGCACCCGCTGCTTCGCTCGCTTGGCTACGCTCGTGTCAACCGACCTGGATGTCGCCGCCGGCAGCGCCTGCATCAGCCTCCTTGCCGCGCCGGTCCAGCCTGACAGCGTCCACGCCTCTGAGCCAAGCAGTTCAGCGAGGTGGTGGGTGCAGACCAGACCGCGGGTGTTGGCGTTGGTGGCGGCACGGCCGCCGAGACGCGCCGCGTGCTGCGATCCATCCAACCATCCATCCATACGCCCCGAGCCAGTCTCACAAGCAAGCGGTCGGCTTGGAACGCGCATGTCGCACACATCTCGGTCGGTCCGAGCACACACCGTAAGTAACGTCTAACGGATCCCGGAAGCCGTCTCCCTTCCATCGTTGCGGTCATCGCCCTCCCTTCCTCCCCAGTGATTCTGTTCATGAGGCGGGCGCATTGAGGCCAGCTGCTTCCCAACCCATGCCCAGCCCCAAGCCCGAGGCCAACAACCTTCTTATGTCAAAGCTGTCGTAGTTGCGGAGTAGTTGCGCATCGTGGCTTGTGCCCCTGTGCTTGATCTGGTGAACGTCCTGGTGCGATCATGCAGCTTTGCGTTGTCGGTCGCTGCCGCTTCTCGTTGACGCCGTCCAAATTATCCGTAAATCACCGCGCCTCGCGAGTGCCCGCCTTCCCCAAACCTATGAATTTGTAGCCTCTGCAGTGAGTCTTTAACGCGTCCGAACCTGCAAAAGCGGAAAGGGCTGTTAAGAGACAGGGCGTTTATACATGCTGCTGCATGCCTGGCCGTAGCTGTTCGCTCGGCAACCGAGAAGGTCTGCTTCATGCAAGCACCCGTAGCTTCGATATATTTAATGAAAGAGAGGCCAAGCATGCGACAGCTCGCTTTGCGCGTTGGGTGACAGCTGCGCAACATGTCCCGCGTCTGCCCGCCTCCGTTTGCCTTACCCAGTATTCCAGTCTAGTCGATGATTGCAATACTGACAATGTAGTTCTAGCGGCTGCCTGGTACGTGGTGCCCGTCATTGCACCGAAAACCGTGAGTCATGTTTCCTCCAGTCAGTGCTCGTTCACACTCTCGCTTTTGCAACACTGTGCGGCCCGGATGTGTCAATGCCTTGTTAGCTGACGCGAGTTGCGAAATGTAATAGAGTCGGACGTCTATGAAAGATGTGGAGTGGGACTCGCTGGCAATATAGAAGCTTAACGAATGCTTGTTTAGCACGCAGACTATAAAAACAATAGCCATGATCCAGGCTACAGGATCAGAAGTGGGGTCTTGAGAGGAAGCACTCAGCTTGCCGTACCATTGGGTGTAGCCCTTACTTTTGGCTTTCGACAACATGACAAGCATACAGCGCTATAATAGGGGGTTAAACTTTGTACCTTATCAACTGCGTGTAAACCTCGTTACGTTTTATTGTGGCGTCCAACGATGTCGCCTTGGAACCAGAACACCTTCACACTTGCGGCGCATTATAGTTTCGGCTGGCCACAGCCCGGGGCTGACCGTGCCGTGGCGCCTCTTCTGGCCCCTGGCGGAACCCGCAGCGGGACGCGAACCCGGATGCCACGTTGAGGCGCCACGGCACGGTCAGTTCCGGGCTGAGGCCAGCCGGAACTATAACGCGCCGCAAGTGTGAAGGCATTCCAGGGTGTTCTGGTTCCAAGGCGACATCGTTGGACGCCACAGTAAATCGTAACGAGGTTTGCAAGCAGTTGATAAGGTGCAAAATTAAACCCCCTATTATAAGTAGCGGTGTATGCTTGTCATATTGTCAAAGGCCAAAAGTAAGGGCTGCCATGTGGGTAAGCTGCTGCCTGAATGGTGTTTCGAGGTGACTTTGCTCCCTTGCCTGGTGGACAGCCTCCTGGTGGACCTACCGCAATGGGACCTACCGGTGCGGCCACCGGTGCCGGCTCCTCGACATGCAGTTGTGCCGGGTGAAAGGTGAGGGACACTGGGACGGCTGCCGGCCGCCCCCCGCCCCCCGCCGGTAAAACGCAATTTCCGCAATGCTGACGCCCCACCCCCACCTCTCTCCTCCTCCTCCTCCTCCTCCCCCTCCTCCTCTTCGTCGTCCGGCAGGTATGTTGTGACCCACTCCCACTCCCGGGGTGGCCATTCCCCACTGCGGCGGCGTCCTCTACCGGGACCTGCGCCTCGTGGCTTTGCCGTACGTTGTACGACAGCACAACCCGCTTTCCAGTGCCGTGGCGATGGCCCAGGTGCTGGTCGAGTGCACGGAGGGGGGCGGCCAAGGGATGCAGGTGCTTGGGTGGGTGGGTGGGTGGGTTGGGGGGCGAGGACCGGATGAGGGACCGGGGGTGGCAGCAGCAGCGCGATCGTTCGGGAACGGGAACGGAGACTGAAAATGAAAATGAAGGAGTGATGCTGTATGATGTATGATGACACATGCGCACGTGCGGCGTTGCCCAGTAGTATGGCACAGTACTGCAGTCGTACGCATATGTACTGCAGAGGCCTGGGCGACACTCTGCTAGGCGTGGCAGTGCGGCTGCTGGTCGGGCTGGTCTGGGTCGAGTGGGAGCCACACACGGCCGTTTCGCTAAAGTGCACCAAGGGCCAGCCGCGCAGCTGGTCCGCTGGCTCTGCCCGTCCGAGGGTCTGGAGCCCGTTGTAGCAAAGCAACCACACAAAACCAACATCAACGCGGACTTGACTTGCGTCGGTCGGTCGGTCGGTCGGTCGGTCGGTCGGTCCTGGGCGCAGGGTCCTCGGCAACCCCGCAGGGAGGAGGGCGTGGAATGGCCGCGCCGAACGAAAGGTGAGCGAGCGACGGTGAGTCCGCAGCGGCAGTCAGTCAGTCCGCAGCAGAGGGGCCGCCATGGGTCGGATTCTGGACCCTGCTCGGTTGGTGGGTTCGTTGGCCGTACATGTTGGTTGGGACCAAGCAGCGGACAAGTGGCCATTCGTGCTGTGTGTGGGCTGTCGGCTGTCAGACTGGCGGCAGACTGCGTGGCGAGAGGCGAGAGGCTCGAAATGCTGCGCACCGAGCCACTGACCTCAGCCCTCACTACTCGCAGGGGCCGCGGGTCGATCTGCGCTTTGGGAACACACGCACACGCTGAAGGCAAGGAAAACATGTGGTCGAGGCTGACCTTTACCACCAGAGCACCAGAGCTCCACTGGGTATTGCTTCCTTCCGTTCACTGACCGCCCCGCCCCGTCCGGAGTCTTACACCACTGCGCCCACCACTGCTGAGCTCATCCCACCAACCGCTCCCCCATCCGCCCTCGGGCCCGCAGCTGAAGAACCGGACATCCTGTACACACTGTACGGCAACATTGTCTCTGTACTGCACGTCCTGCTGGGCGCCATCGTGGATCGTACTCGACAGCGCATCGTACTCGACAGCCTGACCAAAACAATGCCAGTCGGACTCCGACTCCGACTCCGACGGTAAGGTGACCGCCCGCCTCTTTCCCCTTCTGCGGCGTCGGGCCGTGTCCGCTCCGTCTCCCCTCCGACCCCGCCTGTCTCTCATCCCTCTCGCTCCCCACCCCTGCCCCTGCCCCATCCCACTGCGGTTGACCCTGCCCCTGCCCCTTCGTTTCGCCTTCATGACGGGCCGACCCGCCGCTCCCTGCGTGCCCCTTGTGCCCTCTGTGCGGCTTCCCTGCACCTTCCGCAGCCCCGTGTGCTTCCGCTTCCGCTTCCGGGGCTGACGGAAAGGACGACGACGACGGGGGCGGCGGCGACGGATACCGGGTGCTGCGCGCGGGGATTGCTGAATGCGGAATGTGGTGCGTGGCGCCCTGCACTTTGGGTTTGCATTTACGTTTGCGTTGCGTCGCGGCGAGCAGCGCAGAGCAGCGCAGAGGGGCGGGGCGTCCAAAATGTACGACTCCAGACATGACCGCTGACTGCTTGCTGCTGCAAATGCGGAGGGAGGATCCGGGTTGGGAGGGAAATGGTTGGTGGCACCCGAATGAGGGTTGGGAGGGAAATGGCCATAATCGAGAGCCGACGGCTTGCTTGCTCGCACGTACGTGGCGGCACATGCATACCTACATACACGCATGCGCATACGTGCGCACCCTTTGCTTCCTTCCTTTGCGGCATCCATCCTGACATCAAACCGTACGGCTGATTGCTGACTGTCGACGCCCGTTGAGCGAGGAGATGTTTGTGTTGGAAATTGTGTCTTAGCGCGGCGGGGGCACTCGCATTTCTCTGAGCCGTACTGTCGTACTGTCGTACTGCCGCATGTCGTCGATCAGGTACTGTCGCACCTTGGATGACGGTGGAATCTTGATATACCACACAACGTGTTGGCGCAGCGGCGTCCATTCCAGCAGACCCGCAGAAAATGGCAGGAAGATTTATTCCGTTTATGACTTTTATTTATTTGAAATTTCTAATCCGGTCCGGCCCGGCCAGGAGAACGTCGTAGGATGAGATCGGGGCCATTGAAACATCCTCGGCGGCGGCGCGGCCCCGCCGGCTTTGGCCCCTCTCATCTCCTCGCGTGCGGCCGCCGAGGATGTTTCAATGGCCCCGATCTCATCCTACGACGTTCTCCTGGCCGGGCCGGACCGGATAAGAAATTTCAAATAAATAAAAATAAATTTCTGCCGACGCCGCCGCCGCCGGACGAGCAACGGCCACCGCCACCGCCATCTCGGACGTCTCTTTGGCCGCTTGCCGTACGACACCTGGTCGACACGGCCAAGCGGCGGCGACGCGGGCTTTCCAGCGGAGGCGGAGGCGGAGGCGTCCCTGCCCACGTCGGCCTTGCAGCAGCTGCCCACCGCATCACGTCGGTGCCGCCTCAATACCAATATCGATACCGCCCATCTGGCCGTCGCCGCGGCGGCCGGAGGCGGCGAAGTCGACGGGGGGGCGGAGGCGGAGGCAGGCCGTCGGGCTGACGGGTCAATCGCCGCCCCCCATACGCGATAGGCAGCCCTCCTCGGCGGTGGTGGAGTGCGCTGGTTGGTTCCTTGGTTCCTGGCGGGCGGGCGGGCGGGCGTTAACGACGCTCGTCACGTGCTGCCGGTTGATGGCGGGTCTGTTGTTGGGTTGGTTGCTGTCTCGGTCGGTCGGTCGGTCGGTTGGTGGCTGCCGCACCCTCCGTTCCCGTTTCCGACCCATGCTTCTCTGTTGGGCTGAGTGGGTATTACGTCTGTGGCCAGCTGCTGGCTGAGGCGGTTTCTGGTTGCGCTGTTGGCTGACAGCTCCCTGCTCTGTGCAAGGCATGTCAGTTGGGTAGGATGATCTGCCCGTCGAGCCGGTACGGCTAGCGACCGGAGTAGTACGGTAGCTGGTCCCTCAGGGATGCAGATGGCCGGCTACCTATGTCTGAGAAGGGAGAAGCACGCCGCCGGGCTACAGCGACCCGGAAAGCAACGAATGTTTTTCGTATACCCACCGGCGGTGGTGGTGTTGGAGTGTTCTTCATCGCGCCGTCGGCCTCCTGCCCTGGCCAACACTGTCAGCCCTTTGGTCCAGGCTCCACCGGGAGCGGGTTCAGTGGACTAGATAGTTCTTCCATAAATATTGGTGGTTCTCAGAACAGCTACAACGCGCCGCAAGTGTGGAAGCGCTTCAAGGTGGTGCTGGTTCCAAGGCGACATTATTGGACGCCACACGAAGCGCAACGAGGTCTGCAAAGGTTTTACGATATGTAAATCAAATTCCATATTGTTATTTACTGCTATATGTTGTCAATGTCATGAATAAGGCGTAAAGGGCTTGCAGGTTCCGTTTGTACGGCGAGTTGCCAGCCCTTATGTGACTCCATTTCTGTAGTTTTGCAATGACCAATCATTGTTTGCTTGCATATAGTGCTTAGATAACAGCGGCTAGCATACGTTGTGTTACCAGCACGTCCGACCCTGACATCCAGTGACATCCGACCATCGGTACATAGCATGTGGCAAGTGGCATCAACTTACAAGATAAAGATTTCTATAGATTGTTGAGCGCATGAGGTGCGACAGTGTGGATGAGCATTGGGAGAAGGGAACATCATTCACATTCTGCCCCGGTTTTCAGTGCATGACGGACTACAGGCGGCTCTGGATACATTGTCAGATATGCAGAATTACACCTGCTTGCCATCTCTGGTATGGACAATAGAGGTGAACAGAGGCGGGATATGTTGCTCAGTTGTCACCTATGGCACAAAGCGAGCTATCGAGTGTTTAATCGCGGCTAGCCCATATTTGATCATCTGGAACTAGTTGAAAGTAACAAGCGTTGCATGCATCAGGCGTTCTCGGCTGCCGACTGAACAGCTACTGCCAGGCATGCAGCTTGTGAATGCCCTTGACTCGGAGCCGGCCTTTACCCTTTTGCAGGTTCGCCACACGTTTATAACTACAATAAAAGCTAAGATTTGTTCGGGTGCCCTAAGCTACGGTCTATCGCGCCACCTGAGGCGCGTCGCGAGGAGGTTATGTGGGCCACAACCAGCGCCGGCGAGAAACGGAGCCAAGCAAAGCGCGGCAATTTGAAGCAAAAGGAAGGAAATCGAAGCGGGACGAAGCGGATCGGAGCGAAACGAAACGGAGCGAAAGGAAACCCTCGTTCCCCGCTTTTGCCCACGCATGTGCTCCACGGCTGCCCACGAGATGCGTCACCAAGCGCGACACCGATAGGTAGGTCCTCAGGTAAGTTCGGGGCGTGATCGGCCCGGTTACGGCCTGTACGACACCTGCACGGCATCCTAACCCACAACCGCTTTCCCCGTCGACTGATTGGGCATTCGCCGCCCACTCCCGCTTCCCCTTCCTCTTCCCCTTCCCTTTGCAGGTCTGCTGGAATGGACGACGCAGATGTGGTTTACCGAGATCCCACCGTCGCTGCAGAGCGAGCCAGGTGCGCTACGCGGGTTCGTGGAGTCCGGGGCTTGGAGTTAGAGCGGGCCCCTTCCCCGCCCGTTGCATTGTGGCTTCGGGTGATGCTTGTCGCTTGTGTTTCCCGTACCACAGCTCGTACTACGGTCAAACCCTCGTTCCCCGCTTTTGCCCACGCATGTGCTTCATGGCTGCCCATGCGGCCAAGCGCGGCACCGATCGGTACGTCCTCAGGTAAGTTCAGGCCGGCCGGCCCGGTTACGGCCTGTACGACACATGCACGGCATCCTAACCCACAACCGCTTTCACCGTCGACTGATTGGGCATTCGCCGCCCACTCCCGCTTCCCCTTCCTCTTCCCCTTCCCCTTGCAGGTCTGCTGGAATGGACGACGCAGATGTGGTTTACCGAGATCCCACCGTCGCTGCAGAGCGAGCCAGGTGCGCTACGCGGGTTCGTGGAGTCCGGGGCTTGGAGTTAGAGCGGGCCCCTTCCCCGCCCGTTGCATTGTGGCTTCGGGTGATGCTTGCCGCTTGTGTTTCCCGTACCACAGCTCGTACTACGGTCAAACCCTCGTTCCCCGCTTTTGCCCACGCATGTGCTTCATGGCTGCCCATGCGGCCAAGCGCGGCCAAGCGCGGCACCGATCGGTACGTCCTCAGGTAAGTTCAGGCCGGCCGGCCCGGTTACGGCCTGTACGACACCTGCACGGCATCCTAACCCACAACCGCTTTCCCCGTCGACTGATTGGGCATTCGCCGCCCACTCCCGCTTCCCCTTCCTCTTCCCCTTCCCTTTGCAGGTCTGCTGGAATGGACGACGCAGATGTGGTTTACCGAGATCCCACCGTCGCTGCAGAGCGAGCCAGGTGCGCTACGCGGGTTCGTGGAGTCCGGGGCTTGGAGTTAGAGCGGGCCCCTTCCCCGCCCGTTGCATTGTGGCTTCGGGTGATGCTTGTCGCTTGTGTTTCCCGTACCACAGCTCGTACTACGGTCAAACCCTCGTTCCCCGCTTTTGCCCACGCATGTGCTTCATGGCTGCCCATGCGGCCAAGCGCGGCCAAGCGCGGCACCGATCGGTACGTCCTCAGGTAAGTTCAGGCCGGCCGGCCCGGTTACGGCCTGTACGACACCTGCACGGCATCCTAACCCACAACCGCTTTCCCCGTCGACTGATTGGGCATTCGCCGCCCACTCCCGCTTCCCCTTCCTCTTCCCCTTCCCTTTGCAGGTCTGCTGGAATGGACGACGCAGATGTGGTTTACCGAGATCCCACCGTCGCTGCAGAGCGAGCCAGGTGCGCTACGCGGGTTCGTGGAGTCCGGGGCTTGGAGTTAGAGCGGGCCCCTTCCCCGCCCGTTGCATTGTGGCTTCGGGTGATGCTTGTCGCTTGTGTTTCCCGTACCACAGCTCGTACTACGGTCAAACCCTCGTTCCCCGCTTTTGCCCACGCATGTGCTTCATGGCTGCCCATGCGGCCAAGCGCGGCACCGATCGGTACGTTCTCAGGTAAGTTCAGGCCGGCCGGCCCGGTTACGGCCTGTACGACACATGCACGGCATCCTAACCCACAACCGCTTTCACCGTCGACTGATTGGGCATTCGCCGCCCACTCCCGCTTCCCCTTCCTCTTCCCCTTCCCCTTGCAGGTCTGCTGGAATGGACGACGCAGATGTGGTTTACCGAGATCCCACCGTCGCTGCAGAGCGAGCCAGGTGCGCTACGCGGGTTCGTGGAGTCCGGGGCTTGGAGTTAGAGCGGGCCCCTTCCCCGCCCGTTGCATTGTGGCTTCGGGTGATGCTTGCCGCTTGTGTTTCCCGTACCACAGCTCGTACTACGGTCAAACCCTCGTTCCCCGCTTTTGCCCACGCATGTGCTTCATGGCTGCCCATGCGGCCAAGCGCGGCCAAGCGCGGCACCGATCGGTACGTCCTCAGGTAAGTTCAGGCCGGCCGGCCCGGTTACGGCCTGTACGACACCTGCACGGCATCCTAACCCACAACCGCTTTCCCCGTCGACTGATTGGGCATTCGCCGCCCACTCCCGCTTCCCCTTCCTCTTCCCCTTCCCTTTGCAGGTCTGCTGGAATGGACGACGCAGATGTGGTTTACCGAGATCCCACCGTCGCTGCAGAGCGAGCCAGGTGCGCTACGCGGGTTCGTGGAGTCCGGGGCTTGGAGTTAGAGCGGGCCCCTTCCCCGCCCGTTGCATTGTGGCTTCGGGTGATGCTTGCCGCTTGTGTTTCCCGTACCACAGCTCGTACTACGGTCAAACCCTCGTTCCCCGCTTTTGCCCACGCATGTGCTTCATGGCTGCCCATGCGGCCAAGCGCGGCCAAGCGCGGCACCGATCGGTACGTCCTCAGGTAAGTTCAGGCCGGCCGGCCCGGTTACGGCCTGTACGACACCTGCACGGCATCCTAACCCACAACCGCTTTCCCCGTCGACTGATTGGGCATTCGCCGCCCACTCCCGCTTCCCCTTCCTCTTCCCCTTCCCTTTGCAGGTCTGCTGGAATGGACGACGCAGATGTGGTTTACCGAGATCCCACCGTCGCTGCAGAGCGAGCCAGGTGCGCTACGCGGGTTCGTGGAGTCCGGGGCTTGGAGTTAGAGCGGGCCCCTTCCCCGCCCGTTGCATTGTGGCTTCGGGTGATGCTTGTCGCTTGTGTTTCCCGTACCACAGCTCGTACTACGGTCAAACCCTCGTTCCCCGCTTTTGCCCACGCATGTGCTTCATGGCTGCCCATGCGGCCAAGCGCGGCCAAGCGCGGCACCGATCGGTACGTCCTCAGGTAAGTTCAGGCCGGCCGGCCCGGTTACGGCCTGTACGACACCTGCACGGCATCCTAACCCACAACCGCTTTCCCCGTCGACTGATTGGGCATTCGCCGCCCACTCCCGCTTCCCCTTCCTCTTCCCCTTCCCTTTGCAGGTCTGCTGGAATGGACGACGCAGATGTGGTTTACCGAGATCCCACCGTCGCTGCAGAGCGAGCCAGGTGCGCTACGCGGGTTCGTGGAGTCCGGGGCTTGGAGTTAGAGCGGGCCCCTTCCCCGCCCGTTGCATTGTGGCTTCGGGTGATGCTTGCCGCTTGTGTTTCCCGTACCACAGCTCGTACTACGGTCAAACCCTCGTTCCCCGCTTTTGCCCACGCATGTGCTTCATGGCTGCCCATGCGGCCAAGCGCGGCCAAGCGCGGCACCGATCGGTACGTCCTCAGGTAAGTTCAGGCCGGCCGGCCCGGTTACGGCCTGTACGACACCTGCACGGCATCCTAACCCACAACCGCTTTCCCCGTCGACTGATTGGGCATTCGCCGCCCACTCCCGCTTCCCCTTCCTCTTCCCCTTCCCTTGCAGGTCTGCTGGAATGGACGACGCAGATGTGGTTTACCGAGATCCCACCGTCGCTGCAGAGCGAGCCAGGTGCGCTACGCGGGTTCGTGGAGTCCGGGGCTTGGAGTTAGAGCGGGCCCCTTCCCCGCCCGTTGCATTGTGGCTTCGGGTGATGCTTGTCGCTTGTGTTTCCCGTACCACAGCTCGTACTACGGTCAAACCCTCGTTCCCCGCTTTTGCCCACGCATGTGCTTCATGGCTGCCCATGCGGCCAAGCGCGGCCAAGCGCGGCACCGATCGGTACGTCCTCAGGTAAGTTCAGGCCGGCCGGCCCGGTTACGGCCTGTACGACACATGCACGGCATCCTAACCCACAACCGCTTTCACCGTCGACTGATTGGGCATTCGCCGCCCACTCCCGCTTCCCCTTCCTCTTCCCCTTCCCCTTGCAGGTCTGCTGGAATGGACGACGCAGATGTGGTTTACCGAGATCCCACCGTCGCTGCAGAGCGAGCCAGGTGCGCTACGCGGGTTCGTGGAGTCCGGGGCTTGGAGTTAGAGCGGGCCCCTTCCCCGCCCGTTGCATTGTGGCTTCGGGTGATGCTTGCCGCTTGTGTTTCCCGTACCACAGCTCGTACTACGGTCAAACCCTCGTTCCCCGCTTTTGCCCACGCATGTGCTTCATGGCTGCCCATGCGGCCAAGCGCGGCCAAGCGCGGCACCGATCGGTACGTCCTCAGGTAAGTTCAGGCCGGCCGGCCCGGTTACGGCCTGTACGACACCTGCACGGCATCCTAACCCACAACCGCTTTCACCGTCGACTGATTGGGCATTCGCCGCCCACTCCCGCTTCCCCTTCCTCTTCCCCTTCCCCTTGCAGGTCTGCTGGAATGGACGACGCAGATGTGGTTTACCGAGATCCCACCGTCGCTGCAGAGCGAGCCAGGTGCGCTACGCGGGTTCGTGGAGTCCGGGGCTTGGAGTTAGAGCGGGCCCCTTCCCCGCCCGTTGCATTGTGGCTTCGGGTGATGCTTGTCGCTTGTGTTTCCCGTACCACAGCTCGTACTACGGTCAAACCCTCGTTCCCCGCTTTTGCCCACGCATGTGCTTCATGGCTGCCCATGCGGCCAAGCGCGGCCAAGCGCGGCACCGATCGGTACGTCCTCAGGTAAGTTCAGGCCGGCCGGCCCGGTTACGGCCTGTACGACACATGCACGGCATCCTAACCCACAACCGCTTTCCCCGTCGACTGATTGGGCATTCGCCGCCCACTCCCGCTTCCCCTTCCTCTTCCCCTTCCCCTTGCAGGTCTGCTGGAATGGACGACGCAGATGTGGTTTACCGAGATCCCACCGTCGCTGCAGAGCGAGCCAGGTGCGCTACGCGGGTTCGTGGAGTCCGGGGCTTGGAGTTAGAGCGGGCCCCTTCCCCGCCCGTTGCATTGTGGCTTCGGGTGATGCTTGCCGCTTGTGTTTCCCGTACCACAGCTCGTACTACGGTCAAACCCTCGTTCCCCGCTTTTGCCCACGCATGTGCTTCATGGCTGCCCATGCGGCCAAGCGCGGCCAAGCGCGGCACCGATCGGTACGTCCTCAGGTAAGTTCAGGCCGGCCGGCCCGGTTACGGCCTGTACGACACATGCACGGCATCCTAACCCACAACCGCTTTCCCCGTCGACTGATTGGGCATTCGCCGCCCACTCCCGCTTCCCCTTCCTCTTCCCCTTCCCTTTGCAGGTCTGCTGGAATGGACGACGCAGATGTGGTTTACCGAGATCCCACCGTCGCTGCAGAGCGAGCCAGGTGCGCTACGCGGGTTCGTGGAGTCCGGGGCTTGGAGTTAGAGCGGGCCCCTTCCCCGCCCGTTGCATTGTGGCTTCGGGTGATGCTTGTCGCTTGTGTTTCCCGTACCACAGCTCGTACTACGGTCAAACCCTCGTTCCCCGCTTTTGCCCACGCATGTGCTTCATGGCTGCCCATGCGGCCAAGCGCGGCCAAGCGCGGCACCGATCGGTACGTCCTCAGGTAAGTTCAGGCCGGCCGGCCCGGTTACGGCCTGTACGACACCTGCACGGCATCCTAACCCACAACCGCTTTCCCCGTCGACTGATTGGGCATTCGCCGCCCACTCCCGCTTCCCCTTCCTCTTCCCCTTCCCCTTGCAGGTCTGCTGGAATGGACGACGCACATGTGGTTTACCGAGATCCCACCGTCGCTGCAGAGCGAGCCAGGTGCGCTACGCGGGTTCGTGGAGTCCGGGGCTTGGAGTTAGAGCGGGCCCCTTCCCCGCCCGTTGCATTGTGGCTTCGGGTGATGCTTGTCGCTTGTGTTTCCCGTACCACAGCTCGTACTACGGTCAAACCCTCGTTCCCCGCTTTTGCCCACGCATGTGCTTCATGGCTGCCCATGCGGCCAAGCGCGGCCAAGCGCGGCACCGATCGGTACGTCCTCAGGTAAGTTCAGGCCGGCCGGCCCGGTTACGGCCTGTACGACACCTGCACGGCATCCTAACCCACAACCGCTTTCCCCGTCGACTGATTGGGCATTCGCCGCCCACTCCCGCTTCCCCTTCCTCTTCCCCTTCCCCTTGCAGGTCTGCTGGAATGGACGACGCACATGTGGTTTACCGAGATCCCACCGTCGCTGCAGAGCGAGCCAGGTGCGCTACGCGGGTTCGTGGAGTCCGGGGCTTGGAGTTAGAGCGGGCCCCTTCCCCGCCCGTTGCATTGTGGCTTCGGGTGATGCTTGCCGCTTGTGTTTCCCGTACCACAGCTCGTACTACGGTCAAACCCTCGTTCCCCGCTTTTGCCCACGCATGTGCTTCATGGCTGCCCATGCGGCCAAGCGCGGCCAAGCGCGGCACCGATCGGTACGTCCTCAGGTAAGTTCAGGCCGGCCGGCCCGGTTACGGCCTGTACGACACCTGCACGGCATCCTAACCCACAACCGCTTTCCCCGTCGACTGATTGGGCATTCGCCGCCCACTCCCGCTTCCCCTTCCTCTTCCCCTTCCCCTTGCAGGTCTGCTGGAATGGACGACGCACATGTGGTTTACCGAGATCCCACCGTCGCTGCAGAGCGAGCCAGGTGCGCTACGCGGGTTCGTGGAGTCCGGGGCTTGGAGTTAGAGCGGGCCCCTTCCCCGCCCGTTGCATTGTGGCTTCGGGTGATGCTTGCCGCTTGTGTTTCCCGTACCACAGCTCGTACTACGGTCAAACCCTCGTTCCCCGCTTTTGCCCACGCATGTGCTTCATGGCTGCCCATGCGGCCAAGCGCGGCCAAGCGCGGCACCGATCGGTACGTCCTCAGGTAAGTTCAGGCCGGCCGGCCCGGTTACGGCCTGTACGACACCTGCACGGCATCCTAACCCACAACCGCTTTCCCCGTCGACTGATTGGGCATTCGCCGCCCACTCCCGCTTCCCCTTCCTCTTCCCCTTCCCCTTGCAGGTCTGCTGGAATGGACGACGCACATGTGGTTTACCGAGATCCCACCGTCGCTGCAGAGCGAGCCAGGTGCGCTACGCGGGTTCGTGGAGTCCGGGGCTTGGAGTTAGAGCGGGCCCCTTCCCCGCCCGTTGCATTGTGGCTTCGGGTGATGCTTGTCGCTTGTGTTTCCCGTACCACAGCTCGTACTACGGTCAAACCCTCGTTCCCCGCTTTTGCCCACGCATGTGCTTCATGGCTGCCCATGCGGCCAAGCGCGGCCAAGCGCGGCACCGATCGGTACGTCCTCAGGTAAGTTCAGGCCGGCCGGCCCGGTTACGGCCTGTACGACACATGCACGGCATCCTAACCCACAACCGCTTTCCCCGTCGACTGATTGGGCATTCGCCGCCCACTCCCGCTTCCCCTTCCTCTTCCCCTTCCCCTTGCAGGTCTGCTGGAATGGACGACGCAGATGTGGTTTACCGAGATCCCACCGTCGCTGCAGAGCGAGCCAGGTGCGCTACGCGGGTTCGTGGAGTCCGGGGCTTGGAGTTAGAGCGGGCCCCTTCCCCGCCCGTTGCATTGTGGCTTCGGGTGATGCTTGCCGCTTGTGTTTCCCGTACCACAGCTCGTACTACGGTCAAACCCTCGTTCCCCGCTTTTGCCCACGCATGTGCTTCATGGCTGCCCATGCGGCCAAGCGCGGCCAAGCGCGGCACCGATCGGTACGTCCTCAGGTAAGTTCAGGCCGGCCGGCCCGGTTACGGCCTGTACGACACATGCACGGCATCCTAACCCACAACCGCTTTCCCCGTCGACTGATTGGGCATTCGCCGCCCACTCCCGCTTCCCCTTCCTCTTCCCCTTCCCCTTGCAGGTCTGCTGGAATGGACGACGCAGATGTGGTTTACCGAGATCCCACCGTCGCTGCAGAGCGAGCCAGGTGCGCTACGCGGGTTCGTGGAGTCCGGGGCTTGGAGTTAGAGCGGGCCCCTTCCCCGCCCGTTGCATTGTGGCTTCGGGTGATGCTTGCCGCTTGTGTTTCCCGTACCACAGCTCGTACTACGGTCAAACCCTCGTTCCCCGCTTTTGCCCACGCATGTGCTTCATGGCTGCCCATGCGGCCAAGCGCGGCCAAGCGCGGCACCGATCGGTACGTCCTCAGGTAAGTTCAGGCCGGCCGGCCCGGTTACGGCCTGTACGACACATGCACGGCATCCTAACCCACAACCGCTTTCCCCGTCGACTGATTGGGCATTCGCCGCCCACTCCCGCTTCCCCTTCCTCTTCCCCTTCCCCTTGCAGGTCTGCTGGAATGGACGACGCAGATGTGGTTTACCGAGATCCCACCGTCGCTGCAGAGCGAGCCAGGTGCGCTACGCGGGTTCGTGGAGTCCGGGGCTTGGAGTTAGAGCGGGCCCCTTCCCCGCCCGTTGCATTGTGGCTTCGGGTGATGCTTGTCGCTTGTGTTTCCCGTACCACAGCTCGTACTACGGTCAAACCCTCGTTCCCCGCTTTTGCCCACGCATGTGCTTCATGGCTGCCCATGCGGCCAAGCGCGGCCAAGCGCGGCACCGATCGGTACGTCCTCAGGTAAGTTCAGGCCGGCCGGCCCGGTTACGGCCTGTACGACACATGCACGGCATCCTAACCCACAACCGCTTTCCCCGTCGACTGATTGGGCATTCGCCGCCCACTCCCGCTTCCCCTTCCTCTTCCCCTTCCCCTTGCAGGTCTGCTGGAATGGACGACGCAGATGTGGTTTACCGAGATCCCACCGTCGCTGCAGAGCGAGCCAGGTGCGCTACGCGGGTTCGTGGAGTCCGGGGCTTGGAGTTAGAGCGGGCCCCTTCCCCGCCCGTTGCATTGTGGCTTCGGGTGATGCTTGTCGCTTGTGTTTCCCGTACCACAGCTCGTACTACGGTCAAACCCTCGTTCCCCGCTTTTGCCCACGCATGTGCTTCATGGCTGCCCATGCGGCCAAGCGCGGCCAAGCGCGGCACCGATCGGTACGTCCTCAGGTAAGTTCAGGCCGGCCGGCCCGGTTACGGCCTGTACGACACATGCACGGCATCCTAACCCACAACCGCTTTCCCCGTCGACTGATTGGGCATTCGCCGCCCACTCCCGCTTCCCCTTCCTCTTCCCCTTCCCCTTGCAGGTCTGCTGGAATGGACGACGCAGATGTGGTTTACCGAGATCCCACCGTCGCTGCAGAGCGAGCCAGGTGCGCTACGCGGGTTCGTGGAGTCCGGGGCTTGGAGTTAGAGCGGGCCCCTTCCCCGCCCGTTGCATTGTGGCTTCGGGTGATGCTTGTCGCTTGTGTTTCCCGTACCACAGCTCGTACTACGGTCAAACCCTCGTTCCCCGCTTTTGCCCACGCATGTGCTTCATGGCTGCCCATGCGGCCAAGCGCGGCCAAGCGCGGCACCGATCGGTACGTCCTCAGGTAAGTTCAGGCCGGCCGGCCCGGTTACGGCCTGTACGACACATGCACGGCATCCTAACCCACAACCGCTTTCCCCGTCGACTGATTGGGCATTCGCCGCCCACTCCCGCTTCCCCTTCCTCTTCCCCTTCCCCTTGCAGGTCTGCTGGAATGGACGACGCAGATGTGGTTTACCGAGATCCCACCGTCGCTGCAGAGCGAGCCAGGTGCGCTACGCGGGTTCGTGGAGTCCGGGGCTTGGAGTTAGAGCGGGCCCCTTCCCCGCCCGTTGCATTGTGGCTTCGGGTGATGCTTGTCGCTTGTGTTTCCCGTACCACAGCTCGTACTACGGTCAAACCCTCGTTCCCCGCTTTTGCCCACGCATGTGCTTCATGGCTGCCCATGCGGCCAAGCGCGGCCAAGCGCGGCCAAGCGCGGCACCGATCGGTACGTCCTCAGGTAAGTTCAGGCCGGACGGCCCGGTTACGGCCTGTACGACACCTGCACGGCATCCTAACCCACAACCGCTTTCCCCGTCGACTGATTGGGCATTCGCCGCCCACTCCCGCTTCCCCTTCCTCTTCCCCTTCCCCTTGCAGGTCTGCTGGAATGGACGACGCAGATGTGGTTTACCGAGATCCCACCGTCGCTGCAGAGCGAGCCAGGTGCGCTACGCGGGTTCGTGGAGTCCGGGGCTTGGAGTTAGAGCGGGCCCCTTCCCCGCCCGTTGCATTGTGGCTTCGGGTGATGCTTGTCGCTTGTGTTTCCCGTACCACAGCTCGTACTACGGTCAAACCCTCGTTCCCCGCTTTTGCCCACGCATGTGCTTCATGGCTGCCCATGCGGCCAAGCGCGGCCAAGCGCGGCACCGATCGGTACGTCCTCAGGTAAGTTCAGGCCGGCCGGCCCGGTTACGGCCTGTACGACACATGCACGGCATCCTAACCCACAACCGCTTTCCCCGTCGACTGATTGGGCATTCGCCGCCCACTCCCGCTTCCCCTTCCTCTTCCCCTTCCCCTTGCAGGTCTGCTGGAATGGACGACGCAGATGTGGTTTACCGAGATCCCACCGTCGCTGCAGAGCGAGCCAGGTGCGCTACGCGGGTTCGTGGAGTCCGGGGCTTGGAGTTAGAGCGGGCCCCTTCCCCGCCCGTTGCATTGTGGCTTCGGGTGATGCTTGCCGCTTGTGTTTCCCGTACCACAGCTCGTACTACGGTCAAACCCTCGTTCCCCGCTTTTGCCCACGCATGTGCTTCATGGCTGCCCATGCGGCCAAGCGCGGCCAAGCGCGGCCAAGCGCGGCACCGATCGGTACGTCCTCAGGTAAGTTCAGGCCGGCCGGCCCGGTTACGGCCTGTACGACACATGCACGGCATCCTAACCCACAACCGCTTTCCCCGTCGACTGATTGGGCATTCGCCGCCCACTCCCGCTTCCCCTTCCTCTTCCCCTTCCCCTTGCAGGTCTGCTGGAATGGACGACGCAGATGTGGTTTACCGAGATCCCACCGTCGCTGCAGAGCGAGCCAGGTGCGCTACGCGGGTTCGTGGAGTCCGGGGCTTGGAGTTAGAGCGGGCCCCTTCCCCGCCCGTTGCATTGTGGCTTCGGGTGATGCTTGCCGCTTGTGTTTCCCGTACCACAGCTCGTACTACGGTCAAACCCTCGTTCCCCGCTTTTGCCCACGCATGTGCTTCATGGCTGCCCATGCGGCCAAGCGCGGCCAAGCGCGGCACCGATCGGTACGTCCTCAGGTAAGTTCAGGCCGGCCGGCCCGGTTACGGCCTGTACGACACATGCACGGCATCCTAACCCACAACCGCTTTCCCCGTCGACTGATTGGGCATTCGCCGCCCACTCCCGCTTCCCCTTCCTCTTCCCCTTCCCCTTGCAGGTCTGCTGGAATGGACGACGCAGATGTGGTTTACCGAGATCCCACCGTCGCTGCAGAGCGAGCCAGGTGCGCTACGCGGGTTCGTGGAGTCCGGGGCTTGGAGTTAGAGCGGGCCCCTTCCCCGCCCGTTGCATTGTGGCTTCGGGTGATGCTTGCCGCTTGTGTTTCCCGTACCACAGCTCGTACTACGGTCAAACCCTCGTTCCCCGCTTTTGCCCACGCATGTGCTTCATGGCTGCCCATGCGGCCAAGCGCGGCCAAGCGCGGCCAAGCGCGGCACCGATCGGTACGTCCTCAGGTAAGTTCAGGCCGGACGGCCCGGTTACGGCCTGTACGACACATGCACGGCATCCTAACCCACAACCGCTTTCCCCGTCGACTGATTGGGCATTCGCCGCCCACTCCCGCTTCCCCTTCCTCTTCCCCTTCCCCTTGCAGGTCTGCTGGAATGGACGACGCAGATGTGGTTTACCGAGATCCCACCGTCGCTGCAGAGCGAGCCAGGTGCGCTACGCGGGTTCGTGGAGTCCGGGGCTTGGAGTTAGAGCGGGCCCCTTCCCCGCCCGTTGCATTGTGGCTTCGGGTGATGCTTGCCGCTTGTGTTTCCCGTACCACAGCTCGTACTACGGTCAAACCCTCGTTCCCCGCTTTTGCCCACGCATGTGCTTCATGGCTGCCCATGCGGCCAAGCGCGGCCAAGCGCGGCACCGATCGGTACGTCCTCAGGTAAGTTCAGGCCGGCCGGCCCGGTTACGGCCTGTACGACACATGCACGGCATCCTAACCCACAACCGCTTTCCCCGTCGACTGATTGGGCATTCGCCGCCCACTCCCGCTTCCCCTTCCTCTTCCCCTTCCCCTTGCAGGTCTGCTGGAATGGACGACGCAGATGTGGTTTACCGAGATCCCACCGTCGCTGCAGAGCGAGCCAGGTGCGCTACGCGGGTTCGTGGAGTCCGGGGCTTGGAGTTAGAGCGGGCCCCTTCCCCGCCCGTTGCATTGTGGCTTCGGGTGATGCTTGCCGCTTGTGTTTCCCGTACCACAGCTCGTACTACGGTCAAACCCTCGTTCCCCGCTTTTGCCCACGCATGTGCTTCATGGCTGCCCATGCGGCCAAGCGCGGCCAAGCGCGGCACCGATCGGTACGTCCTCAGGTAAGTTCAGGCCGGCCGGCCCGGTTACGGCCTGTACGACACATGCACGGCATCCTAACCCACAACCGCTTTCCCCGTCGACTGATTGGGCATTCGCCGCCCACTCCCGCTTCCCCTTCCTCTTCCCCTTCCCCTTGCAGGTCTGCTGGAATGGACGACGCAGATGTGGTTTACCGAGATCCCACCGTCGCTGCAGAGCGAGCCAGGTGCGCTACGCGGGTTCGTGGAGTCCGGGGCTTGGAGTTAGAGCGGGCCCCTTCCCCGCCCGTTGCATTGTGGCTTCGGGTGATGCTTGCCGCTTGTGTTTCCCGTACCACAGCTCGTACTACGGTCAAACCCTCGTTCCCCGCTTTTGCCCACGCATGTGCTTCATGGCTGCCCATGCGGCCAAGCGCGGCCAAGCGCGGCCAAGCGCGGCACCGATCGGTACGTCCTCAGGTAAGTTCAGGCCGGACGGCCCGGTTACGGCCTGTACGACACATGCACGGCATCCTAACCCACAACCGCTTTCCCCGTCGACTGATTGGGCATTCGCCGCCCACTCCCGCTTCCCCTTCCTCTTCCCCTTCCCCTTGCAGGTCTGCTGGAATGGACGACGCAGATGTGGTTTACCGAGATCCCACCGTCGCTGCAGAGCGAGCCAGGTGCGCTACGCGGGTTCGTGGAGTCCGGGGCTTGGAGTTAGAGCGGGCCCCTTCCCCGCCCGTTGCATTGTGGCTTCGGGTGATGCTTGCCGCTTGTGTTTCCCGTACCACAGCTCGTACTACGGTCAAACCCTCGTTCCCCGCTTTTGCCCACGCATGTGCTTCATGGCTGCCCATGCGGCCAAGCGCGGCCAAGCGCGGCACCGATCGGTACGTCCTCAGGTAAGTTCAGGCCGGCCGGCCCGGTTACGGCCTGTACGACACATGCACGGCATCCTAACCCACAACCGCTTTCCCCGTCGACTGATTGGGCATTCGCCGCCCACTCCCGCTTCCCCTTCCTCTTCCCCTTCCCCTTGCAGGTCTGCTGGAATGGACGACGCAGATGTGGTTTACCGAGATCCCACCGTCGCTGCAGAGCGAGCCAGGTGCGCTACGCGGGTTCGTGGAGTCCGGGGCTTGGAGTTAGAGCGGGCCCCTTCCCCGCCCGTTGCATTGTGGCTTCGGGTGATGCTTGCCGCTTGTGTTTCCCGTACCACAGCTCGTACTACGGTCAAACCCTCGTTCCCCGCTTTTGCCCACGCATGTGCTTCATGGCTGCCCATGCGGCCAAGCGCGGCCAAGCGCGGCCAAGCGCGGCACCGATCGGTACGTCCTCAGGTAAGTTCAGGCCGGACGGCCCGGTTACGGCCTGTACGACACATGCACGGCATCCTAACCCACAACCGCTTTCCCCGTCGACTGATTGGGCATTCGCCGCCCACTCCCGCTTCCCCTTCCTCTTCCCCTTCCCCTTGCAGGTCTGCTGGAATGGACGACGCAGATGTGGTTTACCGAGATCCCACCGTCGCTGCAGAGCGAGCCAGGTGCGCTACGCGGGTTCGTGGAGTCCGGGGCTTGGAGTTAGAGCGGGCCCCTTCCCCGCCCGTTGCATTGTGGCTTCGGGTGATGCTTGCCGCTTGTGTTTCCCGTACCACAGCTCGTACTACGGTCAAACCCTCGTTCCCCGCTTTTGCCCACGCATGTGCTTCATGGCTGCCCATGCGGCCAAGCGCGGCCAAGCGCGGCACCGATCGGTACGTCCTCAGGTAAGTTCAGGCCGGCCGGCCCGGTTACGGCCTGTACGACACATGCACGGCATCCTAACCCACAACCGCTTTCCCCGTCGACTGATTGGGCATTCGCCGCCCACTCCCGCTTCCCCTTCCTCTTCCCCTTCCCCTTGCAGGTCTGCTGGAATGGACGACGCAGATGTGGTTTACCGAGATCCCACCGTCGCTGCAGAGCGAGCCAGGTGCGCTACGCGGGTTCGTGGAGTCCGGGGCTTGGAGTTAGAGCGGGCCCCTTCCCCGCCCGTTGCATTGTGGCTTCGGGTGATGCTTGCCGCTTGTGTTTCCCGTACCACAGCTCGTACTACGGTCAAACCCTCGTTCCCCGCTTTTGCCCACGCATGTGCTTCATGGCTGCCCATGCGGCCAAGCGCGGCCAAGCGCGGCCAAGCGCGGCACCGATCGGTACGTCCTCAGGTAAGTTCAGGCCGGACGGCCCGGTTACGGCCTGTACGACACATGCACGGCATCCTAACCCACAACCGCTTTCCCCGTCGACTGATTGGGCATTCGCCGCCCACTCCCGCTTCCCCTTCCTCTTCCCCTTCCCCTTGCAGGTCTGCTGGAATGGACGACGCAGATGTGGTTTACCGAGATCCCACCGTCGCTGCAGAGCGAGCCAGGTGCGCTACGCGGGTTCGTGGAGTCCGGGGCTTGGAGTTAGAGCGGGCCCCTTCCCCGCCCGTTGCATTGTGGCTTCGGGTGATGCTTGCCGCTTGTGTTTCCCGTACCACAGCTCGTACTACGGTCAAACCCTCGTTCCCCGCTTTTGCCCACGCATGTGCTTCATGGCTGCCCATGCGGCCAAGCGCGGCCAAGCGCGGCACCGATCGGTACGTCCTCAGGTAAGTTCAGGCCGGCCGGCCCGGTTACGGCCTGTACGACACATGCACGGCATCCTAACCCACAACCGCTTTCCCCGTCGACTGATTGGGCATTCGCCGCCCACTCCCGCTTCCCCTTCCTCTTCCCCTTCCCCTTGCAGGTCTGCTGGAATGGACGACGCAGATGTGGTTTACCGAGATCCCACCGTCGCTGCAGAGCGAGCCAGGTGCGCTACGCGGGTTCGTGGAGTCCGGGGCTTGGAGTTAGAGCGGGCCCCTTCCCCGCCCGTTGCATTGTGGCTTCGGGTGATGCTTGCCGCTTGTGTTTCCCGTACCACAGCTCGTACTACGGTCAAACCCTCGTTCCCCGCTTTTGCCCACGCATGTGCTTCATGGCTGCCCATGCGGCCAAGCGCGGCCAAGCGCGGCCAAGCGCGGCACCGATCGGTACGTCCTCAGGTAAGTTCAGGCCGGACGGCCCGGTTACGGCCTGTACGACACATGCACGGCATCCTAACCCACAACCGCTTTCCCCGTCGACTGATTGGGCATTCGCCGCCCACTCCCGCTTCCCCTTCCTCTTCCCCTTCCCCTTGCAGGTCTGCTGGAATGGACGACGCAGATGTGGTTTACCGAGATCCCACCGTCGCTGCAGAGCGAGCCAGGTGCGCTACGCGGGTTCGTGGAGTCCGGGGCTTGGAGTTAGAGCGGGCCCCTTCCCCGCCCGTTGCATTGTGGCTTCGGGTGATGCTTGCCGCTTGTGTTTCCCGTACCACAGCTCGTACTACGGTCAAACCCTCGTTCCCCGCTTTTGCCCACGCATGTGCTTCATGGCTGCCCATGCGGCCAAGCGCGGCCAAGCGCGGCACCGATCGGTACGTCCTCAGGTAAGTTCAGGCCGGCCGGCCCGGTTACGGCCTGTACGACACATGCACGGCATCCTAACCCACAACCGCTTTCCCCGTCGACTGATTGGGCATTCGCCGCCCACTCCCGCTTCCCCTTCCTCTTCCCCTTCCCCTTGCAGGTCTGCTGGAATGGACGACGCAGATGTGGTTTACCGAGATCCCACCGTCGCTGCAGAGCGAGCCAGGTGCGCTACGCGGGTTCGTGGAGTCCGGGGCTTGGAGTTAGAGCGGGCCCCTTCCCCGCCCGTTGCATTGTGGCTTCGGGTGATGCTTGTCGCTTGTGTTTCCCGTACCACAGCTCGTACTACGGTCAAACCCTCGTTCCCCGCTTTTGCCCACGCATGTGCTTCATGGCTGCCCATGCGGCCAAGCGCGGCCAAGCGCGGCCAAGCGCGGCACCGATCGGTACGTCCTCAGGTAAGTTCAGGCCGGACGGCCCGGTTACGGCCTGTACGACA
Organism: Pleodorina starrii; assembly: GCA_030267565.1. Taxonomy (NCBI): domain Eukaryota; kingdom Viridiplantae; phylum Chlorophyta; class Chlorophyceae; order Chlamydomonadales; family Volvocaceae; genus Pleodorina; species Pleodorina starrii. The sequence goes on along the minus strand of BRXU01000022.1, from coordinate 1,871,725 downwards.
CATGCACGGCATCCTAACCCACAACCGCTTTCCCCGTCGACTGATTGGGCATTCGCCGCCCACTCCCGCTTCCCCTTCCTCTTCCCCTTCCCCTTGCAGGTCTGCTGGAATGGACGACGCAGATGTGGTTTACCGAGATCCCACCGTCGCTGCAGAGCGAGCCAGGTGCGCTACGCGGGTTCGTGGAGTCCGGGGCTTGGAGTTAGAGCGGGCCCCTTCCCCGCCCGTTGCATTGTGGCTTCGGGTGATGCTTGTCGCTTGTGTTTCCCGTACCACAGCTCGTACTACGGTCAAACCCTCGTTCCCCGCTTTTGCCCACGCATGTGCTTCATGGCTGCCCATGCGGCCAAGCGCGGCACCGATCGGTACGTCCTCAGGTAAGTTCAGGCCGGCGGGCCCGGTTACGGCCTGTACGACACATGCACGGCATCCTAACCCACAACCGCTTTCCCCGTCGATTGATTGGGCATTCGCCGCCCACTCCCGCTTCCCCTTCCTCTTCCCCTTCCCCTTGCAGGTCTGCTGGAATGGACGACGCAGATGTGGTTTACAGAGATCCCACCGTCGCTGCCGAGCCAGGTGCGCTACGCGGGTTCGTGGAGTCCGGGGCTTGGAGTTAGAGCGGGCCCCTTCCCCGCCCGTTGCATTGTGGCTTCGGGTGATGCTTGTCGCTTGTGTTTCCCGTACCACAGCTCGTACTACGGTCAAACCCTCGTTCCCCGCTTTTGCCCACGCATGTGCTTCATGGCTGCCCATGCGGCCAAGCGCGGCCAAGCGCGGCACCGATCGGTACGTCCTCAGGTAAGTTCAGGCCGGCGGGCCCGGTTACGGCCTGTACGACACATGCACGGCATCCTAACCCACAACCGCTTTCCCCGTCGATTGATTGGGCATTCGCCGCCCACTCCCGCTTCCCCTTCCTCTTCCCCTTCCCCTTGCAGGTCTGCTGGAATGGACGACGCAGATGTGGTTTACCGAGATCCCACCGTCGCTGCAGAGCGAGCCAGGTGCGCTACGCGGGTTCGTGGAGTCCGGGGCTTGGACTTAGAGCGGGCCTCTTCCCCGCCCGTTGCATTGTGGCTTCGGGTGATGCTTGTCGCTTGTGTTTCCCGTACCACAGCTCGTACTACGGTCAAACCCTCGTTCCCCGCTTTTGCCCACGCATGTGCTTCATGGCTGCCCATGCGGCCAAGCGCGGCACCGATCGGTACGTCCTCAGGTAAGTTCAGGCCGGCGGGCCCGGTTACGGCCTGTACGACACATGCACGGCATCCTAACCCACAACCGCTTTCCCCGTCGATTGATTGGGCATTCGCCGCCCACTCCCGCTTCCCCTTCCTCTTCCCCTTCCCCTTGCAGGTCTGCTGGAATGGACGACGCAGATGTGGTTTACAGAGATCCCACCGTCGCTGCCGAGCCAGGTGCGCTACGCGGGTTCGTGGAGTCCGGGGCTTGGAGTTAGAGCGGGCCCCTTCCCCGCCCGTTGCATTGTGGCTTCGGGTGATGCTTGCCGCTTGTGTTTCCCGTACCACAGCTCGTACTACGGTCAAACCCTCGTTCCCCGCTTTTGCCCACGCATGTGCTTCATGGCTGCCCATGCGGCCAAGCGCGGCCAAGCGCGGCACCGATCGGTACGTCCTCAGGTAAGTTCAGGCCGGCGGGCCCGGTTACGGCCTGTACGACACATGCACGGCATCCTAACCCACAACCGCTTTCCCCGTCGACTGATTGGGCATTCGCCGCCCACTCCCGCTTCCCCTTCCTCTTCCCCTTCCCCTTGCAGGTCTGCTGGAATGGACGACGCAGATGTGGTTTACCGAGATCCCACCGTCGCTGCCGAGCCAGGTGCGCTACGCGGGTTCGTGGAGTCCGGGGCTTGGACTTAGAGCGGGCCTCTTCCCCGCCCGTTGCATTGTGGCTTCGGGTGATGCTTGTCGCTTGTGTTTCCCGTACCACAGCTCGTACTACGGTCAAACCCTCGTTCCCCGCTTTTGCCCACGCATGTGCTTCATGGCTGCCCATGCGGCCAAGCGCGGCACCGATCGGTACGTCCTCAGGTAAGTTCAGGCCGGCCGGCCCGGTTACGGCCTGTACGACACATGCACGGCATCCTAACCCACAACCGCTTTCCCCGTCGATTGATTGGGCATTCGCCGCCCACTCCCGCTTCCCCTTCCTCTTCCCCTTCCCCTTGCAGGTCTGCTGGAATGGACGACGCAGATGTGGTTTACCGAGATCCCACCGTCGCTGCAGAGCGAGCCAGGTGCGCTACGCGGGTTCGTGGAGTCCGGGGCTTGGACTTAGAGCGGGCCTCTTCCCCGCCCGTTGCATTGTGGCTTCGGGTGATGCTTGTCGCTTGTGTTTCCCGTACCACAGCTCGTACTACGGTCAAACCCTCGTTCCCCGCTTTTGCCCACGCATGTGCTTCATGGCTGCCCATGCGGCCAAGCGCGGCACCGATCGGTACGTCCTCAGGTAAGTTCAGGCCGGCGGGCCCGGTTACGGCCTGTACGACACATGCACGGCATCCTAACCCACAACCGCTTTCCCCGTCGATTGATTGGGCATTCGCCGCCCACTCCCGCTTCCCCTTCCTCTTCCCCTTCCCCTTGCAGGTCTGCTGGAATGGACGACGCAGATGTGGTTTACAGAGATCCCACCGTCGCTGCCGAGCCAGGTGCGCTACGCGGGTTCGTGGAGTCCGGGGCTTGGAGTTAGAGCGGGCCCCTTCCCCGCCCGTTGCATTGTGGCTTCGGGTGATGCTTGCCGCTTGTGTTTCCCGTACCACAGCTCGTACTACGGTCAAACCCTCGTTCCCCGCTTTTGCCCACGCATGTGCTTCATGGCTGCCCATGCGGCCAAGCGCGGCCAAGCGCGGCACCGATCGGTACGTCCTCAGGTAAGTTCAGGCCGGCGGGCCCGGTTACGGCCTGTACGACACATGCACGGCATCCTAACCCACAACCGCTTTCCCCGTCGACTGATTGGGCATTCGCCGCCCACTCCCGCTTCCCCTTCCTCTTCCCCTTCCCCTTGCAGGTCTGCTGGAATGGACGACGCAGATGTGGTTTACCGAGATCCCACCGTCGCTGCCGAGCCAGGTGCGCTACGCGGGTTCGTGGAGTCCGGGGCTTGGACTTAGAGCGGGCCTCTTCCCCGCCCGTTGCATTGTGGCTTCGGGTGATGCTTGTCGCTTGTGTTTCCCGTACCACAGCTCGTACTACGGTCAAACCCTCGTTCCCCGCTTTTGCCCACGCATGTGCTTCATGGCTGCCCATGCGGCCAAGCGCGGCACCGATCGGTACGTCCTCAGGTAAGTTCAGGCCGGCGGGCCCGGTTACGGCCTGTACGACACATGCACGGCATCCTAACCCACAACCGCTTTCCCCGTCGATTGATTGGGCATTCGCCGCCCACTCCCGCTTCCCCTTCCTCTTCCCCTTCCCCTTGCAGGTCTGCTGGAATGGACGACGCAGATGTGGTTTACAGAGATCCCACCGTCGCTGCCGAGCCAGGTGCGCTACGCGGGTTCGTGGAGTCCGGGGCTTGGAGTTAGAGCGGGCCCCTTCCCCGCCCGTTGCATTGTGGCTTCGGGTGATGCTTGTCGCTTGTGTTTCCCGTACCACAGCTCGTACTACGGTCAAACCCTCGTTCCCCGCTTTTGCCCACGCATGTGCTTCATGGCTGCCCATGCGGCCAAGCGCGGCCAAGCGCGGCACCGATCGGTACGTCCTCAGGTAAGTTCAGGCCGGCGGGCCCGGTTACGGCCTGTACGACACATGCACGGCATCCTAACCCACAACCGCTTTCCCCGTCGACTGATTGGGCATTCGCCGCCCACTCCCGCTTCCCCTTCCTCTTCCCCTTCCCCTTGCAGGTCTGCTGGAATGGACGATGCAGATGTGGTTTACCGAGATCCCACCGTCGCTGCAGAGCCAGGTGCGCTACGCGGGTTCGTGGAGTCCGGGGCTTGGACTTAGAGCGGGCCTCTTCCCCGCCCGTTGCATTGTGGCTTCGGGTGATGCTTGTCGCTTGTGTTTCCCGTACCACAGCTCGTACTACGGTCAAACCCTCGTTCCCCGCTTTTGCCCACGCATGTGCTTCATGGCTGCCCATGCGGCCAAGCGCGGCCAAGCGCGGCACCGATCGGTACGTCCTCAGGTAAGTTCAGGCCGGCCGGCCCGGTTACGGCCTGTACGACACATGCACGGCATCCTAACCCACAACCGCTTTCCCCGTCGACTGATTGGGCATTCGCCGCCCACTCCCGCTTCCCCTTCCTCTTCCCCTTCCCCTTGCAGGTCTGCTGGAATGGACGACGCAGATGTGGTTTACCGAGATCCCACCGTCGCTGCAGAGCGAGCCAGGTGCGCTACGCGGGTTCGTGGAGTCCGGGGCTTGGAGTTAGAGCGGGCCCCTTCCCCGCCCGTTGCATTGTGGCTTCGGGTGATGCTTGCCGCTTGTGTTTCCCGTACCACAGCTCGTACTACGGTCAAACCCTCGTTCCCCGCTTTTGCCCACGCATGTGCTTCATGGCTGCCCATGCGGCCAAGCGCGGCCAAGCGCGGCACCGATCGGTACGTCCTCAGGTAAGTTCAGGCCGGCCGGCCCGGTTACGGCCTGTACGACACATGCACGGCATCCTAACCCACAACCGCTTTCCCCGTCGACTGATTGGGCATTCGCCGCCCACTCCCGCTTCCCCTTCCTCTTCCCCTTCCCCTTGCAGGTCTGCTGGAATGGACGACGCAGATGTGGTTTACCGAGATCCCACCGTCGCTGCAGAGCGAGCCAGGTGCGCTACGCGGGTTCGTGGAGTCCGGGGCTTGGAGTTAGAGCGGGCCCCTTCCCCGCCCGTTGCATTGTGGCTTCGGGTGATGCTTGCCGCTTGTGTTTCCCGTACCACAGCTCGTACTACGGTCAAACCCTCGTTCCCCGCTTTTGCCCACGCATGTGCTTCATGGCTGCCCATGCGGCCAAGCGCGGCCAAGCGCGGCCAAGCGCGGCACCGATCGGTACGTCCTCAGGTAAGTTCAGGCCGGACGGCCCGGTTACGGCCTGTACGACACATGCACGGCATCCTAACCCACAACCGCTTTCCCCGTCGACTGATTGGGCATTCGCCGCCCACTCCCGCTTCCCCTTCCTCTTCCCCTTCCCCTTGCAGGTCTGCTGGAATGGACGACGCAGATGTGGTTTACCGAGATCCCACCGTCGCTGCAGAGCGAGCCAGGTGCGCTACGCGGGTTCGTGGAGTCCGGGGCTTGGAGTTAGAGCGGGCCCCTTCCCCGCCCGTTGCATTGTGGCTTCGGGTGATGCTTGCCGCTTGTGTTTCCCGTACCACAGCTCGTACTACGGTCAAACCCTCGTTCCCCGCTTTTGCCCACGCATGTGCTTCATGGCTGCCCATGCGGCCAAGCGCGGCCAAGCGCGGCCAAGCGCGGCACCGATCGGTACGTCCTCAGGTAAGTTCAGGCCGGACGGCCCGGTTACGGCCTGTACGACACATGCACGGCATCCTAACCCACAACCGCTTTCCCCGTCGACTGATTGGGCATTCGCCGCCCACTCCCGCTTCCCCTTCCTCTTCCCCTTCCCCTTGCAGGTCTGCTGGAATGGACGACGCAGATGTGGTTTACCGAGATCCCACCGTCGCTGCAGAGCGAGCCAGGTGCGCTACGCGGGTTCGTGGAGTCCGGGGCTTGGAGTTAGAGCGGGCCCCTTCCCCGCCCGTTGCATTGTGGCTTCGGGTGATGCTTGCCGCTTGTGTTTCCCGTACCACAGCTCGTACTACGGTCAAACCCTCGCTCCCCGCTTTTGCCCACGCATGTGCTTCATGGCTGCCCATGCGCCAAGCGCGGCCAAGCGCGGCACCGATCGGTACGTCCTCAGGTAAGTTCAGGCCGGCGGGCCCGGTTACGGCCTGTACGACACATGCACGGCATCCTAACCCACAACCGCTTTCCCCGTCGACTGATTGGGCATTCGCCGCCCACTCCCGCTTCCCCTTCCTCTTCCCCTTCCCCTTGCAGGTCTGCTGGAATGGACGACGCAGATGTGGTTTACCGAGATCCCACCGTCGCTGCAGAGCGAGCCAGGTGCGCTACGCGGGTTCGTGGAGTCCGGGGCTTGGAGTTAGAGCGGGCCCCTTCCCCGCCCGTTGCATTGTGGCTTCGGGTGATGCTTGTCGCTTGTGTTTCCCGTACCACAGCTCGTACTACGGTCAAACCCTCGCTCCCCGCTTTTGCCCACGCATGTGCTTCATGGCTGCCCATGCGGCCAAGCGCGGCCAAGCGCGGCACCGATCGGTACGTCCTCAGGTAAGTTCAGGCCGGACGGCCCGGTTACGGCCTGTACGACACATGCACGGCATCCTAACCCACAACCGCTTTCCCCGTCGACTGATTGGGCATTCGCCGCCCACTCCCGCTTCCCCTTCCTCTTCCCCTTCCCCTTGCAGGTCTGCTGGAATGGACGACGCAGATGTGGTTTACCGAGATCCCACCGTCGCTGCAGAGCGAGCCAGGTGCGCTACGCGGGTTCGTGGAGTCCGGGGCTTGGACTTAGAGCGGGCCCCTTCCCCGCCCGTTGCATTGTGGCTTCGGGTGATGCTTGTCGCTTGTGTTTCCCGTACCACAGCTCGTACTACGGTCAAACCCTCGTTCCCCGCTTTTGCCCACGCATGTGCTTCATGGCTGCCCATGCGGCCAAGCGCGGCCAAGCGCGGCACCGATCGGTACGTCCTCAGGTAAGTTCAGGCCGGCCGGCCCGGTTACGGCCTGTACGACACATGCACGGCATCCTAACCCACAACCGCTTTCCCCGTCGACTGATTGGGCATTCGCCGCCCACTCCCGCTTCCCCTTCCTCTTCCCCTTACCCTTGCAGGTCTGCTGGAATGGACGACGCAGATGTGGTCTACCGAGATCCCACCGTCGCTGCAGAGCGAGCCAGGTGCGCAACGCGGGTTCGTGGAGTCCGGGGCTTGGAGTTAGAGCGGGCCCCTTCCCCGCCCGTTGCATTGTGGCTTCGGGTGATGCTTGTCGCTTGTGTTTCCCGTACCACAGCTCGTACTACGGTCAAACCCTCGTTCCCCGCTTTTGCCCACGCATGTGCTTCATGGCTGCCCATGCGGCCAAGCGCGGCCAAGCGCGGCACCGATCGGTACGTCCTCAGGTAAGTTCAGGCCGGCCGGCCCGGTTACGGCCTGTACGACACATGCACGGCATCCTAACCCACAACCGCTTTCCCCGTCGACTGATTGGGCATTCGCCGCCCACTCCCGCTTCCCCTTCCTCTTCCCCTTCCCCTTGCAGGTCTGCTGGAATGGACGACGCAGATGTGGTTTACCGAGATCCCACCGTCGCTGCAGAGCGAGCCAGGTGCGCTACGCGGGTTCGTGGAGTCCGGGGCTTGGAGTTAGAGCGGGCCCCTTCCCCGCCCGTTGCATTGTGGCTTCGGGTGATGCTTGTCGCTTGTGTTTCCCGTACCACAGCTCGTACTACGGTCAAACCCTCGTTCCCCGCTTTTGCCCACGCATGTGCTTCATGGCTGCCCATGCGGCCAAGCGCGGCCAAGCGCGGCACCGATCGGTACGTCCTCAGGTAAGTTCAGGCCGGCCGGCCCGGTTACGGCCTGTACGACACATGCACGGCATCCTAACCCACAACCGCTTTCCCCGTCGACTGATTGGGCATTCGCCGCCCACTCCCGCTTCCCCTTCCTCTTCCCCTTCCCCTTGCAGGTCTGCTGGAATGGACGACGCAGATGTGGTTTACCGAGATCCCACCGTCGCTGCAGAGCGAGCCAGGTGCGCTACGCGGGTTCGTGGAGTCCGGGGCTTGGAGTTAGAGCGGGCCCCTTCCCCGCCCGTTGCATTGTGGCTTCGGGTGATGCTTGCCGCTTGTGTTTCCCGTACCACAGCTCGTACTACGGTCAAACCCTCGCTCCCCGCTTTTGCCCACGCATGTGCTTCATGGCTGCCCATGCGCCAAGCGCGGCCAAGCGCGGCACCGATCGGTACGTCCTCAGGTAAGTTCAGGCCGGCGGGCCCGGTTACGGCCTGTACGACACATGCACGGCATCCTAACCCACAACCGCTTTCCCCGTCGACTGATTGGGCATTCGCCGCCCACTCCCGCTTCCCCTTCCTCTTCCCCTTCCCCTTGCAGGTCTGCTGGAATGGACGACGCAGATGTGGTCTACCGAGATCCCACCGTCGCTGCAGAGCGAGCCAGGTGCGCAACGCGGGTTCGTGGAGTCCGGGGCTTGGAGTTAGAGCGGGCCCCTTCCCCGCCCGTTGCATTGTGGCTTCGGGTGATGCTTGTCGCTTGTGTTTCCCGTACCACAGCTCGTACTACGGTCAAACCCTCGTTCCCCGCTTTTGCCCACGCATGTGCTTCATGGCTGCCCATGCGGCCAAGCGCGGCCAAGCGCGGCACCGATCGGTACGTCCTCAGGTAAGTTCAGGCCGGCCGGCCCGGTTACGGCCTGTACGACACATGCACGGCATCCTAACCCACAACCGCTTTCCCCGTCGACTGATTGGGCATTCGCCGCCCACTCCCGCTTCCCCTTCCTCTTCCCCTTCCCCTTGCAGGTCTGCTGGAATGGACGACGCAGATGTGGTTTACCGAGATCCCACCGTCGCTGCAGAGCGAGCCAGGTGCGCTACGCGGGTTCGTGGAGTCCGGGGCTTGGAGTTAGAGCGGGCCCCTTCCCCGCCCGTTGCATTGTGGCTTCGGGTGATGCTTGTCGCTTGTGTTTCCCGTACCACAGCTCGTACTACGGTCAAACCCTCGTTCCCCGCTTTTGCCCACGCATGTGCTTCATGGCTGCCCATGCGGCCAAGCGCGGCCAAGCGCGGCACCGATCGGTACGTCCTCAGGTAAGTTCAGGCCGGCCGGCCCGGTTACGGCCTGTACGACACATGCACGGCATCCTAACCCACAACCGCTTTCCCCGTCGACTGATTGGGCATTCGCCGCCCACTCCCGCTTCCCCTTCCTCTTCCCCTTCCCCTTGCAGGTCTGCTGGAATGGACGACGCAGATGTGGTTTACCGAGATCCCACCGTCGCTGCAGAGCGAGCCAGGTGCGCTACGCGGGTTCGTGGAGTCCGGGGCTTGGAGTTAGAGCGGGCCCCTTCCCCGCCCGTTGCATTGTGGCTTCGGGTGATGCTTGCCGCTTGTGTTTCCCGTACCACAGCTCGTACTACGGTCAAACCCTCGTTCCCCGCTTTTGCCCACGCATGTGCTTCATGGCTGCCCATGCGGCCAAGCGCGGCCAAGCGCGGCCAAGCGCGGCACCGATCGGTACGTCCTCAGGTAAGTTCAGGCCGGACGGCCCGGTTACGGCCTGTACGACACATGCACGGCATCCTAACCCACAACCGCTTTCCCCGTCGACTGATTGGGCATTCGCCGCCCACTCCCGCTTCCCCTTCCTCTTCCCCTTCCCCTTGCAGGTCTGCTGGAATGGACGACGCAGATGTGGTCTACCGAGATCCCACCGTCGCTGCAGAGCGAGCCAGGTGCGCTACGCGGGTTCGTGGAGTCCGGGGCTTGGAGTTAGAGCGGGCCCCTTCCCCGCCCGTTGCATTGTGGCTTCGGGTGATGCTTGTCGCTTGTGTTTCCCGTACCACAGCTCGTACTACGGTCAAACCCTCGTTCCCCGCTTTTGCCCACGCATGTGCTTCATGGCTGCCCATGCGGCCAAGCGCGGCCAAGCGCGGCACCGATCGGTACGTCCTCAGGTAAGTTCAGGCCGGCCGGCCCGGTTACGGCCTGTACGACACATGCACGGCATCCTAACCCACAACCGCTTTCCCCGTCGACTGATTGGGCATTCGCCGCCCACTCCCGCTTCCCCTTCCTCTTCCCCTTCCCCTTGCAGGTCTGCTGGAATGGACGACGCAGATGTGGTTTACCGAGATCCCACCGTCGCTGCAGAGCGAGCCAGGTGCGCTACGCGGGTTCGTGGAGTCCGGGGCTTGGAGTTAGAGCGGGCCCCTTCCCCGCCCGTTGCATTGTGGCTTCGGGTGATGCTTGCCGCTTGTGTTTCCCGTACCACAGCTCGTACTACGGTCAAACCCTCGCTCCCCGCTTTTGCCCACGCATGTGCTTCATGGCTGCCCATGCGGCCAAGCGCGGCCAAGCGCGGCACCGATCGGTACGTCCTCAGGTAAGTTCAGGCCGGCGGGCCCGGTTACGGCCTGTACGACACATGCACGGCATCCTAACCCACAACCGCTTTCCCCGTCGACTGATTGGGCATTCGCCGCCCACTCCCGCTTCCCCTTCCTCTTCCCCTTCCCCTTGCAGGTCTGCTGGAATGGACGACGCAGATGTGGTTTACCGAGATCCCACCGTCGCTGCAGAGCGAGCCAGGTGCGCTACGCGGGTTCGTGGAGTCCGGGGCTTGGAGTTAGAGCGGGCCCCTTCCCCGCCCGTTGCATTGTGGCTTCGGGTGATGCTTGTCGCTCGTGTTTCCCGTACCACAGCTCGTACTACGGTCAAACCCTCGTTCCCCGCTTTTGCCCACGCATGTGCTTCATGGCTGCCCATGCGGCCAAGCGCGGCCAAGCGCGGCACCGATCGGTACGTCCTCAGGTAAGTTCAGGCCGGCGGGCCCGGTTACGGCCTGTACGACACATGCACGGCATCCTAACATCAACGGAACACACATCAATAAAAGCTTCGCTTGGTTTCTCACATCGCGAGATCGAATCTCGTCCGCAGCGGTGTTCTCCCCCGAAAAACCATCTCGCGGTTTCCGGCGGGGGGGGTGGGGCCAGCAGTGAATTCAAATAACGACGCCGTCAACGCGAAATGGCGGGTCTACGGCACTCTCTAACCCTGAGAGTTCGTGCGGGGCGGCGCAGCAGCAGCTAGACTACAGCTCGGGCAAACTGTATCTATTGCTGGCCCCGCGGCCCGGCCTTCGAGGCGAGACCGCGCTCCTTCTTCCTACGCATTGCTACCTAAGACCCGGTGCAGGTCGCACCGAAGCCGCTCGAACTAGTTAGTCGTGTCTGGTTCATGATGACATTAGCCAGCCAGGGTGATCAGGCCTGGCCGGCGCGTCACTAGAGTCGGAACATGTCGGCTGGCCTGGGCGGATGCCCAATGGAGAATACTGAACTGATGTTACATCATTCCCATTGAAGCATCACTATACTTCAGCATGTACGTATCCAGTATGACCAGGCGAAGCGCTTCCCGCTGGAAACGCTTGCGCCTAGGTAGAGCTCGCACTGGACGAGCAGTGATTGGTTCCGGAGCCCGGGCATGGCCCTGGTCCCCGGTTCGAGCCCAACCGAGAGCGTTCGTCTGCGCTCCAACTGTCAGTCAGTTTGACCAGATAATTCCCAGCCACCAACGGTGCACGACAGCTGTCATGTGCAGCGGACGGCACGCATGCGTCCCCGACACCGGGGGTGTGGATCCCCCCCCCGCACGCAGCCTGTAAGACTGGCGAGGGAGGTGCCAGTTCACGCTCCGCACACGCAAGTGCTGGGCCGCAGTGTCTGCGTTGGCCCAGTGCCAGGTTCGCTCCGCCGCGCGCGCAACGCCGATCGTTCAGGTGGTCTAGAAAAGCCGAAGTCATGCAACCTCACACGTCTTAAGTTCTGCACCCTGTCGCACGCCCGTGGGGTAGCACCGCACGGTGGGCAGAAATGCACTCCACAACACCACTACTGGGGCCACAGCCAGAGCGCTCTGGCCAGCAACCAAGGCCCCAAACACCGCAGCAAACCCAGCAACTCCACAGAGGAAGCCGCGCCACGGAGCGGGTTCAAAACACCAACAAGCTACATCCACACTACAACAGCACTGGCTACGAAGTGCCAACAAACAGCAAAGCGCTCTACGGTCCGCCAAGGGCTTCGAGCACGCTTGGGGAGGTCGCCTACTGGGTCGGACACGTGCTACATAAACGCTGCTCAAAGCCTGCCCGCTAGCCGGTCCTGCGCTGGTGATCTGCTACGACGCGCGCGGCGGCAACACGCAAGTACCCTAAACATACTGAACACCAGCCCTGTGACGCATCCCATGTAACTATCCCGCTGGCAAAAAGGCAGGTCCAGACGGGCAGGCAGGCCTTCGCGACCGTTCTAAAGCCCCCCCCCCCCCAGATCTCTACCAGACCCTTCATGGCCCCATAACAACGACACTACACCGAACTCTCAGAACAACCCCAAGGCCACAGGGCGGCGCGCTGCGACGGCGCCATCAGCTGATCCCTTGAGTGTCGCTCCTCCGCGCCCCTCGTTGGAGCCCTCGAGAGTTGGTTCCGTTGCCGCCAATTCCCCTAAACCGCAGTGCGGCTGTCTAATCTTCCGCCGAAGCCCGTTCGCCGAGACTCCGGAGAAACCAACCACCTAGGCCTATGCGCGGCACCCCATCCCTCCGCCGAAGCCCGTTCGCCGAGACTCCAGAGAAACCAACCGCCTAAGCCGATGCGCGGCACCCCATCCCTCCGCCGAAGCCCGTTCGCCGAGACTCCGGAGAAACCAACCACCTAGGCCTATGCGCGGCACCCCATCCCTCCGCCGAAGCCCGTTCGCCGAGACTCCAGAGAAACCAACCGCCTAAGCCGATGCGCGGCACCCCATCCCTCCGCCGAAGCCCGTTCGCCGAGACTACGGAGAAACCAACCCCCTAGGCCGCTGTGCGGCACCCCATCCCTCCGCCGAAGCCCGCTCGTCGAGGCTTCAGAGAAACCAACCGCCTAGGCCGATGCGCGGCACCCCATCCCTCCGCCGAAGCCCGTTCGCCGAGACTCCGGAGAAACCAACCGCCTAGGCCGCCGTGCGGCACCCCATCCCTCCGCCGAAGCCCGTTCGTCGGGGCTTCAGAGAAACCAACCGCCTAGGCCGATGCGCGGCACCCCATCCCTCCGCCGAAGCCCGTTCGTCGAGGCTCCAGAGAAACCAACCGCCTAGGCCGATGCGCGGCACCCCATCCCTCCGCCGAAGCCCGTTCGCCGAGTCTCCGGAGAAACCAGTCCCTCGCGGCGCATCGCTGCAGTCCGCTCATGCCACGGTCCCCCCACGTGGTGGGCCTCAAAGAGTCACCTCGGACAGGCCATCGGATGTCGACAGCCCCGACATCGTGTCGGTTCCGGTGCAATGTGTCGGAACGGCGAACACCGAGACGACTTGATCCGCAGCTGGACCAGTCGCCTAGCAGAAGCCGTCGTGGCCCTGCAAGCTCAAAGATTTGCCGCGCTCGAGGCGGCTGCCGTCGTGGCGTGTGGACCTGGCCGGGTCCGAAAGCTGCTGCTCGGAAGCAGCAGTGTTGGGCGCTCGTGGCCCGAACCGTCACGGCGTCGTGCCGTTACGGAATATGCCACCTAACTGATGGTCTGCAGCCCACAGCTAGGTGTCGAAGCCCGAGAGTCAGTCGCGAGAGATCGCAACGACCCGGCTTCGCCTGGTGAGAGTTCGTGCGGGGCGGCGCAGCAGCAGCTAGACTACAGCTCGGGCAAACTGTATCTATTGCTGGCCCCGCGGCCCGGCCTTCGAGGCGAGACCGCGCTCCTTCTTCCTACGCATTGCTACCTAAGACCCGGTGCAGGTCGCACCGAAGCCGCTCGAACTAGTTAGTCGTGTCTGGTTCATGATGACATTAGCCAGCCAGGGTGATCAGGCCTGGCCGGCGCGTCACTAGAGTCGGAACATGTCGGCTGGCCTGGGCGGATGCCCAATGGAGAATACTGAACTGATGTTACATCATTCCCATTGAAGCATCACTATACTTCAGCATGTACGTATCCAGTATGACCAGGCGAAGCGCTTCCCGCTGGAAACGCTTGCGCCTAGGTAGAGCTCGCACTGGACGAGCAGTGATTGGTTCCGGAGCCCGGGCATGGCCCTGGTCCCCGGTTCGAGCCCAACCGAGAGCGTTCGTCTGCGCTCCAACTGTCAGTCAGTTTGACCAGATAATTCCCAGCCACCAACGGTGCACGACAGCCCATGCGGCCAAGCGCGGCCAAGCGCGGCACCGATCGGTACGTCCTCAGGTAAGTTCAGGCCGGCGGGCCCGGTTACGGCCTGTACGACACATGCACGGCATCCTAACCCACAACCGCTTTCCCCGTCGACTGATTGGGCATTCGCCGCCCACTCCCGCTTCCCCTTCCTCTTCCCCTTCCCCTTGCAGGTCTGCTGGAATGGACGACGCAGATGTGGTTTACCGAGATCCCACCGTCGCTGCCGAGCCAGGTGCGCTACGCGGGTTCGTGGAGTCCGGGGCTTGGAGTTAGAGCGGGCCCCTTCCCCGCCCGTTGCATTGTGGCTTCGGGTGATGCTTGTCGCTTGTGTTTCCCGTACCACAGCTCGTACTACGGTCAAACCCTCGTTCCCCGCTTTTGCCCACGCATGTGCTTCATGGCTGCCCATGCGCCAAGCGCGGCCAAGCGCGGCACCGATCGGTACGTCCTCAGGTAAGTTCAGGCCGGCCGGCCCGGTTACGGCCTGTACGACACATGCACGGCATCCTAACCCACAACCGCTTTCCCCGTCGACTGATTGGGCATTCGCCGCCCACTCCCGCTTCCCCTTCCTCTTCCCCTTCCCCTTGCAGGTCTGCTGGAATGGACGACGCAGATGTGGTTTACCGAGATCCCACCGTCGCTGCAGAGCGAGCCAGGTGCGCTACGCGGGTTCGTGGAGTCCGGGGCTTGGAGTTAGAGCGGGCCCCTTCCCCGCCCGTTGCATTGTGGCTTCGGGTGATGCTTGCCGCTTGTGTTTCCCGTACCACAGCTCGTACTACGGTCAAACCCTCGCTCCCCGCTTTTGCCCACGCATGTGCTTCATGGCTGCCCATGCGGCCAAGCGCGGCCAAGCGCGGCACCGATCGGTACGTCCTCAGGTAAGTTAAGGCCGGCCGGCCCGGTTACGGCCTGTACGACACATGCACGGCATCCTAACCCACAACCGCTTTCCCCGTCGACTGATTGGGCATTCGCCGCCCACTCCCGCTTCCCCTTCCTCTTCCCCTTCCCCTTGCAGGTCTGCTGGAATGGACGACGCACATGTGGTTTACCGAGATCCCACCGTCGCTGCAGAGCGAGCCAGGTGCGCTACGCGGGTTCGTGGAGTCCGGGGCTTGGAGTTAGAGCGGGCCCCTTCCCCGCCCGTTGCATTGTGGCTTCGGGTGATGCTTGCCGCTTGTGTTTCCCGTACCACAGCTCGTACTACGGTCAAACCCTCGCTCCCCGCTTTTGCCCACGCATGTGCTTCATGGCTGCCCATGCGGCCAAGCGCGGCCAAGCGCGGCACCGATCGGTACGTCCTCAGGTAAGTTCAGGCCGGCCGGCCCGGTTACGGCCTGTACGACACATGCACGGCATCCTAACCCACAACCGCTTTCCCCGTCGACTGATTGGGCATTCGCCGCCCACTCCCGCTTCCCCTTCCTCTTCCCCTTCCCCTTGCAGGTCTGCTGGAATGGACGACGCACATGTGGTTTACCGAGATCCCACCGTCGCTGCAGAGCGAGCCAGGTGCGCTACGCGGGTTCGTGGAGTCCGGGGCTTGGAGTTAGAGCGGGCCCCTTCCCCGCCCGTTGCATTGTGGCTTCGGGTGATGCTTGCCGCTTGTGTTTCCCGTACCACAGCTCGTACTACGGTCAAACCCTCGCTCCCCGCTTTTGCCCACGCATGTGCTTCATGGCTGCCCATGCGGCCAAGCGCGGCACCGATCGGTACGTCCTCAGGTAAGTTCAGGCCGGCCGGCCCGGTTACGGCCTGTACGACACATGCACGGCATCCTAACCCACAACCGCTTTCCCCGTCGACTGATTGGGCATTCGCCGCCCACTCCCGCTTCCCCTTCCTCTTCCCCTTCCCCTTGCAGGTCTGCTGGAATGGACGACGCACATGTGGTTTACCGAGATCCCACCGTCGCTGCAGAGCGAGCCAGGTGCGCTACGCGGGTTCGTGGAGTCCGGGGCTTGGAGTTAGAGCGGGCCCCTTCCCCGCCCGTTGCATTGTGGCTTCGGGTGATGCTTGCCGCTTGTGTTTTCGTACCACAGCTCGTACTACGGTCAAACCCTCGCTCCCCGCTTTTGCCCACGCATGTGCTTCATGGCTGCCCATGCGGCCAAGCGCGGCCAAGCGCGGCACCGATCGGTACGTCCTCAGGTAAGTTCAGGCCGGCCGGCCCGGTTACGGCCTGTACGACACATGCACGGCATCCTAACCCACAACCGCTTTCCCCGTCGACTGATTGGGCATTCGCCGCCCACTCCCGCTTCCCCTTCCTCTTCCCCTTCCCCTTGCAGGTCTGCTGGAATGGACGACGCAGATGTGGTTTACCGAGATCCCACCGTCGCTGCAGAGCGAGCCAGGTGCGCTACGCGGGTTCGTGGAGTCCGGGGCTTGGAGTTAGAGCGGGCCCCTTCCCCGCCCGTTGCATTGTGGCTTCGGGTGATGCTTGCCGCTTGTGTTTCCCGTACCACAGCTCGTACTACGGTCAAACCCTCGCTCCCCGCTTTTGCCCACGCATGTGCTTCATGGCTGCCCATGCGGCCAAGCGCGGCACCGATCGGTACGTCCTCAGGTAAGTTAAGGCCGGCCGGCCCGGTTACGGCCTGTACGACACATGCACGGCATCCTAACCCACAACCGCTTTCCCCGTCGACTGATTGGGCATTCGCCGCCCACTCCCGCTTCCCCTTCCTCTTCCCCTTCCCCTTGCAGGTCTGCTGGAATGGACGACGCACATGTGGTTTACCGAGATCCCACCGTCGCTGCAGAGCGAGCCAGGTGCGCTACGCGGGTTCGTGGAGTCCGGGGCTTGGAGTTAGAGCGGGCCCCTTCCCCGCCCGTTGCATTGTGGCTTCGGGTGATGCTTGCCGCTTGTGTTTCCCGTACCACAGCTCGTACTACGGTCAAACCCTCGCTCCCCGCTTTTGCCCACGCATGTGCTTCATGGCTGCCCATGCGGCCAAGCGCGGCCAAGCGCGGCACCGATCGGTACGTCCTCAGGTAAGTTCAGGCCGGCCGGCCCGGTTACGGCCTGTACGACACATGCACGGCATCCTAACCCACAACCGCTTTCCCCGTCGACTGATTGGGCATTCGCCGCCCACTCCCGCTTCCCCTTCCTCTTCCCCTTCCCCTTGCAGGTCTGCTGGAATGGACGACGCAGATGTGGTTTACCGAGATCCCACCGTCGCTGCAGAGCGAGCCAGGTGCGCTACGCGGGTTCGTGTACACCCCCACCCGCCCACGTAACAAGCACACACACACAAAAGCGCGAAGCCAGCTCTAGCCCGAATTGACGCAAGATGTGCTGGTTTGTATCAGTCCTTAATCAGTAGGCATGTGTTCTTACCGCTTGTTAGTCCTGTCGCCCTTGTCGTATCGGTCGTACGAAAATATTGCGGTTCATGAAGTGGTTGTTCCTGGCGGTTAGTGCGGTTTGAACGGCGGAACCGGTTCGCGCCCATCTCACCACTCGGCAATATCCATGGGCACAGGTCTTTGCCCGCCAAGTGATCATTATTTAATTGATATTGCGACGCACTTAGCTCATGAAACAAATACATACCATTTTTCGCCCGTCAACAGATGGATAAGCGAGCACGCCACCGATTATCGCTGTAGGCATTAGCAATGCTTCAATGCATAGTCCTCTGAAGGATGCTACGATGCCACGTTTCCACGCAACGACCGTTGCAGTCGCCAGTCTATGCCTAGCAGCGCTTTACTGCATTGTAAGATTTAATTTATGGCGCGCCTAATTGATGATGAAAATATAACGACTGATTAGACACCGAATAAAACTTGCAGAAAGCGGACTTGGTACCGGCATCATCGTTTACTTCCAGATGCGCCGAGAACTGCACCGTGTATGGAACATGCAACGAGGATATTGGCAGGTTAGTTGGTTTACACTTATGGTTTTGGCTCTGTGACGGCCGCGCCACCTAACCCCAGGCCGCACACGATTCCCCTGTCTGGGCAGGTGTGACTGCCCCAAGAACAGGACCGGCGTCGCCTGCACGGAGGTGGCGGATCGGGACCTGCTGCGCCCGCGATGCGCACAGGCAGCCTACCCCTCGATCATGGAGTGCGTCAAGTCCCAGCTGTCATGCCTAAACAACTGCAACCGGCGGGGGGCATGCATGGGCGGCTGGTGCCACTGCCGACCAGGTACCTGGTTAGACTCCAGGGCTCAGCGCTGCACCTGCTCCTGCTCCTGCTCCTGCTTCAGTTGCGACTGCTTTCTGGCATTTGCACACCTGCAGCAGCATGCAGGGGGCGCCATGCGGTGTTGAGGACTGGGGACTGCAGCGGGGCGTTGAGGACTCGCCAGGGGTGGCAATGCCTTTCCCGTTCGCTCGGGTTCGTCGACCCCCTCCCCCCCCCCCCACACACGAGCTCCGAACCCGCACACACCTGGCGGTCACACCGGCTCGCAGCGCGCGGCTTCCCTTCCCTTCCCGCCCATTCCACCAACACACTGCACCGCACACTGCTGCACACGACCTGCTGGGCATGATGATGGCCTTTCTCGTCCACCCGGTGCACCTGCGCCGGCCCTTCCACCCGACCACCCACCCATCCGCCCAGCCACCCACCCATCCACCCATTCATCCGCCCACCCATCCACCCATCCATCCATCCGTCCGTCTGCCTGTCCTGTCCTTGTCTCTGATCAGGGCATTTCGGCGCGGACTGCTCTCTGTCTGTGGGTCCGGACGGTCAGCCGGTGCTGCTGGCGGGGACGCCCTACACGACCCGCTCCAAGCGGCCCTGGGTGTACGTGTACGAGCTGCCGCCGCACCTCTTCACCTGGTGGGTGGGTGGGTGGCTTGATGTCTGGCAGGAGGGGCTGGAGGGGGGGGGGCTGGCAGGAGGGGCGGTGTATACGGGTGGCTGCTTCCTCTCAAGGGCCGCTCCCTCCCTCTCTAGGGGTTGCTGGAGGGTGGGAGGGGAGGGGAGGTGGCCCGTGGGGGGGGCCCGGCTGGCCCGGCAGGAGGGGCGGTGGCACCTGGCTGGGAGGCTGGTCGAATGCGGGAGGCGAATGGTGTCCGCCCCTGAGGCCCCTGAGGCGACTGGAGTCTTGGCGCCGCGGAACGACGTCCTGCGTGCCGCCCTCCCCCCCGGCAGCCTCCCGTGTGGTGGGATATCCCCTCCCCTCTCCTCCCAGGGGGATTCCCGGCTTCGTTCTTGCATTACCCTCGTCAACCACCCCCCACCACCACCCAGGAGGAGGAGGGGAGGGAGGGGAGGGGATCCAGGCGCGTCCGCGTGCGTGCGATGTGGCCGCGTTGTGCGCCTCGCGGCAGCGGGGAAGGGAGCCGGGTTAGGGTTAGGGTTGGGGCACGTCCCCCGGCGAAGGGCTCAAGGGCGCAGAGGAAGGGTAAGGAAAGCACGAGGTGCGGTGCTTTCAGCGGTGCGGTGCCCGGCAACACAGCGAGCTACAAGCGCAGCACTCGGGGGGGGTAGAGCACTCGGAAGGAGGGGAGGGGAGGGGGCGGGGTGGCGAGCTGGCTGAGCAGGGGGGGGAAGGCCTTTGGGAGAAGAGTGCGGTGGGTGCAGGGAGGGAGGGGGGGGTAGCTCAAGCGGGAGATTTGTTCTCGGGTGTGGCCGTATCACTCCCTCGCACTCACTGGATATGAGATGTGACCCGCCGGGCCGCTGCAAGACACGGCCCCCCCCCGGGGGAACGTTCCCGGCTCCCCGCCTTCCCCCCAGTCCCCTGCCGCCCAGTCCCCGCCAGTCCCGGGGCAGCCCCGAATCCACCGGCCGGCGCGGTGCGGTTTCGGAGCTACACACCGCGAACGAACGCCGAAGCACAGCGGCGCGCCGGACACGCGTCCCTATCACCGTCTTGCCACACTCCCCCCGGGGTCGCTTGCCCCCTCCCCCCCCCCCGGGGTCGCTCGCTTACCACTGGTCCGCCAGTCGGTCGGTCGGTCGGTTCAGTCGGTCGGTCGGTCGGTCGGCCGCTGAACGGCTTGGACGGCCTGCACAGCTGTGTTGCGCTTGGGGCCTCGCGCCTCCCCCCTGCCCCTCCACCCCCTCCAGGGTTCCCCGGCCCACACCTCACCCCTCCCTCCGCCTCGCCCCGGTGTCCTCTCAGGCTCAACACCAAGCGCCTAGACCGCTCCACGCACCTGTTGTTCTACCAGCGCCTGCTCAGCAGTGGTGCGCGGATTGCGGATGGGGACCAGGCCGACTGGTGAGCGAGGTGGGGGGGCGGGCGGGGGGGTGAGGGGGGCGGGCGGGCGGGCGGGGAGGTGAGGGGGGCGGGGGGGCGGGCGCTGCCGCCTGTTGCGTTGGTGGGCACTGGGGAGGGGAGTGACGACTGACTGAGAGATCGGGGGGAGGGAGGGGGAAGGGGAAGGGGTTGTTGGGGGAGGGAGAGGGGAGGGTAGCGGGGTTTGGCTCCTGAGAGGCTGGCTCCCGGATGGGGCCCTGCAGGCCGGCAGCCGGCGGGGTGCCTCGGGTGGAGCGGTGGCGGTGGCGGGTGGCGGGGGTGATGTGTCAGGCAATACGGCCGCCTCCCGAGCATTGGCGGCCCTGCCCTGCCCTGCGCTGCGCTGTGTCTACCACCAGCCGATGTCTTCCGTGTTGCGCTTGTCGAGTGCTGGCGCCCACCCGCACTCTCAGGGCAACCAGGGCGGCCCGGGCCCCAGGGGGAGGGGCACCCGTACCTTTGCGTGCCGCCTCGCGCCGCCTCTTGGTTTGCGGTTGGGCTACTTTGCCCCTCCATCTCAACCTGAGCCTCTCACCCCCTACGCCAATACCGCCCGGACCACCCGCGCCGCACTGTACCACTGTATCTGCCATCCGCTCATGCACCCGGGCTCCTGCGCCGCGGTCTGCCCGCCTGCCTGCCTGCCTGGCCCCCCTCCCCCAACAACAACGTCCGCAGTGACTAATTGTTATATAAAGGAGCATATCACTCCCTCCGCCCCTCCCCCCCTCCCCCCCAGGTACTACATCCCGGTGCGACTGCGCACCTCCACCGACTCCAACTACCTCAAACTCGCCATTAACTACATTCGGGAGGCCTACCCCTGGTGGAATCGCACGGGGGGGGCCCGGCACTTCATCATACACACAGGTGCGGGGGGGGGGGCGGGGGGAGTGCGGAGGGACGCCTCCCCCGCTGTGCGGCAACTGGAGCTTGCATAAGGCCTTCAATGGGGGTCTGCCACGGGGAGGGGCACCTAGAGCTCCTCTCACTCGCGAGCCCTCCCCTCTTTCCCCCCCCCCCCCACCGACCGCCAACATTTCCCTCCACCATCTGCGCTCCCCTCCCCTCCCCCGGTGGCTCCCCTCCCCTCCCCCGGTGGCTCCCCTCCCCTCCCCTCCACCCCGCTTTCGTGGTGGGTGGCCCCTCCCCTCCCCTCCCCGGGGGCACCTCTCAGGCGACCTGGGCGCTGACGAGGTGATGGGCGACGTGTACGACATGGCGGCCAACGTGACCTGGCTGACACGTGAGTCGACGGACATGAGGGGGAGATCCGTGAGGGAGGGAGTGGGCCGAATGTGCGTTGGTTGGTGGCTGCGGATGCGGATGCGATGGACCCTCCACCCGCGAGGGAACATCCATCGTCACACATATCGGGAGTGGGGGGGGGCTGCACGGTCCCCAACCACTTTTGAGTCGGGTGGGACTGACGGGTGGTGTTACCGCGGGGCAGCAGGCTGGCAGGCTGGCGCCCAGGCGCGTCCCTCCCCGCCTTTGACCCTCACGCCCCACCTGACCGCCCTCTCTCTCTCTCCCTCTCTCCCTCTCTCTCTCTCTCTCTCTCTCTCCCTCTCTCTCTCTCTCTCTCCCTCTCTCTCTCCCTCTCTCTCTCTCTCTCTCTCTCTCTCTCTCTCTCTCCCTCTCTCTCTCTCTCTCTCTCTCTCTCTCTCTCTCTCCCGCTGGCCCCCTCATTCGCTCTTTCCCTTGTCCCCTGTCCCCTCCTCTCCTCCCCTCCTGCCCTCCCCTCTCCTGTTCCTCCCTCAGACTGGGGTCTCACGGTGGATAAGAACTCGTCGGGCTGGGAGAAGGCGCACCGGCCGGACAGGGTAGGTTCGGGTATGACGGCATGAGTACGAGTATGAGTACGAGTAGGTGGGCCGCGGCGAGAAGACCTCGGGCCCTGTGGGAAGCTGGAAGAGAGGGCGAGGGAGGCAGGGAGGAAGGGAGGGAGGGGGTCCTGGCGTTGCGCCGCGCCGCGCCGCAGTGGCGAGGGGGCAGGGTCTCACCGTGCAGACACGCGACAGCACTACCAACACCAACACCGGTACGGCACAGGTGGCGCCGGATCCGGATCCGGATCCCCCCGGAACTGGGGCCGGTGCGCCCACCTGGCTGGTGGGGGTGGGTGGGTGGTTCGGGGGCCGCCACGCGGGACCGTCGAGGTCCGTCACCACGTATAGGCCGGAGCCCGTGAACGGTAACACCCCTCCCCACACACACGCACACCAGGGCTGGGGTGTGGGTTTTGGTCCCCCAGCTCCCAACCCGTGTCTGCCAGTCCGGCCCCCGGCCCCTGGTCCGTGTTGCACTTCTGAGGAATGCCGCCGAGGTAACACCCCTCACAACATACCTCGGCCCTCCCCCTCCCCCTCCCCTTCCCCCTCCCCCAGGATGTGGTTATCCCGGTGTACCTGTCCCCGGGGCTGCTGAAGCAGTTTGGTGTGGAGAGCACTCCGCTGCACCCCCTGATGGACAAGCACGAGCGCCACACCACCCTCTTCTTTGCAGGCAGGCAGGCGCCACCCACCCACCCGGGGGTGGTGGAGAGCGCAGCGTTGCGCCCCCTTGCGTTTCCGTTGCGTTATGTCGTTGTATATGCCGTTGAGCTGCGCAGCGCAATCTTGTGATGTGTCGTACCGTGCTGTGTCACGCGGCCACCTGCGCTCCGCGACCTTTTGTGCACCACCTCTGCCCCTCACTCCCTCCCGCCGTCCCGCCCTCCCCCGCCCCTCACCCCCCCCCCCCCAATCATCAGGTCGCATATGTGGTGACCGGCGGCCCCCCGTCGACGGCGTGTGGCCCAACTGCGGACCCAACAGCCCGGGGTACTCGGCAGGTGTACGGCAGAGGGTGCACTACCACCACTGGAACCGAACAGGGTACAAGGTACGGCATGGTAGTACGGTTGGTGTGGAGCGGGGAGAGGTGGTAGTTGACGGTTGGAGGGCAGCAGTCTTGGCCAGATGGGGGGATGTAAAGCCCCTGCCAGCGCCGGATGCGCTGTTGCCGGTAGCATGGAATGGAAGAGCGCACTGTGGGGGAGGAAAGAGGGGGGGGGAGAGAGGGAGGGAGGCTGGGGAACGAATCAAGCACCGATGCTGGATGTTGCAGTGTCACCCAGGCGATTGGTAAGGCGATTGAGGGACCAGCGGCAGCAGCGGCGTTGATCGCATCGCGACGCAGCCCACCGCTGCCCAGGATTGCATCGCGACGCAACACACCGCTGCCCAGGTGGGCTTGCAGAGGCTGCGCAGGAGGAGGGGCCCGCCCCGGGGCCTCGCAGCCGCTGTTGGACGGTAGGGGGAGGGGCACCGGCGGAAGCGCCCACGGCCGCGCCCGCCAGAAGCCGCACCCCTACCCCTACCGGGCCGCGTGGGGGCGGTATCCTAAACCAGCCGTCTGCCAGTCTTCCGTCGTCGCGCTGACGCTCAAAGCCACGGGGGTGCGAAACCGCCCCCCTCCGGGCCCGCACCCCTGGGCCCCGTATACCCGTGCCTCTGAACCCCACCCGCACCCTCTCGCTCCCAAAATTCACACCCGCCCCAACCCACCCACCACCCTAGGCAACCCAACCCCACCCCTCCCGGCACCCCCCCATCCACCCCCAGGTGGGGCTCTTTGAAAAGAACTATGGTCGCGCTCTCGCCAGCTCCAAGTTCTGTCTTGCGCCCCTGGGGGGAGGCCACGGACAGCGCCAGATCATTGTGTCGTACATGGGTTGCATCCCCGTCTGCATCGCTGACGGCGTGTATGAGCCGTTTGAGCCTCAGACCGACTGGACCGAGTTTGCGGTGCGGCCGGCGGAGGCGGACATTCCGCGGCTGCACGAGATCCTGGGGGCCATTGTGGGGGACGGAGGGAGGCTGGCGGCCATGCAGGTGAGCGGCCCGGGGGGGGGCGGAGGGGGGGGGCGGAGGGGGGCGGGGGGGGGGCCGGGGTCGGGCGGGGGGGGGCACATGGGGTGGGTGCGCCGCGGAAAGCGGAATGCGTGGTTGGGTGGTTGGGTGGCGCAAGTTGACGTGGATGTGCTGCGGGTGGTGCTGCGGGTGTGGGATGTGAAGAGGCTGCGGCGGCGTGTGCTCTTTGGGGGGGGCGCTCAATACCGTAGGTTGCGGTGCGGCAGGTGCTGCGCCACCTCCGGGGTGTTTGTGGGTATGAGTTCTGAGTAAGGGTTCAGAGTGGGATGTGCCTTCCTTCCGTATGTTTGCGTGCGTGCGTCGTGTGTCGTGGGGATGTGCTGAAGGGAGGGAGCTCTGCGAGGGGTGTTGGGGGTATCGCACGTGTTTGATCCGGGGCGGGGCGGGGCGGGGCTTGGCGTCTGAGCGAAGTGCGGCCGCGCACCGTCCCTACCCTACCGTATGTGGAGGGCCTGACCTGACCTGACCCGACCTGACCTGACCTTACGTCGCTTCATTCGGTTCTGAGGTCGATGGCGCATTACAGCAGCAGCCTTTGGATGAGATCTAGGCAGCGGCAAACGGCCGCCCCCTTTTCCCCCCTTCACTCTTCAAAACCTCCTTCCCCCCTCAACCCCGGCGCCCTACCTGCCTGCCTGCCTGGCTGCCCCGCCCGCCCAACTGCCGCCTGGCTGTCCCGCAGGTGGCCCTCCGCTGCGCTGCGCAGCACCTGCTGTACAGCAGCTTCGTGGGGGGCTTGTTCGGGGAGGACGGTCGCTACGACGCATTTGAGACGACACTGGAGATACTGCGAGTCAAGGCGGCGCACCCGGACGCGCCGCCGGAGTCGTACCGGAAGCTGGATCCGGATTTTAATGCCTTCATGTCGTGCGTGGATCCGCCGGGCTGGAACGTGTCGGGGCCGGTGCCGGACATGTGGGGCCTGGGAGGGGGTGTGGATGCGGCGGGAGCGGGGCCTGGGTCGGGAGCGGGGTCGGGAGCGGGGTCGGGAGGGGGGAGCAAAGGAGGGCTGGCGGGACTGTTTGGAGGGCTGCTAGGAGGAGGAGCGGAGGCGGGGAAGGCTGGCGCGGCGGGTGGGGTGGCTGCGGCGGCGGCGGGTGGGGTGGCTGCGTACCGCAATCCGCTGTGCAGCCACTCCGTGAAGGACCGGGAGCGGCTGCCGTGCGAGAGGTTCGTGCAGGGCTCGTCCAAGACGCACGGCATCCCGGGGGGCATGATCTGTGCGCGCGCGAGGCACAACCTGGGCAAGTGCCCCCGGATATGGCTGTGAGTCAAGACGGCGGGTAGAGGGGGCAAGAGGGGAGAGGGTAGAGGGGGGCAGAGGGGGGGCCGCGAGCGGTCTCGTACATCATCGCCTGCTCGTACATCCCGGTGATCTGATTCCCGGTTGTCCTCTTACAAAAGATGTGACATCCCATTACCCAATTACCAATCATTCGCGTGCGGTGCGGTGAGGTGCGGTGCGGAGTCGCAGCCTTAGCGGGCTGGGTCTCGATTGAGCTGTAGCGTAATTGCCGTACTAGAGGTGCAGGTGGCATTTTTGTACATGTTGCCATACATTATTTTTACGATTTCTTGTTTACCCAACCTCGTTGCGGCCACTCGTGCGTGGGCCAGAGCGGAGCGGAGCGGAGTGGAGGTGGGACCACATCCCTCGGGGCACGCAGGGGGGTGTCGAGTCACGAGATCGCATCTCACTGCAGACCAGACTGGATAGACAGATTGCGAACTAGACTGGACTGGATCGGGTCGGGACGTGGGTCGGGTCGGGTCGGCTGCCGGACTGCATCCGGTCCCCAGTCGGCTGCAGCGGGGGGCTGCGGGGGGGGCCTGCTGGAGGCGGCGAACGAGGTGACGTCACACGGACTTTGCCCGCGTGGGCTGAAAGCTGAAGCTGACCCCACGCGGCACGCCGGCTACAGCGCCCCTCCCCTATGTTGTGTGCGAACAGACAGACAGACAGACTGACAGACAGACGGGGGGGAGATCGCTGCTGCTCGGCGGTCTGATGTGAGTGATGTCTGCACGTCTGTGCGGATGTGTGCGGGGTCGGGGGATCCGGCTGGATCCAGACTCGACCGGGTGCGCGCTGCTCGGATCCAGACATCGGCAAACGCTTCGGTACGTTCGGTCCGTACCGAAGTGACCGAAACTGAAATAGGCCGACCGAACCAGATCCGCTTACCGAAATAGGACCTCCCGATTCATAAGTTAGGCTCCCATGCGGCCCGAAGGGCCGCCCGAAGGGCCCGAGTCAAGGTCAATGTCAAAGACCAGACCCGGGCAAATGACCGTGCTTTTGCCGCTAGTTATCACGGCTTCAATTCTCATTTTCTTTGTAATTCTGACAACTGCTGGTCGACTGGCCGGGGTCAACTCGCGGACCGGCAGGAAGGAGATTAGGGAGCAGGTCAACAGCGGAAAGCAGCGCCGCATTGACAGCCTCCTGCCGAAAAGCGCTGGGAATCAGCCACGCCGGTCGGTTGTCCTGGCTTCGCCTGCCCAGCTGGACCCGTCAGATTCAGAAGATGACGACCTCATCGATATTCCTGAAGACCTCGCCGCTGCTGCTGGCGCGCCACCCCCTCCCAACCCTGCGCCGCCGCCCACTCAGCCCAGAGACCCTCAAGCTGTCCCCAACACCACCACGGTTCAGCCCTCGCCGGCGCAAGCAATTGCTCCTGCTAGGCCCGCTAAGCGCAAGAAGGTGGCGGCCTTGGGTGTGCCTGATGGCTGTCAGCGGCCGACCGTCGAGGGGGAGCAGCTGGGCGTTCTTAAATCATTGGGCGGGCTAGAGTTCAAGTCGTGGGCATATGTTCCGCCAGACCTACGCGACGGCAAGAACTACGTCACCTGCTACATCTGCGAGCACAACGGCAACTCAGACCACGCCAACATCACCCGCGCCAGGAACTGGGACCGCTCTTGCTTTACCATCCACGAAGCTTCAGCTGGGCACAAGGCAGCGCTCGCGCAGTGCAAGCAGGCGCACGACCAACAGCTGGCGAACAAGGAGATGAGCCTGGGGGAGCTTGGTGACGAGGCTCTTTTCGCGCTGTTCGTGAACGCCTACATTGTCAGCTTTCATGCGATGCCGTTTACCCACTACCGCGTCATCAACCAGACGATGCATTTCCTGAAGACGCCCAACGTCACGTCGCTGTACAACGATGAGCGGGCTCTCGGGCGCTTGTCTGGGTGCCTACTGCTGGTCCACCAGCAGGCGCAGGCGGACCGCATGAATGCGGCTACCTTCATCGGCATCCAGATGGACGAAGCAACATGTATCGCAGGTGTGATGGAGGGCGGGGCCGGATAAGTCGGTGCTTGCGAAACGTTTTTGGGCGCAGCGGAATACGGGGTTTGGTAGTCCTGCTGGATTCTCATCTTGCCTCTTCTGTGCTCATGGTGCCCTGCTGCAGGCGAGTCACACTCCGCCGTGTGTGTCACCTACGATGACCCAGAGACCGGTAAACTGTACGACGAGTTCTTCGCCCTCGTCAAGTTGGAGGGCTGGACCGGCCAGGCCATGTTCGAAGCTTGCGCCGGTGCCTTTGAGGAGCGTGGAGTGGCCTTGCCGGATAAGCTTGCATCGTTCTCCGGGGATGGTGCAGCCGCCGTGTCTTCGGAGAACAAGGGCGTCTTTGGCTATTTCCGGCGGCAGGTCAATAGCCTGGTGTTTGGTGTGCATTGCGCCAGCCATCGCGTCGCCCTCGCCGTGAAGGATGCCGGGACGCACCGCAACAGCTCCAAACAGCTTCGTTCGGCGGTCGATTCTGTCGACCGGCTTATCCGTTCGGCCCACTCTATCTTCGCCAGATCTCCTAAGCGCATCCTTGAGTTCCAGGACTTGGCTGCGAGCATGTGCGCCCTGGTCAAAACGCCCAAGGTCTACGTGGTATGCAGGTGCGTGGCACTGCATGTTGCTTTGGTGTAACGGCCGCAGCATGCCAGTCTGCTTATGGACCTTTGTCAGTTGCGATACACAGCACCCCTCTTCAACCGCTCCAACCGCTCCACCCTGTGTTTGTGCGCTCCCTTATCCAGGTGGTCAAGTCGCTACCGGTGCGTCAAGGAGTCCCTTTCCCAGCTGGCCCCATTCATGTCCTTCCTGATCGGTGATTCGGCTGATGCGGCCGTACAGCGGCGCACTGCCGCAGCCCAGGCTGTGCACGACCATGTCATGGCCCGGACAACTGGCGCCACGACAGCGGAGCCACCCGTCCAACACACCGCCGCCCCCGCCGCTGCCGTCCCCGCCGCCGCCGCCCCCGCCGCCGCCGCCCCCGCCGCTGCCGCCCCCGCCGGTATCATGCATCAATGGGTGCCGGCCATCGCCACTGCCACCATCACACAGCCGCCAGCTTACAACAACACGATCCCGCAGCACCAGCCGGCACCCCTCCTCGCCATCTACCCCGCCCTCGCCAATGCCCTGGCGGCCAGGCCGTTGGCTTTTTCCCTTTACAACGAGCTGCTGGCGTGCACGACTCCCCAGCAAGTGATGAAGACGCTTGAGCAGCGCACCGTGGCTCTCGGCCTCCCCGCACAGGCTGGAATGCAGATGGCGGTTCAGCGGCCTGACATGTTTGCGGACTTCTACGTGACGACGCTGGCCCGGCTGCAACAGTTCCATCAGCTGCAGCCGCAGCTGTATCCTGCACCGCAACCGATGAATGGGATGGTTATGCCTCACCCCCCGCCTGCTCCGCCGCCTCCACCCGCGGCGCCACCACTTCCCAACCAAACAGCAGCTGATGGCGCGGGCCCAACTGCCGTCCGCGGCGGGCAGCGACGAGGAGTCCCATGGGCACGCGTGGCGCACACTGGCGACAGCGACGATGAATACGTTCCGAGTGACGGTGAGCTGGAGGCGGCAGAGCAGGACTTTGATTCGGACTATGACGAGAGAGAGCCGGAGTCGAAGCGCAAGGTGTTCCGTGACCTGTACGGCAAGCTAACCGAGTACATGCCCCTGGCCTTCTTTCATTTCATGTGCGATGCGTTGGAGATTGCGGATACCGCGCTGAAGCTTATGCAAGTGAAAGAGTTCAAGTTTGGGGATATCGCTGGTACGGTGGAAGCTTGCAGGCAGCGACTGCACACCTCGTTCATTGAGGTTGCACCGGGCCAGTACCGCACGCCCGCTCTGCCCTCTCAGACTATGAGAGGGGAATCCTAAGAAAACCTTCAATTTGTACACACGCGCTTGCCGTATACGCGGAAATTTCGCAACTATCAGAAAAACGGCCACGCTGACAGAAATTGACCCCTTCCCGAAACCGTATTTGGGCGTTTGCCGATGTCTGCTCGGATCCAAATCGGGTTGCGGTTGTCGGCTCTAATTCGTTGGTGGGCGGTTGCTGGCCCTGGTTCGTTGCTGGTTGTCGACCGGGTCTCCCGGCCCCCAGGTCCGGATGCTTATTTGTCCCTGGTTCGTTGCTGGTCGCGGGCGGTTAAAGCCGGGCCGTTGACGGATTCCTGAGACTGCCGTGCACCCGTTGTCAAGGCGGGGTATGGCGGCTCGACAGGTTGTGCGGTTGGAGATGACCGGTGTATTGGCGACATCGGGGACTTGCAGGGACTGACTGGTTCCGTTGAGGGGGGGGGCCCTGTTGACTGATGCAGAGTAAGCCTCGCTGACCCTTCGTGCGCATAAGGTGATATGTGCACCCAAATTATGAATGCCGGTACGCATTGAACACATGCTCATGGGCAGATTTACTTGTGGTGTACGTGTCTCGCTGCGCACGTAATGGGAGGGCACAGAGCGTGCGCACCCACCCCCGCAGCAAGGCGATATTCGTGCGTGTTAGGTAACTTGACCGGCAATTGTGGACATCGGGTGATGTGCTCATGGAACCATCGGTGGGACCCCCCCACCCCCCACCCCTTCAACCCACACCCCGGAGCAAGTTCCGCAAGGACATTGACCCTACCTGTGAGACCCGGATGCCCCGGAACTGATTTGGTTGATTACGAAGGCGGTTGGTATTCGATTCGGTTTCGGACGAGCCACGCGCTTGGGTGGGTGCACAGTGCATCATCAGTACTGGTAATTGTAATGGATATTTGTCGTCTATTTGCAACCACCACTACGGACTAAGCTGGACGCGTCGTTAATGTTGCCAAACGCAAACGCAAAGGCCCTCAACTCCCGTTCCTTCAACGTAGCAGCAGGACCCTTGATTTGCTATATGGCTTGACGTACTACTTCCTGAACCTTATAATTGAGCGGCAGGACCTACCGGTACTTTATTCGAGCAGAAATTCAGAACTTTTATGTTTGTCCTAATAGGCTTAGGGAGGCGTATTTCCTTGCGATTCTGAATGCACTTGCCTAGGCACCACCAAAATGCCAACGCGAGGATCACGCCGTGGGTCCGCAGTCCGAATGGCGGTTCCGTCTCAACCGGCGGACCTGATCCAACGCGAAATTACAAAAGCGTTAAGATTGCTCCGCATCGGTGCTGAAAAATTCCTGATGTGCAATCAGCAGCTGCGGCAGGCCCGCAGCGAACCGCCGGGCGATGGCCCCACTGCCCATGAGGTGGCCGGGCTGATCCAGGATGTGTGTGCGCTCCTCTGGAATTCCTCCATTTCCGACTTGGCCGCAACCGTGGCCATGGACATGATCCAAGACGACGTCATCCGCACGGCCGTGCTCCAGATCTACGCTGTCATGAGTCGCGACACCCACACCCGCCAAGCCCACCAAGCCAACCAGCAGCAGGCCCACGAAACAGCTAACAGTGGGGACAACGGCGAGCCTGTGGACTCGTTAGCACCTCTGACCAACGACCTGATCCTCTCAAGCTTGCAGTGGCTCATGGCCGCTGTGCTGCCTCTCTGGCAGACGGCCAGCTTCCGTAATCCCCCGCCTTCGCCCAGCCGGTGGCCACCCACCGTGATTTCGGGCTTTATGCGGTTGCTGCTGCGAATGCAGTTTTTCAAGCCCATCAGCCAGCGACTTGCGGCGGGTGTCGCGGAAGCGCGGGAGCTGCTGCGCGAACTGGCTACCGGCGAGGCAGGGTCGGGCGCTGGCGGCACCGTGAAGGCTGCTGCGGCTGTGGCAGCCGTGGTGGCGCCAGCTGCTGAGGCGGCCGCTCCAACAGCGGCATCGGAACCGGCAGGACCCTTGAGGCGCGCTAACGCCGAGGAGCTCGTGCGCCTTCTGGTTTCGGAGCTCACGAAGTCATCTCGGTTTGTGATATCCTTTGTGTGCTTTGCGAACCAGCCGGACGCCCTGCAGCAGGATGAGTGCGACCCCCGACACCACCAGTCTCCCCGTGGTGGCGGTGGTGGTACTGGTGGCGTACTTGTGTCGTACATCGCCGAGCTGGTGGCGGCCCTGGCGGACAGCCACGTCCTGGAGCACACCGCCCGGGCAGCGGTAACCACCCTGGAGCTGGTGGGAGCAACAGCGGCGGCGGGAGAGGCGGGCGAGGCGGCAGGCGGGTCAGCAGGCAAGGCAGCTGCGGGTGGGGCAGCTGCGGAAACGTTGCAGCACGACACGGTCGGGGGCGCCATCAGAGGGTGCATTGACCCCCTTTATGGGTTGCAGGGAGTGTATAACTTCCTCGCCTACAAGGACAGGGCTGGAAGTGTCGCCGGGCCTGCACCGTTCCTCCCCCTCCTCCGGCAGGCCCTGTCCGGCCCCTGCGTGCAGTACCTGGTGCTGGCGGCGGCGGTGGCGGTGCTGTGCGCCGCCGACGGAGGCCCCTCATACGGCATGTCGCCCGGCCTGCTGCGCCGCCTGCAGTGTCTAGCCACGGCAGCCGATGGAGAAGCCGGCAGGGAGCAGCAGCAGCAGCAGCAGAGCCTGGGTGTGCACGTGTTGCCTAAGCGCGCACTCGGCAGCTTGGAGTTGATCTTCACAGCAGCTCCTCATGAAGTGCTCTTCGGGCCGCTGACCAGCCGCCGAGTGGAGTTGGAGCTGGCGCTGCGGGTGGGGCGCCTGGCGGTCGAGTCCGCGCGGTTCTGGGGGGGGCAGCAGGTGGCGGAGGAGCAGCAGCAGCAGCGGCGCTTTGTGATGAGGAAGGAAGTGGTTTGGGGCTTTGCCGCTGGGGCACTGACCTCGAGCACGCACGTCCTGGAGAGGGACCGCGGTTCGGCAGCTGCAGGTGCTGGTGCTGCTCGTCGCTGGCAGGCGGCGGCCGTTGACCGTTGGCGGTTGGCCGCTGACATTGTGGAGCACGTGGACTGGCGGCAGGACCCGAAGCATGTGACCCTGTTGGCACAGCATCTGCGACCCCAGCAGCTGGCTGAAGCGGACGGGGGCGAGAGAGAGGGCGAGGGTGAGTGCGTGGAGGGAGACGTGTGGCGGCACAAGCGTTGTCTGGGTTGGGACGGATTGGGGCGGGCCAGCATTGTTACGGTGGCGAGGGCGGGCCATGCATGCGTAGCAATGGTTTTGGGTCGATGCACGGTCCATGCGCGGAAAGCAAATGTCCTGAGGGAAAGAGCTCTGCTAGCACATATGACAAATGGTGCCACTAACACTCATTGGTGGATAATGTTCCCATCTGCCCTTTCTGCTACGGAAGGGCCACAAAGGCACAAGGGCATTATCTCTGGGGGTGTGCTGCCCGCCGCTGATTGTCTTTGCAGGACCCGTGCCGCTCGAGCCACCGCCGCCCGACCTTGCGGCGGCGCTGGCGGGCGGGCTGCTGCCCTGCCTGGAGCGCCTCCTGCGCCGCGCCGGCAGGGACCCCCGCGGCAGCGGAATGGAGACGCATCTCTTGAGGGCGCTGCTGCACCGACAGGAGGAGTTCCCGCTCGTCCAGCTGCTGACGTACGCAGACCCGCGCCAGGCGGTCGCGTGTGTCGCCTCACTGCGCAAGCTGTTGCTGCGCCAGGCAATCGCGAAGAACTTTCTGGAGCCGGAGGGCCGACATGGCGACAGTGGCGGTGCCAGCAGCAGCAGCAGCAGCAGCAGCGGTGAACCTATGGGCTCGGCGTTTGCGGTCACGTGTGTGCTTTCCTGCGGGCTGCTCTACAAGGGCTGCTGCAGGCTACAGGCAAGCGCCGAGCGGAGCCTGGGTCACTCATCCGGCGGCACCGGTGACAGCAATGCCGGCGGCACCAACGCGCCCACCGCGACGTCACGCCGGCTGGGCCTGGTCATGACGGCAGTGCTGACCGCCGGCCTGCCAGCAATGGCGGCCATGTTCGTGCGTATGGCCCCAATGGCAATCTCAGGAGGTGAGGCCGCTGCAGGCGCTGCCAGCGACATACAGGAAATGCTGGCAATGGTGCTGCGCTGGATCCACATCTTGGCGGGAGGGCGACACTGGACGGCGCCACGGGGCCGCGCGGCCGCGAGCGGTGGCGACGACGGCGACGGCAGCAGTGAGGTCCTGGCTGCCGGTGGCGGTGATGCCGGCAGCAGTGCCCGCGCGGCCGCGGGTGATGAGGGCTGGCAGTTGTCGGTGCTTCGGCGGTCTAACCCGATCGAGCTGCTCGGAGTCGCGCTTAGAGGGGAGGAGCACCTGCGGTTGGCCCTCCTGAGTGGCGCGATCGAAACCCCTGTTGATCCCGCGCGGCTCCAGCTGCTGGCAAAGTGCTTGTGCCTGGTGGCCGAGGTTCTGCCGTCAGAGGTTCGTGAAGCTGCCCGTCAGGGCGCTGTCGTGGAGGCCTCTGTGATGGAGGCAGCGGCTCGCGGCGCTGGCTCCAGCAGTGCAAGCGGCGATGGTGGGTCCAACCCTGGCGGCCGCCGACACGCGCGCCCCCGCAGCAGGGGCGTTGGTGCGGCGACGGCGGCGGCGCCAGTGGCGGCTGCAGGCATTGTACCAGCGACCGATCCCGCCCTTCCGCTGTCGTACTGGCCTCCGGAGCTGGTCCGCAGCCTGGCGGGTGATCTGCTGGCTTCCGGCCTAGACGACCGCACGGCTGTTGACTTGGAGGCGCTGGCGGGGCGGCTGGTGCGGTGGGGTGCGGGAGAGCAGGGCAGCGAGGGCAATGGCACGGTTGCGGCGGCCGCCAGGCTTTCACCGGTGGAGGTGGGGGTGTTACGCGCCCTGGCTTCCCCGGCGGAGGTGGAGGCGGTGCTGCCCACCTGCGCCAACCCCAACTGCCTCAATCTGGAGGGGGACAGCGAGGCGGGGCTGAGGCTGGCGGCCTGCGGGCGCTGCGGTGCGGCCTGGTACTGCTGCCGCGACTGCCAGACGGCGCACTGGCGGGCGGGGCACCGGGCGGAGTGCAGCGGCGGCGCGGCGGCGGCGGCGGGGGCAGGAACGGTCGCGGCAGGGGCCGCCGGGAATGGTTAAGAGGCAGCCGTAATGATGCTGTATTGAGTGTTGGGTGGTGACTAATGAGACCTTCACGGGTGCGGTGCGGTGCTAGGACGATGCTGTTCGTTCTGCGCGAGGCGACCCTGCTGGCAAATGGACAGCTCAGCATATTACCTGACATACGATACCCTGGAACTTTACCGAAGCCTGATGACGGGCTGCGATCGTGCGTGCGTGCCGCGCCAGACAGACTGCAACCCTAAGCGCCCCCAAAACGTAGATGCTATACCGGTATGACGGTGTACGTGAGCTGGCGTGGCAGGGACTCATACACCGTATAGATACGGTAGGGGCCTTTGCAGCAGCTAAGGCTGCGGGTGCTTCGTTCTGGCGGCTACGGATAACACCACACCGCAGGAGTTCGGATGCGGATCCGCAGCTGTGATGTACTCTGGTGTGCTGCGTGTGCTGTGGGGGCCTGTGCGGGCGCTGCCTGGTACTGCTGCCGCGACTGCCGGACGGCGCACTGGCGGGCGGGGCACCGGGCGGAGTGCCGGGGGTGGCGGTTATGGGGCGTCTGGGGGTTGCTGGCTGGGCACCGTTGTGGTTTTGAGGTGACGGCCGTTGCAACGCCGTATGTGGTATGTCAGTTGTCTCCATGCGCGTACCGTAAGGGCCCGCGTGCGGGTGCGCTGGCGGTGGGAACTCACCGATACCGGTGGGTGTAGGCCTCTGCGTAACCCCGTCGTCCTCCGCTTACTCTCCCACAGCAGCGAACGCATAGGAGAGGGCGGTGAAGGCTGCTCCGTGCATCCGGAATACGTGATGCTATGGCAAGTTGATAGGTTCTGGTACAATAGGTTAAGACACACGGTGACACAATTCGGGCAGCCGCACAAGACAGGTACCATCATGATTGGGCTGTGGTGTACGGTGGAGCGCCTTGGCTTGCCTTCAAGGGGGTAGGTGTACAGCCCTCCTTAACTCCGCCGAGTAGGGATTGTGTGTGTTCTGGTGACCCGGCTGTCTTTTAGGGACCTCTCAGACAACTGTGTTTGTATCGGCTGGCCGGCTTTTCGTTCCAGGCAGCAACGGGCGCTTGGGTGCCATTTGCTCCCGCTGTTTGGCTGCTGGTTGTGTTAGGGGTGTGTGTCCCGGGCTTGCTTTGTGGTGATAGTGGAGGGACCGGACAGGAGCTTGGGTGGCTAGGGCGGCTGGTGGATTCGTACAGCCCCTTCGTAGTCACTGTCAAGGCAAGACACTGTAAAAGACGCATGCCCCATGAGCCGTTTTAGTCGCTAGCGAGCATCTGGGAGATGCGAACTGAACTCGTCTCGTGTGCTTCGGTGAATGCCCCGTGTATCGTCGAGACCATGTTGAAACAGCCCGTGTCGCCCCGTGTCAAACACGAGCCGTGTTGAAACAGCCCGTGTCGCCCCGTGTCAAACACGAGCCGTGTTGAAACAGCCCGTGTCGCCCCGTGTCAAACACGAGCCGTGTTGAAACAGCCCGTGTCGCCCCGTGTCAAACACGAGCCGTGTTGAAACAGCCCGTGTCGCCCCGTGTCAAACACGAGCCGTGTTGAAACAGCCCGTGTCGCCCCGTGTCAAACACGAGCCGTGTTGAAACAGCCCGTGTCGCCCCGTGTCAAACACGAGCCGTGTTGAAACAGCCCGTGTCGCCCCGTGTCAAACACGAGCCGTGTTGAAACAGCCCGTGTCGCCCCGTGTCAAACACGAGCCGTGTTGAAACAGCCCGTGTCGCCCCGTGTCAAACACGAGCCGTGTTGAAACGGTGTCAAATTTTCCCTCATTTATTACACGGGGTTGCCATTTATACACGGCCCTCAAGATTACAGACGTTGCCTGCCGGCCGTTGCTATGGGTGGGGATTATGTACCGCAGGCTGGAGGATGAGATAAAAGACACCGCAGCCGAGGAGGGGCGGGAAGGCGGCGTGGCTGGCCGTGGCGCCCGACAATCCAGTGTAGTGTTCGGGGGCCCACAAAGCGGCTTGGCCACATGAGCAGGGACCACACCTGGGGATGCGTTTCGGGGGAAGCCGATCGTACCGTGAGCTCTTCACATGCTGTGGGGGCGCCAGGCAAAACTGATGTGGTTGATTACCAAGGCGAGCGGTTTTCGGTTGGATATCGGACGAGCACCGCGCTTGGGTGCATGGTGTAACGAAGCTAGGTCCCCATAGGGTCCTACGCCGTTAAACTTGGTCCACAGAATGGTGGTATCCGGGTTTCTGAGAACAAACCTGGGCTGTACTTTTTTGTGTGTGGGGCTCTGGGGCAGCGTGGTGACCGTACAACGGCCGCAATGGCCTTCCCAAATTCCGATGTAGGCATGACTGGTGGCTCCCTTTTTTAAGGGAACACGCATGGGAGTACGGTTGGTTTGGAGCGGGGAGGTGGTAGTTGACGGTTGCAGGGCAGCAGTCTTGGCCAGATGGGGGGATGTGAAGGCCCTACCAGCGCCTGATGCGCTGTTGCCAGCAATGAATGGGAGAGCGCAATATATGGGAGGGAGGGGTTATCCACGTAAAGGCGGGAGCCCGTGAACGGTATCGAATCAGAGGGAGTGAGGGAGGGAGGCTGGGGAACGAATCAAGCACCGATGCTGGATGTTGCAGTGTCACCCAGGCGATTGGTAAGGCGATTGAGGGACCAGCGGCAGCAGCGGCGTTGATCGCATCGCGACGCAGCCCACCGCTGTTGGAAGCCGCCCGGGGTGGGCTTACAGAGGCTGCGCAGGGAGGGGGAGGGGGAGGGGCCACCCCCCGTTGGGAGGGTCTCGCAGTCGCTGGGGGAGGGGGGTTAGGGGCGCCGGCGGAAGCGCCCACGGCGGCGCCCGCCTGAAGCTGCTCTACCCCTACCGGGCCGCGTGGGGCGATGTTCCAAACAGCCGTCTGCCAGTCTTCCGTCGTGCTGTCGCTCAAAGCCACAAACTCGCCCACGGTGGTGCGAAACCCCCGCCCCGCCCCCCCCTATGGCCGCCGTATACCCGTGCCTCTGAACCCCACCCGCACCCTCTCGCTCCCAAAATCCACACCCGCCCCAACCCACCAACCACCCTAGGCAACCCACCCCAACCCCAATCCGGTCCCCAGTCGGCTGCAGCGGGGAGCTGCGGGGGGGGCTGCGAACGAGGTGACGTCACTCGGACTTTGGCCGCGTGGGCTGAAAGCTGAAGCTGACAACCACGCGGCACGCCGGCTACAACGCCCCTCTCCTATGTTGCGTGCGAACAGACAGACAGACAGACAGACAGACAGACAGACGGGGGGGGAGATCGCTGCTGCTCGGCGGTCTGATGTGAGTGATGTCTGCACGTCTGTGTGTGCGTCTGTGTGTGCGTGTGCGGGGTTCGGCCCGGCTGGATCCAGACTCGACCGGGTGCGTTCGCGCTGTTCGGATCCAAATGGGGTTGCGGTTGTCGGCTCTAATTCGTTGGTGGGCGGTTGGCGTTGGTTCGTTGGTGGTTTTCGACCGGGTGTCCCGGCCCCCAAGTCCAGTCGCTTATTTGACCCTGGTTCATTGCTGGTTGCGGACGGTTAATGCCGGGCCGTTGACGGATTCTTTGAGACGGCCGTGCACGCGTTGTCAAGGCGTGTTATGGCGGCTCGACAGGTTGTGTGGTTGGAGATGACCGGTGCATTGGCGACATCGGGGACTTGCAGGGACTGACTTGTTCCGTTGAGGGGGGGGGCATGTCGACGGGTGCAGAGGAAGCCTCGCTGACCCTCTTTGGGGCCCTGGAGGGGCGGCCTGAAGGGGCCGGCGGTCCCGAGGATCGATGCATTACGTAACGTTGCTTGCGACTGGAAGCGGTCCGGTCTGGATTGGATCCCAGCGAGCGAGCGGGGTGGGGCGGGCTGAAGCCCCATCTATATTCCAGGTCCGTTCGGGGTTCAGGGTCCGTCCGTCTCTCCGTTCCTTCGCTGCGGTATCTTTCTCTTTTACCCCCCTGCATTCCGGAGAGGGGCAGGGCGGAACCGGAGCGACTTGGCGAACCGGGCAAACGGCGCAAGCGGCACTGGAGATCGCCTCCGGACCCACCCAGGGGGACAGATATGCACCGCACTGACTGTGCAACAGCAGCGCGAGCGGCCTGACAGCCAAAGCACGAAATTAAATGAGTTGCCTGCGCACATACGGAGTGGCTTACGGAGCGGTTATGGTGCCGCAGGTACGGAGGGGCACGGCGGAAACGGAAGGCTTCCTTGTGTTTGTCAGGTCCTGTCAGGTGGATTGGCGGACCCAGTCAAGTGGGAAAGCACGGTCTGTGGTTTGAGAGCTTCTAAACGCGCATCCAGCTGCAATGGCAAGCATCGCGATCAATGGCGCTGGGGACTTATGTGACGCTGTCGTTCTGTTAGCGGTTGGCATTCCCGTACTCGTCGTTCAAATACTGGTGAACTGGACGAATTCGATGGCTTGACCGGACGACTGATGGACAGCTGGGGGAAAGCGATAATATTCCTTATGTGTTACTGACTGGAGAGCCCGCAGCATACCTGTACGCGCCCGCCGTTTAGTGCTGATGCGATTTATGACAGGTTTACTTTCGCACTGTCAGGACCAAGGTATTGAATTTTATTGTATCTTTTACGTATGAAGTATTTTATGTTACATTACGCATACATCGCGTGGACGTGGCGCAACGGCAGTCCAAAAATACACTTGGCAGCCTCCGCAAGTTGGCATGGGTGAAGGAGCTTGCCGCGTTATTCAATGTACAGTACAAATCTCTTTACACGTGGCGCAAGGTCCAGCTTGTTTGGGCTGTTAGTATTGACTTGCATCATTCTTGCGCCCGGCAGCACACTCCTCACGGTAAGCGCTTTGTTTCTTTACGGCACTCATACGATCGAACTTGTCACATTGGATCGTGGGCAGTGCTTTGCTGCGGCTGCTGGAAGTCAGGCGCGGCCGCGGTCGCAACACCCTGCCCAGCGTGAAGCGCGGCCTTTACCCCTCGCCCTCAGACCTCCAGCAGCCGCCAGGGTGCTGTGGCGCTAGCAGCTACAATTGGCGTACGCGGTGGATCCATCCTCCGGAGGGCGAAGCGGCCACCTCCTTCCGCCTCCTTGCCTGCCATCGACACGGCGGCCGAGGCCGAGGCGGGCAGCCAGCCCGACCACCTGCCGGGTCCCGATCGGCCCGCGGATGGCCCCCAGGAGCAGCAGCAGCAGCAGCAGGGGCAGCCGCGGATCCCTCCACACGA
The DNA here is from genome assembly GCA_030267565.1 of Pleodorina starrii. Taxonomy (NCBI): domain Eukaryota; kingdom Viridiplantae; phylum Chlorophyta; class Chlorophyceae; order Chlamydomonadales; family Volvocaceae; genus Pleodorina; species Pleodorina starrii. The sequence continues at coordinate 1,832,125 of BRXU01000022.1, read as the reverse complement.
GTGGTTGCGGAGGCAAACGGCGAAAAAGAACAGCAAATGCCCGGTGAACTGTACGGTGTACGGCACCTGCAATGAGGAGCTGGGCAGGTAGGCAAGCGGGAGGCGGGGCGCGGGGGAGATCTCGGGCGATGGGATGGGGGGGATAAGGCCATTGGTGCCTTGCTGAAGCGAAGCCAGCTCCGGATCCAGCTCCGGATCCAGCTCCGGATCCAGCTCCGGATCCAGCTCCGGATCCAGCTCCGGATCCAGCTCCGGATCAAGCCCGGGTCCGGCTACCAGCCATCGCGTGTGCATGTGGACCCAGGACCGGGGGCGTCAAGCCGATGTACGGTACACGCGTAGGCGGGGAGGCGACATGGGGGCAGACAGCACTGGGGTGCGCTCTTCTCGGTGGGGTGGCCCCGTGGACGGCCTCCCCCACTACAGGGAGGGGTCCCACGCGGTGTGGTGTCGCCCCACTACACGGGTTGGGCGGAGGGGAGGGACAGTGGGTCGGACGGTGCTGCCGAGTGGCGCCGCTGGTGCTGTGTTGCCCTTCAGCGAGACGTGCGCGTCTCGGTGGGGGGGGGGCGCCAGCTGGTCGGGAGGAGGGATGACGCGGTGGGGGCAGACTCACCCACCCGCCGCCGCCCGCCTTGCGTACACCCTCCATCTCCCCCTCTTCCTCTTCCTCATCGTAACCCTCCGCCTCTTCCTCCTCGTCCTCGCGCTTCAAGTCGTTATGTACGCACGCAAACCCAGCGGCTGCCCTTCTTCCCCCGAACCCTCCGAGCGGCCATCGCCCTGCCCCCCACCCACCCACCCACCCCCCAACCCCCCAACCCCCAACCTCCCGGGTCCAGGTGCGACTGCCCCCGCCACCGCGACGGCCCCAACTGCGGTGAGCTGGTGAAGGGAGCGGCGCTGCAGAAGCGCTGCACGCAGCAGGGCTACGATGACCTCAAGGAGTGCCTGAACAGGAACCAGGTGAGATGAGGTGAGGCGAGGTGCCGTGCGGTGTAAGGGGGTGGCACCCGGGCAGCACCACCCTGATGTAGGGGGGGTGGCACACGGTCCGGGAAACTGATAACACAGAGAGCCAAGTGACGTGGCCGGGCAGGGATGACGGTGCATGACCGGGCATGACGGGGCATGACGGGGCGAGCGGGAGACATTACGACGGATGAAAAGGGACACGGGCACGGGCATGGAAGGGTCTAGGCCCCCTTCTCACAACCTCTTTACACGGGGGGGGGGGAGCGGAGAACCGTCATCATCACCGCCCGCCGGCGCCCTTTTATGCCATTCCATTCCCCACGTCCCTCTCCCTCTGCCTTTCTCCCCTCCCCATGTCGCCCTTCTCTCCTCCCCTCTCCTCCCCACTCCATGTCGCCCTCCAGAGCTGCATCAACGGCTGCAACCAGAGGGGACAGTGCGTGGGGGGCTTTTGCCACTGCGCGCCAGGTGGGGTGGGTGGGGGGGTGGGTGGGATAAGTTGAAGGGGATACATGGATGGATGGATGGATGCAGGGTTTGGGACGCCCTGCATGTGCACTGCACCGCACCGCACCGTCACAAACCTCGGTCAGGCCAGCCCCCCCCCCGTCCCCTGCCACCCCCCGGGGCGGGAGCCATCCTCTGCTGTGCTGTGTTGTGCGACACCCCACCAGTCAGCTGCACCACCCTGTACCTGTCACTGTCCCTGTCCCGTGCGCGCCAGGGAACACACGGACGGGCGGGGGGGGAGGGCAGCAGTAGCAGTGGGCCTACCCACCTACCCGTGGTATCGCATCGTTAACCCATACGCCGTATCGGTGGCCCATCAGCCCATCAGCCCAAACCGCTGCGCCTCAGCCCTCCTATCCGCCAGCCCACAAATCCCACGTCCTCCCTGCCCTGCCCTGTCCTGCTCTGCCCCGCCTCGCCCCAGGCTTCTACGGCTCGGAGTGCGCTCTGTCCCTGGGCCGGGGTGGGGATCGGGTGGGCCGCCCGGTGCTGCTGGCGGGGAGCGGCTACCGGACTCGTGAGAAGCGGCCCTGGGTGTACGTCTACGAACTGCCGCCGAGGCTGACCGTGTGGTGAGCGAGCGAGGCCGAGGAGGGGAGGCAGGGCGGGCGGGAGGGAGGCAAGGAGGCAGGGGTGGAGGGGTGGAGGGAGGGCAGGTAATCTCAGAGCAGCGCCGGGGGGGGGGGGGAGGGGGGCGGGGACGGTGGGTTGGGAGCGGGGGGGGGGGGCGGCGGAGGGGCGTTAGGGTTGCGGCCAAAGAGGAGGGAAGGAAAGGGAGGAGATTGGTGTTGGGTCACCGGGAGGGGGCCACCCCCTTCAGTGTCCGCCCCCCCCCCCCTGGAAGGTGCCACCAGACGGGGCCAACCCCACCCTGATCCGCCTGCTGCCTTAGGACTCCCGGAGCCCGGGATCAGCCCTCCGCGCCCCTCCGCCCCCTTTCCCCACCGGTCCCCTTGGTTTGCCCCTTCCCTCCCATCTCCTCCCCCCCCGCCCCGCCCCGCCCCTCCCTCTCTTGCCCTGCCCCCCGCCCCCCCCCCGCAGGTGTAACTTCCGTCGGCTGGATCGGGCGCTGCACTTGTACGTGTGGCAGCGGCTGCTGGGCAGTGGGGCGCGAGTGGCGGATGGGGACGTGGCGGACTACTACTTCATACCCGTGCAGCAGAGGAGGTGAGCGGCGGGGGGGGGGAGCGGGAGGGGAGCGGGAGGGGAGGGACGCGGGATCTGCCGGTGCTGTGCAAGTACCGCTACCGGTATCGCGGTATGTGCTGGCGTAATAGAATACCGGTACGTAGTAGTAACCTCCGCAGCTGACAAAATCAACACACGAAGCCTCGAATGCTGCCAGCCCCGCCTCCCCTCCCTCCCCCACCCCCACCCCCCGTCGTGAAACGCTTTCCGTGATGGTTGCCTGTCTGCCTGCCCACGATCAGTTCAGTCCGTCTCGTCCTTTTTTTGGCGGCTCTGTCGCGTCTTGTCGCATGTCAACTCCTATGGAAGTAGTTGGGACGTAGTTGGGACGTATGTGCGCTGAGGCCACCAGGACGGCAGCCACACCGTCACAGGCACCACCCCACCGCCCCAGCCCCTCACTCCCTTCACCCCCCCACCTCCCACCCCCACCTCCACCCCCACCTCCCGCCCCTCCCCCCACCTCCCGCCCCCACCTCCCACCTCCCGCCCCCACCTCCCGCCCCCACCTCCCGCCCCCCCCTCCCCCCCCCCTCCCACCTCCCACCTCCCGCCCCCACCTCCCACCCCCACCTCCCGCCCCCACCCCCACCTCCAGCCCCCACCCCACCCACCTCCCGCCCCCACCCCCACCTCTCGCCCCCACCCCTCCCCCCACCCCTTGTTTCCAGCTACGGCGGGTCCGGGCTGGGTCGGGAGGCCCTCGACGACGTCCGGCTGGCCCGCCCCGGGTGGGACCGAACCGGGGGACATAGACATCTGGTGCTGCACACGGGTGGGGCAGGGGGAAGGGGGAGGGGGGGGGGTGGGGAGGGGGAGGGGGAGGGGGAGGGGGAGGGAAGGGGGGGGAAAGGGCGGGAAAAGTGTGTTTTGCTCCTCCGGGTGGAGTCAGACGAGGGGGAGTGGAAGGGGGAAGGAAAACCAATGTGGCGCTGGATGGACGAGGGGGAGCGAGGAGAGGGGGAGGTGCGTGAGCGACGGCCGTGGGATACGGTGGCGGCGGGGAGGGGGGGGGTGCTCGGGGTGTAGTGTAGGGGGTTGGGTACCACCATGGCCCCCTGTCGTTCATGGGGGAGTGGCAGTGGGTATGGCCCCCTGTTCCGACCGGGTTGCGGCGATCAGCTTGTGTGTGCGGGTGTCCCCAGCTGCCCGTGCTGCCCGGGGAGGGGGAGGAGGAGGAGGAGGGGGTCGTCCCCCCATGAGGATGCGCTCAGGATCAGCTGCTGTGCCTCGCACACGCACCAAACACGCACCTGCCGACCCATCCGCGAATCCGCGCACCAGCCCCCCGCCCCCCCACAGTGTTTGGAGCGGGAGGCCCCCCCAACCCTTCAACGCCCAGCCAACCCCAGTCAAGCAGTCCGACTCAACCAACCCAGTCCGCCCTCCACGCTCCGCCTCTGCGCTGCGCTCGCAGGCGACTGGGGGCTGGGGGAGGTGGCGGAAGATGTACGACAGACAGGCGTGAATATGACGTGGCTGACATGTGAGTGACTTGAGGGGTTGGCAGGAGCTCGGAGGACGACCTTGCTGTTAAGGGGTCGGCCCTTGCGGCTGGCTGGCTGGCTGGCTGGGTAGGGGCCTCAGCAGGCGTTGTTGTTAAAAGCCAGAGCAGATATTACCCAGGGTAGCCCCGCTGCAGCACACAACCCCCACGTGTGCGCTAGCCACGAACGCATCCTTACGCCTCATTCGCCGCCCCCTCCCTCCCTCCCTCCCTCCCTCCCTCCCTCCCTCCCTCCCTCCCTCCCTCCCTCCCTCCCTCCCTCCCTCCCTCCCTCCCTCCCTCCCTCCCTCCCTCCCTCCCTCCCTCCCTCCCTCCCTCCCTCCCTCCCTCCCTCCCTCCCTCCCTCCCTCCCTCCCTCCCTCCCTCCCTCCCTCCCTCCCTCCCTCCCTCCCTCCCTCCCTACTCTGATGCAGATTGGGGTCTCGCGGTGGATCGACCCAACATCTATCGCTGGAATCTGGCGTTCAGGCCGGAAAAGGTGGGGGGGGGGGAGGGGGGGTGCGGGTGCGGGTCGGGGGGGGGGGGGCGCGGCCCCCCTCGCCTATCCCGTTACCGTTCACGGGCTCCGGCCTATACGTGGATACCCCCCCCCCCCTGCCCGCCCCCCCCGCCCGTCTCACCCAGGCAGCCCCGCGGCCGCACCGGCCTCAGCCTCAGAGCCCACCCTGGGTATTGGTTCCCTCCCTGTTGCCGTACTGTTGCCTGCCGTACTGGTGGTACCACACCGTTACCGCAATCCCCCGCACCCCCACTCGCCCACCTCCCCCCCGCTCCCGCACCGCACCACGCTCCGTCACCCCGCCCACCAGTAAGTGTTGTGCTGGGTACCGGGTCCGCTCCTCGCTAACGCCGTCTCCGTCCCCCCCCCCTCCTCGCTGCGGTATCTTCTTTTTCCCCCTCCCCCCCTCCCCCCCTCCCTCCCAGGATGTGGTTATCCCGGTCTACATCTCCCCCGGCCACTTCAAGCACTTCGGGGTGATCCGCTCACCGCTGCATCCCTCCGCCAAGCCCCGGCCACGTAACGCCAGCACGCTCTTCTTCGCGGGCCGCATCTGCCACAACCCAAAGTGGGGGGGAGGGGGGTGGGGGGCAGATGGGGGGGCGGAGGGGGGCAGATGGCGGAGGGGGGGCGAAGGGGGGGGGCGGGGGGGGCGGGTGCACCTAGGGGTTAGTCGAATTGGGGGGATTGGGGGGAGTGTGTGTGCGGGGGTATGTCTGCCTCTAGGGGGATTGGGAGGTACGGAGATGCGCTGGATGATTACCCGGTTGAGTGGGTGAGGTACGATTGCCGTACGCTCGATTGGCTGGCAGGGCAATGCTTGGCCCGCAGCTCCAGAACCCGCACCTCCGGACTCTGAGGAGGAGCCCCAGGAGCCCCAGGACCCCTGAGGAAGGGGTGCACTGGTGGGGACGCAGGTTCGGGCCCTGCCTCCTCTGCCTTCGACAACTCACCCCCAACCCCCCTTTACCCCAACGCCCAGTCACACAAACACGCATCACACAATCACACGCATTACACACGTAGTCCCACATACGTGGCACCCGCCGTACGTCTGCAGCCGCCATGCTGCTTGTTGCCTGTGGCTACCCTTGGCTGTCCTCCCTCTCACGACATTGCACTGCTGCCACCTGGAGGGGAGGGGGGGGGGAGGTGACTGGTCCGCACCTGTCCGCACACGTCCACACCCGTCCGTCCCCCGTCCGCACCCGTCCGCACCCGTCCGTCCGCACCCCGTCCGTGCCCCGTTTGTTCAGGCGGCCCAACCCGCAGACGTTTCCGAGTTGTGGGGACGACACGGCCGAGGCGTACGGCGCCGGGATCCGAGAGAAAGTGCGTTTAGCGGTATGCGTGTGTGTTTGTTTAATTGTTTATCTGTTTGTGCGTACGAGTAGGCGCATGTGTGTCCATGTGTTTGTTCGTGCGTGCGTGCGTGCAAGCAGGGGACAGAGCTGGGGAGGGGAGGGGGTGTGCGGCCGCAGGGGTGTTGGCGGTGTTGGTGGGTCGCACCTCAGGGTGGGTCTGATGCCTTGACCTACCTTGCCGCGTTCTAGGCACCCCAATGCTCTTTGCCTGCCTGCTGCCTCCCCTGCCTCCTCCTTCCTCCATTGCCGCTGCCTCCTCCATTGCCGCTACCTCCTCCATTGCCTCCTCCATTGCCGCTGCCGCTGCCCCCGCTGCAGTTCTTTGTGTCCCACTGGAACCGCAGCGGCTTCCACGTCGTCCGCTCGGAGCCCCGCTACGGCCACTACATGTCGAGATCTCAATACTGCCTGGCACCACCGGGGGCAGGGCACGGGCAGAGGCAGATACAGGTGGGGAGGGGGAGCGGGGAGGGGAGGTGGAGGGGGAAAGGGTTGTTGTGCGGTGTGGTCACTGGTATGGTCACTGGTCTGGGTGTGATATTCGTTTGCCGTTCGGAGCACACCGATGCAGTGCACACGACTGCAGTGCTCCACCGCTGGCCTTCTGGCTCCGCTCCGCTCCATCAGGGGCAGGGAGCCCACCACTGGTGCAATTGGTACAGCCACACCAACACCAACCAGAAGCAACATCTACATGGGCTGCGTGTTGATGCAACCCGCCCTTTACACCCTTTGTTTGCCGCACCACACCTGCCGCTGCTGCTGCTTCTGCCGCCGCCGCACATCCCACTTCTGCCTATCTCCTGTCTGCAGTGCACCCGATTGCGCTGTCAGACATGCGCTCCGGTCGTCGTGCGGTCCGTACACCGCCGTACCCGTGCAGTTCCCCACCCGAATCCCCACCCGCCTTCCTCGACCCGTGCGTGGACAACTCCCTCTCCCCCACTTCCCCCTTCCTCCTCTCCCTCCCCCCCAGGCCCTGTTCATGGGCTGCGTGCCGGTCAGTGTGGCTGACGGAGTGGCTGAGCCGTTCGAGCCGGCCCTCGACTGGGGGCAGTGGGGGGTGCGGCTGGCTGAGGCGGACATACCCCGGGCACATGAGATACTGGACAACATATCGCCCCAGCAGCTGGCGGAGAAGCAGGTGGGAGGATGGGGGGGAGGGAGGGAGAAGGAAGGTGGGAGGGAGGGCATCCCTTGTCGCCCGTGTCACCCTTGTCACCCTTGTCACCCTGTCTACCGTATCTGTCTATATGTCTATGTGTTGTGCCCTGAGGCTCCCGCTCTCGGCCAGCGGCTGTCGCCTTGTCCGCCCCTCCTCACCTTACCTCACCTCACCTCACCTACCCCCGTCTCACTGCCGCACCGAGGAACACGCCGTTTGGGGGTTCGAAGGGATGCGTTGCGAAGAAGGCGAGATCAATATAACAGAGCGCGTTCGCGGCCGAGATCTCCGTCTTAGGACTTAACCGCGCCCAGGAACGCGTACCCCCGTTGCCGAGGTGCCTAGCCTGCCCCCAAACCCTACCCGCCCTCCTCCCCTCCCACCTCCACCCTCCCCCCCCCCGCCCCCGCCGACCTGTTCGCACCCCTCCCTCCCCTGCCTGCAGTCCCGCATGCACTGCGCCGCCCAGCACATGTTGTACAGCACCATCACAGGTGCCGTACTTGGGGAGGACGGGCGGTACGACGCGTTCGAGACTATGCTGGAGGTGCTGCGAGTGCGGGCGGCCCACCCGGATGCCCCCCAGCACACCTTCAGGGACCTGGACCCCGACTTCGCTGCCTTCATGGACTGCCGCCCCCCGCCCGGATTCAAGTGGCTCAACGGCACAGTGGAGCGCCGCACGCAGCGACCCAAGGGCGGGGGCGGCAGCGGCAGCAACAGCACAATCAAGGCCGTCAGCGTCGTCGGCGGCAGCGTAGGGGCGGCGGCGGCATTGGTTGGGAACGCAGCGGCGGCCAATCCAGGCGCTGAAGGCAGCCAGCAGCAGCAGCAGCAGGCGCAGGGCGGGAGCGGTACGCAAGGCGGCGGCGGAGACGGCGGCGCAGACGCAGACGGGGACGGGGACGGCGGGGGGAATTGGGACGGGGACGGTGACGGGGATGGGGCGGTTGCGCTCTCAACAGATTCTAACCGTGGGAGCAACGTGACGGCGTCCGCCGGCCCGGGGGTCACCGCTGATGCGCCGGGTCCCGGTTCCGGTTCCTCCGCGGTCCCGGTCCCGGCGGCCTGGGCGGGTAACTCCTCGACCTCACCGGGTCCGGGTGCGGGTCCGGGTCCGGGTCGGGTGCCCGGGCTGTGCAGCCACGCCTCCCGAGACATGCGCAACCGCGAGCGGTCGTGTTACGACTTTCTGCGGGGCGGTGGCTACATGGGCGTACCCGGGGGGGCCATGTGTGCCAAGGGATTTAAGACCCGCCTCGCGTTGTGCCCCCGACTGTGGGGCTGACGGCGATGGGGCTGACGGCTGTAGGGGTGACAGGGTAGGACAGGACAGGACAGGACAGGCTGCTGCATTGTTGCATTGTTGCATGTAGAAGGTGGTGGAGGCCAGGGGTAGGTGGGCTGAGCCGCAGAGGTAGGCATGCAGGCAGGCAGGCAGGCGGGTATGCAGGCAAGCAGGCAGGCAGGCAGGGTACACTTGTACACTTGTAAACTTGTACACTTGTAAACTTGTGCACACTTGTAAACTTTTACACTTTGTGCACATGTCCGAAGCGGATTTTGAGAGGCTTCGTGGGGGCTTCGTAGTTGCGTGGTAGCTAGGCATGGTAAGGGGGTGGGATCGAACTGATGAGCTGCTGGCCAGTATCCAGTGGGAGGGTGGGAGGGTGAGGGGGTGAGGGGTTGAGGGGGGCAGATCTGTCCGTCTGCCTACCTATTTAGTTGTCTGCCTGGCAGCAGTGGCAGGGGCCTGCATGGGGATGGGGATGGGGATGGGTGAGGGCGGGTGGCTGGGGGGTGCCCCCGGCGGAGCATTGGCATTGGCAGGGCGGGAGCTGGGTAGGAACGCATCATTACTGATACCGGTATGCAGATACCGTATTGCCACCGTGCAGTGCATCACCGTGCGGTGCGGTGCGGTGCGGTGCGGTGCAGTGCGGTGCGGTGCGGTGCGGTGCAGTGCGGTGCAGTGCGGTGCGGTGCAGTGCGGTGCAGTGCGGTGCGGTGCAGTGCGGTGCAGTGCATCACCGTGCGGTGCGGTGCGGTGCGGTGCCGAACTGGGTCACTGTGTGGTCAAGGGTGATGGGCTGGAGCGGAGCGGAGTGAGGCAGCAGTGGGGCGCAGCAAGCGGGAGACGGGGAGAGAGTCCTCGGGTGGCGTGAAAGCGGGTGGGTGGCGGTTGGGTCTCACCCGGTGAGAGGTGAGGGGGGCTGCGGGCGGAGAGAGGTTTGCTGCGACTACGGCGAGGATGGAACTGATGAGGGAGCTCCGGAACCTGTACCGCACCCAATCCAGCTCCTGCCACCCGTCGCGCTCCGCATCCGTCGATTTACGTCGGCCTGGTCGACGGTGGGCGGGTTGCCACGTATTTGGTGCATAGGTAAAGAGGAGCATGGGGTGACCCAAGGACCAAAGGGGGGGGGCCGTGGGGAGGTGCAGCGCCAGGTGGATGACCAGGTGGTGTCGCGCCCACGAGGATCGATACGATGGGGCACAAAGGGAGATACCACAGCGAATGCGAGGGGGAGGGGGCGGTGGATGCGGCGGCGGCGGAGGGTGCCAGGAGGTGTGCTCCCGCGGGCGCGCAGGGGGACGTGCGGCACAGGGGGGTGGGGGGTGGGAGGTGGGGGGTTGGAGGTGGGAGGTGGGGGGACAGGGGGGTGGGGGGCGTCTCCAGCGGAGGGCGCCTGCCAGCGGGACACCGCGGGAGCAATGGAAGGATCCGGCGGGCCAGTTCCGGAGGCCTGCGCGCTCGTGTGTGTACGGCTGCTCGTGCGCAGCCGCATATACGGTTGCCTCGGACCGCGCCGGGCATCCGCCCACCACATCGGGGCCGTTTACTGTCCGCGAGGACGGCGTGTGTGTATTGTGATTGCGGAGTGATGGGTGGGGGTGTTGCGACTGAGTGTGTGTGTGCGTGTGTACGGTGTGAAACTGGTGGGGTCTTACGGGAAGAAGGCATGCGGCTGAGGTGGGCTGCGAGGGGGCGGCCGATGGGGGAGCTGTGAGACGTGTCGGACACGGAGCCTAGCTGCCGAGAGTCATAGGCTGCCGGTTTGTGAAGCTGATGGGTCCGCAGCCGCCGCCCTCTCGCTGGGTCGCTGGGCCGGTGGCATCGCTCGCAGGCAGTAGAGCGACTCGGTCGGTTGCCGACTGTTGCCCGGTCGGTTGGTTGGTTGCTTGCACGGTCGTTGCCTCCAGTGACATACCTGACGGTCCGCCTGCCTGGCATGATGTCATGTCGTACCATTGGGGGTATTTGTCATGTCGCTGTCATGTAACAAGGGTGATAGGGCGTAACGTAGATAGCCGTACATCCTTGTCGTTGGTTAAGTTGCTGCGTATTTACCGTTTTCCTCGTTGATCGGAGCGGGTTCGATCCTTCGCTTTGCTTCGCTTCGCCACCCCACCTCACCCAAAAACTGCCCCACCTCACCCCAAACACGGCCACACCCTGGGCGTCCGGACCCACCCGGATGAAGAGGCAGCAGCATATAGGTCCGGATAGCGTCTTCAAAGCTCTCGCACTTGCCGACCAGTACCGTAGTTGCGGATCTCATCCGGCTTCTCGTACATGCGGTGTGGGCCCTTGTGTGTGCCGCCTCAGGGTGCTGGCGCAGGCTGCCACGCACCCACATCAACTCGCTCGCTCGCGGCGGTGAAGTGAGCGAGGGCGAATCGACGCGCGCAGCGGGCCACGAACCCAGCAAAGTAAACCGAAGAAAAATGGTCAAGCGAAGCGACAATTCGCGGCGCCGGGGGGTTTAAAGAAAACCTCGCAGCGGGGCGGCGCTGGGGGCCAGCAGGGGGCGGTCCAGCCAAACAAAGCCCTGGTATAGGATTCTGGCGTGCGTAACGACCAAGGCACCGGTCGTTTCGCCTCGCTTCCCTCGCTTCTGCACGCTTCGTTCGCGCGCTCTCTGCCCACTGACCACTGACCCGGGGGCGGGGCGGGGAGTTCCAAAATCTACGACTCCAAAGATGACCGCTGTCTGCTTGCTGCTGCAAATGCGGAGGGAGGATCCGAGTTGGGAGGGAAATGGCCATAATCGAGAGCCGACGACTTGCTTGCTCGCACGTGCGTGGCTGCACCTACATACACACACGCATACGTGCGCACCATTTGCTTCCTTCCTTTGCGGCATCCTGACATCAAACCGTACTGCTGATTGCTGACTGTCGACGCCCGTTGAGGGATGTCGTACTGTCGTACCGCCGCATGTCGTCGATCAGGTACTGTCGCATCTTGGATGACGGTGGAATCTTGGTAAACCACATAACGTGTTGGCGCAGCGGCGTCCATTCCAGCGGACCTGAAAGCATTCCGCAAAGGCAGGGGCAGCGGGAGTGGGCGGTGATTGCCCAATCAGTTGACGGGGAAAGCGATCGGGGGTTAGGATGCTGTGTATGCGTCGTACTAACCGTAACCGGGCCAGCCGATCACGCCCCGAACTTACCTGAGGACCTACCTATCGGTGTCGCGCTTGGTGACGCATCTCGTGGGCAGCCGTGGAGCACATGCGTGGGCAAAAGCGGGGAACGAGGGTTTGGACAGTAGTACGAGCTGCCGTACGGAAAATACAAGCGGCAAGCATCACCCGAAGCCACCATGCAACGGGCGGGGAAGGAGCCCGCTGTAACTCCAAGCCCCGGACTCCACGAACCCGCGTAAGCGCACCTGGCTCTGTAGCGACGGTGGAATCTTGGTAAACCACACAACGTGTTGGCGCAGCGGCGTCCATTCCAGCAGACCTGAAAGCATAACGCAACGGCAGGGGCAGCGGGAGTGGGCGGTCCCATATCTGAACCTAGCGGCCAAAGACAACTGCATTCGTACTGCAGACCGGTAAAGGTGACTCGAGCTTGTTGGGCAGGCCTGACCGGGCCTTTCTATCCTAGCCGGGCTTAGGGATC
>BRXU01000022.1:7500-10000 GCA_030267565.1 Pleodorina starrii | reverse complement strand
ATCCAACCATCACCCAACCAACCATCCATCCAACCCCATCCCCACCAACCCATCCCAACCCACCACCCCATCCTCCAACAACATCCAACCCACCACAACCCATCAACCATCCATCCAACCATCAACCATCCCCAACCAACCCCAACCATCCAACCAACCCAACAACCACATCCATCCAACCCACCAACCCATCCATCCCAAACCCCACCATCCATCCCACCCACCAACCCCCATCCAACCACAACCACCCACAACCCCAAACCCCATCCATCCAACCAACCCACCCACCACAACCCAACCATCACCACATCCACCCAACCCACCAACCCATCCAACATCCCAACCAACCAACCAAACCCACCCACACCCATCCAACCCACCCATCCACCCACCCATCCCCACCATCACCAAACCACCCCACCACCCCACCCACCCCAACCATCCACCCCACCAACACCCACCCACCAACCCAAACCACCCCAACCCCAACCCACAACCCACCATCCAACCCACCCCCCACCACCACCAACTCAACCACCCACCATCCAACCAACCAACCCAACCACCATCACCCATCCATCCCCATCCAACACCCACCACCCCCCCCCCCCAACCCACCAAAACCCATCCAACCCACCCCAACAACCATCCAACCAATCCAACCATCCAACCCCACCAACCAACAACCCACCAACCACCCAACCACCAACCCCATCAATCCATCCAACCATCACCAATCCCACAACCCCCAACCAACATCCCACCCATCCAACAACCCATCCAACCATCCATCCCACCCACCCCCAACCACCCAACCACCCCACCCCAACACCCACCCACACCCCTCCAACCCCACCAACCCACCCAACATCCAACCAATCCCAACCCACCCACCCACCCAACCCCATCAACCAACCACCCACACACCCCAACCAACCCCCCACCCCCCCAACCACCCAACCATCCACCCATCCAACCCAACAAACCCATCCACCCAACACCCAACCCATCCCCCCATCCCACCCCCCAACCAACCAACCAACCACCCCCACCCCCTACCAACCCCCCCCACAACAACATACCCCCACCCAACCCCATCCAACCATCCAACCACCCACCCCCCACACCCACCACCCCCATCCCCAATCCCACCCACCCACCACCCATCCCACCCATCCAACCAACCCCTCCACCATCCAACCTCCACCAACAACCTCCAACAACCCCACCCATCCAAACACCCATCAACCCAAACCATCCAACCCATCCATCCAACATCCATCCATCCATCATCCAAACCACAACCAACCCATCCATCCATCCAACCATCCACCAACCATCCCAACCACCACCATCCACAACCATCCAACCCACCCACAACCAACCCAACCCATCATCCATCCCAATCCCCATCCAACCATCCATCCAACCCACCAACACCATCCATCCAAACCCAACCATCCAAAACCATCCAACCATCCCCACCAACCCAATCATCCATCCAATCCTTCCAACCCCAATCCATCCAACCCACCATCCAACCAACAACCATCCATCCCAACCATCCATCCATCCACCAACACCCAACCCAACCCACCCATCACCCAACCAACCATCCAACCAACCCAACCAACAAACCCATCCAACAACCACCAACCCCAACCAACCATCCAACCAAAACCCAACAAACCAACCACACCCAACCAAATCCCCCATCCCATCACAACAACCAACCATCCACCCCACAACCCAACCATCCCACAACCACCCAACATCCATCCATCCCAACCAACCAACCAACCAACCACAACCCACCCAATCAACCCCATCCCATCCACCACCAACCAAACCCCCCCAACCCACCATCCCCCACCACCCCACCAACCACCACCCACCAACCCAACCACCAAACCCATCCAACCAACCCACCAACCAACCCACCAACCCACCAACAACCAACCAATCCAACCAACCAACCCCATCAACCAACCCAACCACCCACCCACCCAACCCAACCCAACCCACCAACCAACCCCATCCAACCAACCAACCAAACCCACCCACCACCCACCCAATCACCCATCCATCCATCCAACATCCCAACCCACCACAACCCACAACAACACCCACCCAACCCAACCCAACCAACCATCCAACCACCCAACCAACCAACACATCCACCAACCAACCCACCATCCACCATCCAACCAACCCCCCAACATCCATCCACCACCAACCAACCAACCAACCAACCAACAACCCCCCCACCACCCATCCAACCAACCAACAACCCACCAATCCAACCCACCAACCCACCAAACCACCCACCCACACACCATCACCACCATCCAACCACCCATCCAACCATCCACCAACCAACCACCATCCAACCATCCACAACCCACCAACCACCAACCACTCCAACCAATCCCATCCACCATCCCACCAACCAACCCAACCCCCATCCAACCCACACCATCCACCATCCCCATCCATCCAT
>BRXU01000022.1:0-2500 GCA_030267565.1 Pleodorina starrii | reverse complement strand
CCCATCCATCCAAACCCATCCATCCATCCAACCCCATCCACCCATCCACCATCCAACCCACCCATCCATCCAACCAACCCACCAACCCCAACCAATCCAACCATCCATCCAACCATCCAAACCCATCCAACCACACCCATCCATCCATCCACACCAACCCCCCACATCCAACCACCCCATCCAACCATCCACCCAACCCATCCAACCCAACCCACCACCCCATCCATCCACAACCCACCCATCCAACCCACCCCCACCCAACCACCCAACAACCCCATCCAACCCCCCCATCCCCAGCCAACCATCCACCCAACCCCAAACCCCCACCACCACCCACCACCCCAACCACCCAACCAACCAACCATCCCCACCAACCACCAACCCACCAACCCACCCCCAACCAACCAACCACCCACAACCCACCCACCAACCCATCCCCACCACCCACCCATACATCCATCCAACCAACCCAACCCCAACCAACCCACCCACCACCCACCTCCCAACCAACCCCACCCACCCACCCACCATCCAACCAACCCACCACCCATCCTCCACCCAACCAACCATACCACCCCAACCATCCAACCATCCAACCCCCCCATCCCACCCACCACCCAACCCCATCCCAACCCCACCCAACAACCCCAACCAACCCAACCACCAACCAACAACCAAACCATCCCCAACCACCCACCCACCAACCCCAACCATCCATCACCCAACCAACAACCCATCCCACCAACCCCAACCAACCCATCCCTCCAACAACCCCACCCAACCAACCCAACCACCCCACCACCAACCAACCAACCAACCACCCCACCACCAACCACCCACCCAACACCCAACCATCAACCAACCAACCACCACCCAACCATCCAAACCCATCCATCCCCCCATCCAACCATCCAACCATCCAACCATCCAACCCAACCAACCAACCCCATCCCCACCCAACCCAACAACCCACCAACCAACCCATCCCATCCATCAACCCAACCACCCACCCCCAACCAACCAACCCAAACCAACCAACCACCCCCACCAACCATCCAACCAACCCACCAACCACAACCAACCAACCAACCATCAACCCATCAACCACCCAACCATCCAACCACCCAACCAACCTCCAACCCCAACCAACCACCCACCAACCCACCAACCAACCCATCAACCCCCCCACCCAACCCAATCCAACCCCAACCAACCCACCAACCCACCAACCATCCAACCCACCAACCATCCACCAACCCAACCAACCACCCACCCCAACCAACCAACCAACAACCAACCCCCACCAACCACCACCACCCACCAACCCCAACCAAACCCCAACCCCCAACCCAACAACCAACCCACCAACCATCCAACCAACAACCAACCATCCCAACCAACCCAACCAACCCAAACCAACCCAACCAACCATCCAACCAACCAACCCCCATCCAACCATCCCAACCATCCAACCACCAACCATCCATCCAACCATCCATCCCATCCAACCATCCCAACCAACCAACACCAACCCATCCAAACCAACCCAACCAACCAACCAAACCCCATCCATCCATCCCATCCAACCAACCAACACCAACAAACCATCCGATCCAACCCCAACCAACCCAACCATCATCCATCCATCCATCCATCCCATCCATCCAACAACCACCACCATCCAACCATCAACCAACCATCCATCAACCATCCACATCAACCCACCCACAACCCCCATCCAACCAACCATCCATCCAACCCATCAACCTTCCATCCTCCATCCAACCATCCAACAACCTCCAACCACCCATCAATCCCAACCAACCATTCCACACCAACCCATCCACCCCCCATCCATCCAACAATCAACCAACCCATCAAACACCATCCATCCACCAACCCATCCATCCATCCATCCATCATCCACCATCCAAACCAACCACCACCCCCACCCCATCCATCCAAACCCATCCCATCCAACCCACCAACCCATCCATCCACCCACCAACCAACCCCATCCACCCATCCATCCACCCACCCCCCCCACATCCATCACCCCACCCCATCCCAACCCACAACCCAACCATCCAAAACCCATCCATCCATCAACCAACCATCCATCCATCCACCCATCCATCCAACCCACCCACCCATCAACCCAACCAACCATCCCCATCCAACCACCCCACCCACCAACCCAACCAACCACCAACCATCCAACCCATCAACCCACCATCCATCCATCCAATCCAACCCATCCACCCCCATCCATCCATCAACCCAACCATCCATCCAACCCCTCCATCCAACCAACCCCCACCCCCACCATCCAACCCCACCCAACCCACCACATCCAACCAACCCACCCATCCATCCAACCATCCATCCAACCACCCAATCCACCAACCCCCCCATCCAATTCCATCAAACCCCATCCATCATCCATCCACCCCCATCCATCCAACCATCCATCCAACCATCCAACAATCCCACCAACCCA